>LR738713.1:718449416-718549095 GCA_902687465.1 Secale cereale | reverse complement strand
CGGAGGAAACTCCGAAGATTTTTTTTTGAAGAGATGACGTTGTGACTATAAAAATTTGTTTTGTTCCACATAAAATTCACCTGTACTTGGTCATTCATGGGGAAAATAGAGTCTAGATGAGCACTCACTACCATTCCAATAGCTATTTGATTCTTGGTGTTAGGTGGATCTGTGTCTGGAATGAGGATAAACAACCTCTCATGAGGACTGCACTTGTTCATCTTGTTATTCTGACGAATTGATTGCGTTTTCCAGGAAGCTTCAAGGTCGTGGGTAGTCAGCTACTGTGCCTCACACCCGTGTTGGCCGACATCGCGACGGTCGAAATGAAGGTCGATTACTTGAAGCCACCGTCGGCGCACGTCCTGACATCTGGCATGTTTTGCCACCTTGGCGTGCTGTGCGGTGCAGGTCTGCTGCGCCACACTTGTAATGTGGATGATGGTATCCAAGAAAACTCTCGAGGAGCTCCCCACCACCAACTGTCAAGTGCTGCCGAGGGGCGCTCTTCACCGGTCTACTGTTCAATCTTCTCTCCTTCCTCTCCTTGATATGCATTCTTGATAGTTTCATCTTCGACAGAGTTTCCACCTTCGCATGCATGGGTGGGTGGGCTAAGGTGGTTCTCATTGCTGGGGACACGGTTATTCCCTTGTTTGGGTTCACAATCTTCTCTGCGGGAGCTCGCTTCACTCTTTGCTACAATTAGCTCGTGTGTTGGCAATAATCGTATCCTAATGCAACTAGGTTTAAGATAATTGTAATTAGTGTGGCCGGTGATTACCTAGGTGTCCTAGCTGTATACGCATGCATGTTGTAAGGCGTGTTCGAGTAGTCTAGTATGTTGTGTATATTATTGGGGAACCAAATCATCACGGTGTTGAATGTTGATAATCGGTTGTGCTCGTGGCTGATTTTGTCTGTGTTTATGTATAAGCTATTTTGGATGTGTCTTCCATTGTCTTCAGATATTTTTTGTAAAAAAGCATCCAACCTACGTCGCGAGTCATCAGAAGAATCAACAATATACAATTGAGCAAACTTAGAGGTCCATTCATTGCTGGCAAAAGAGAACCAATACGAAGCTACACTGTACCAAACATCTTAAACACATACAGACCACGACCCACATTGACAGTCCCGTCAAGCTCAGTAACAAGGGAAGTGAAGCAAAACATAGATTATGATGCCTAATCAACCGCAAAAACAGAGAAGTGGTCACCATCAAACAATAGTAGTTCATTCAGTTGAAATGGCCAAGGGCTCGATACAATGTGCACAACATCAAAGAATAGCTGACACATGCTGACTGCCTAATCGGCTAAGGCGTTCCAAGATGATGGGGAGATGTAAAATTGCATCCGTCCCAAAATAAGTGTCTCAAGCTTAGTACTCCCTCCGTCCAAAAATAAGTGACGCAAAAGTGACTCAACTTTGCAGTGCAAAGTTGAGTCACTTTTGCGTCACTTATTTTGGGACGGAGGGGGTACAACTTTGTACTAGTATTAATACAAAGTTAAGACAATTATTTTGGGATAGAGGGAGTACATTCTTGTGGATGATTGGATATCTCCCATGAAAACTTCATTAAATGGTTGACTGCTTGGATTCATGAAAAATATGTGCAAAAGGGTTGTATTTTAGTTTACAGAGAAGTACTCCGTAGGATATATGAAAACCGAATGACATTGTGATTATAAAGTTGACTTAACCAAGGAAAGATGCGAGTTAAGATTACTCATAGGTACTGTTACTCAAGCAGTGATGTCCCAACAACTATAAATACAGTTGATAAAAGGACTGTTTGACTGTTACTACTAAGCAGTGACTTAGTAATATTTTGAAGCCAAGACAGGATTGGTTGACTGTTGCATACGAATTTAAAACAGAAATCGAGCCCCTGTACAAATCTAAAATCCCATGAATTCCCAAGATAAGCTTATCACGGGGGAAAACTCAGCAAGTGATTGATCACGCATATGCAAAGCTAAAAGTTCAGCTGATGTTTTTATTTCTCCGGGGAAGCTCTGAACCTTTCTTTAAAGAAAGTGACCAGGCAAAACTGGTTTTGGTCCAAATTCAACATGAAAATTGCATGCACGACCATTTTGTCGACTTCACACAAAAGCGGGTTGTCCATGACGAAGTCTGAGTCGCCTGCTCGGGGAGAGGTGATGGCTACGACAATGCAAGCAGCCTAGACAATGTCCTCTTCTCGATGGCATGTGTGGTCTTGTTGGTGCCATGTCAGCCGGGGTGCCCTTTCTTGTGGGCATGTTGTAACGGTTTCGCCTGGGTTTTCGTTAATTAACCGGTAACTTTATTCTGTGCTTTTCAATTAATCAGGCTTTAATGGACCGCGCTTCAAAAGAAAAAGATTAGACAAGGAAACATCATAAGCGTAGTAATTTCACTCAAATATGATTGGGAGGTTCTAGAAAAAACAGAAAAAATTTATTTTGGTATACCGAAGCGCCATGAAACTATCTTTTTGTGCCAATTCCTCACATGAAAAAGCTAACACGCAGGAAGATCATGCCTTGAGCCTTGTTGACCATTTCACTACTTTTTTTGTTGCTATTATATCAAACCATTATTTTTTGTTGCTATAAATCGAAGCTCTTTGACTTTTACTTTTTGTATATCAACGTAGATGTTCGGAGCCGTCCGATGTCTGGTGTCGTTACCACGCGGTGATGGGATGGGATCCCACCTCTCCGAGCAAGTTCACAAGCTTGAGAAGGTACCCGTGCGAGGACCCGCCCTCTGCAATGCTCGCACACGCCTTGTCCTTCCACGTGGTTGCCCTCGCCTTGATCCCCTCGTTGCCGAGCGGCCGCGCCACCTTGCTCTGGATCTCCTCCTTCGCGACAACCCCTCACTCTTCTCGGCATAGCTTGATACCCCAAACGTTGCAGATCTAGCTTTGATTGGAGAACTGGTCAGCGAAGTACGGCTAGCAGAGGAATGGCACGCCGTGTAGCAGGCCTTCCATGGTCGAGTTCCACCCGCAGTGCGACACGAAGGAGGCGACGGAGCGGTGCGAGAGCACGCGCGGCTGCGGCGCCCAGCCGACCACCATCCCCTTGCCCACGACGCGGTGCTTGAATGCGTCGAACCAACCTTCTGTGGTTCCGGCGATGAAGTTTGGCCGGATCCCCCAGAGGAACGGTCAGTTAGAGAGCGCGAGCCCATCGGCAAGCTCTTGGAACTGCGTCGCGTCCAAGACGCCGGAGCTCCCGAAGGCAACATGGACGATGGAGCCGGGGGCCTACGCTGCGAGGCACGTCATGTCTTCCGGTAGGAAATGTCCGGCCGGCGTCGACGTCGGCCCTACCACTGGGCTGAGAGGCAATGCGTTCGGGAGCAGAGCCCCAGAGCGTCAGGTTCCATCTCCATGAAGGTGTTGCAGATGATCTTCTCAGCTAGCGGCATCAATCGGTTGGTCTTGAGGATGTTCTGGATGTTGGTTCTTCCATCTCTAATCTTGTTATCTTTAGGAGGTTTCTTACCCTCGAGGCTCAATACAACACACTACCCATTACGTTGAATCTCTCATCTCTAATCTTATAGTTTGATCTCCTTATTTTGGAAAAAAAGATAACTGTAGCCGAATTTTGTACTCGCAACCCCCACAACTAATGGACAAGCTGGTGGACAAGCTGCCACCGTCCAAAGGCAAACGGTGCCCCCGGTTGCACCACTTGGCCAACATCGTCTTCTGTGTTTTGTCGTTCTCGTGCCTCATCAACATCTTTATTTTACTCTTTCATATTCGTGAGGGTGGCTAGGTTATTGTCACAGCTAGGGATGTTGTAGTCCCTTTTATTGGGGGTGGCAGTCTTTAGTGCAACCTCTTACATAGCTTTCCTATGCCATTAGCGCTACTAGATCTGCTTCGTCATGAAGTCCGACCCTAGGCCATGGTAAAAGTTGTGGCCATGGGTGGCAGGGGGCGTTGCCCCCAGCTGTATTTATTCAGTAGTTGTTTAACACTGAGCGCGTGTGTTACTCCATGAATTTTATGTTTACATTACATCTGATGAAGCAAACATGTCTATGTAAGATGATTAGTCCCTTTTTGATCGATTGTTGTTTCTCTTCTAATTTTACTTTGGTCGCAAGTCGCAACTTGTTTGAACTGCATAGGTTCGATTTCTATTAAATGCAATATATGATGAGTTGTTCGATCTCCTAATCACTAGAATTTGTTTGATCTCAGGGAGATTTCTTGCGGTGGGCAGGCAGGTGATGTGGACGGTATCACGCACCTGCCGCGGCGGTCAACCTACGTTCTGCCGGTCGCGTGCGTCGCTGACATGGTAGATTATGACGTGATGTACTTTTCCTGCTTCGCGACCCTCATCTCCTGTGCCGTACAGACGTGCATCGTCACCCTCGCGGTGGGGATCCTCGGCTCATGGAAGAGGGTGGACAAGCTGCCGCCGTCCAGCGACAAATGGTGCCGCGGGTTCCTCTTCATAGGCGTCGTCTTCTGCACTATGTCGTTTGCGTGTGTCATCAGCATCATCGACACTTTTGTGTTCGTGAGGGTTGCGAGGTTCCCCTGCTTAGGATCGTCGGATAGGTTTCTTGTCGTAGCTGGGGATGCTGTAGCCGCTCTGGTGGGGTTGACACTCTTTAATACTCCCTTTGTAAACTAATATAAGAGCGTTTAGATCACTACTTTAGTATTCTAAACGCTCTTATATTAGTTTACGGAGGGAGTATATAGCTTGGTTCTGCCACTAGCTATACGTACGCTTAGTGACTCGGTCAGTGCAGGTATACCATTAGTTGTGTGCTGATATTACATTAAGAGATGGATGGTTAATAATACTTGAGAAAACCACATGCTTGTATGTTTGACTGAAGGGTGCGAGTTTGTTAGATGTGTTTGATATTCAGTACCAAAGGCAACATGTTGCACGAATGTGGCACCAGAATGTCCAATGAAGGGACAAAATATTCAAACAGCCAAATATGTTTTCTGATTGATTATTAAATGTGCCCGTGCATTGTAACGGAAAAAAACATCCCCATCCCTACTAAAAGAACACATTCATAAACTTGATTCTGAATGTTCTTATGATGTAGGTTCATCTTGTAAGTTTGTTATGTGTCGGCCTGTAGGTGGGACTGATGGCGGAAGTCCGACCACATCTTTATCTAATATTAAAGGAATGAAGCTTTCATATTTCTTCATAAGCTTTTTCCTTCAGCCCTTACCTTGTAGCGATCCATGGCTGGCCCATATGAACTGGATTGGCCCAAACCAAACCAGAGCGTTCATGCGTTTCTGACTCCCAATCGATCTCATCGATCAGGCCAGCAAATGTTCGTGACTTGATTGAAAAACCAGCGATCATGAGTTGATCATGGTCGATCTATCCTTCCGGACTAGGTTTCCTTGCGCATCCTGATTCCCGATGGGCCGACGGGGATTGCAAGGAGCACCGAAAGATGAGTTAACAGGCAGCTGTTTGCGTCGGAGTGTAGTAGAATAATAGGGGAGGGAGGAGGCCGGCACAGAGGGGAAAGGGCAGTTGAGTCGAAGGAGAGCTGCAATGTGCAAGATATAGCCAATCACAAGATGTGGTGGATGTGACATGTCACCATAGGGACGACGGGAGCAAGCAGAACTAGAATTCATTTGCGACACAAGATTGAGTTGGCATCGATCGACCATCTGACATGCGCCAAGATAAACACATGACGAAATAGAGGGATAGGAAGATCAGGAATGAAGCGTCCACCTGGCTAGGAGGGAAGGCGCTCGTCAGCTAGATGGACTTTTCGGGGGGCCATAGTCGTGCATGAGGAAGGAGATAGGAGGTGCAAAGCTGGACGAAGCAGGGGTAGGGGATGGCCGCCGTCGCGTGCGGGGTAGGCGGTGGGGGGCGTTCACCTAGCTAAGAAGGGAGGCGCTTGTCACCTACATGGACTCTTTGGTAGCCCATCGTCGTCACGAGGAAGAAGATAGGAGGTGCGCGAAGCCGAACGAAGTAGGGGCAGGGGATGGCCGCCGTCACACGTGGGTTAAATCCTTTGGCGGCGGCACGTGGAGGGCCTCAGGTGACACAATGCTGGGTGGCTGTGGCAGTGGTGCCCGGAGGACAGCGAGCGCCGTCTTGCAGAAGCACGATTCGGATGCATACGTGCTCAATTCATCGGCCTTCGACCTGCACGACCATGGCCTCAGAGGCTCAGACCATATATGAGATGGAGCGCAGCAAGCTTGTGGCCAGTAGCAGGCAGTACCTCCTCGCCCCGTCGGCTTGGACGCGGGGTCATTGCCCAGTTCGTCGCCCCGTCGCAAGCGTGTTAACCAAGGAGGTTGTTTCACGTGAATCTGCTCGAGGTTTGTTCGTTCCCAATAACCAGGACGATAGCTACGATGTCAGAGAACAGCTAGCCGACGGCGCTGGCGGCGCGAAGAAGTTGGAACGACACGAGCTGCGGCTACCTATAGGCGGGCATGGACACTCACATGTCCAGCTATATGCACGTGTATGCGCTACCGTGGAGCAACTAAATCCACCACGTCCGCGGAATCTCTGATACGTCCAAAACGTATCTATAATTTCTGCTTGCTCCATGCCTCTTTTGTGTGATATTGCTATGATATTTATGCACTTCCATACACTTTTGATCATATTTGGACTAACCTATTAACTCAGTGCACCACAGTGCCAGTTCCTGATTTCTGCTGTTTTTCTATTTCAGGTTTCCCCCATATTAAAAGTGCTCTAAAAATTCCGGGAAAAATACAGGAAAAATCAGCGTAACGGGAGCTTCAAGAAAAACCAAAGTGGGGCCAGAGGAGAGCCAGGGGCAGCCCAGGCGGCCAGCCCAGGCGGCCCCACCCCTGGCCGCCCTAGGGGGGCGCCTGGGCCCCCCTCTCCGCTTCTGGAGACCCCCTTTGGCATATATACTCCTCGCGTCCCAAAACCCTCGAGGACGGAACCCTTTTCTCCAGAAGCTATTCCGATCTCCGCCGCCATCGCCACCAAGTTTCGGGGGACCAGAATTCCTGTGCCGGCATCCTGCCGGGACGGGGAAGTGCCCCCGGATTCATCTCCATCGACGTTGCTTCCTCCCTCCATGATGCGGGAGTAGTTCCTCCTCGGGGCTGAGGTTTCTACCAGTAGCTATGTGGTCAATTCTCTCTCCCATGATGTGATCTTCGTTGTGATCATAGGCTATGTTAATCTAGGGTGATCCCATGATATTTCCCCTTCCTCTATGTATTGGATTGATGTACTCACTTGTCTTTATCTAGTATAATCCCCGAGACCAAGGTGACAACGGTCTATTGGACATGGATTAGAAGAATATTTTCATCAGTGATTTCCTCTTTTGTGTGTTGATTGAAGATTGAGAGTCTCTTGGTGCTTGTCTTTGACTATCCTTGAGATATGTTGTGGTGATTGTGGTACTCTCTTTGGATGGCCGTGGTGACATTGGGAAATCCATAGATTGAGAACTACGAACTTAGAGGTGTGCTTTTGTAGCCCTACATAATTCTCGTCCTCTCTTGTCCACAAAGGAATGACCTCCGAGTGCATGTTTTATGGGAAATATCATGTGATTCGATTCTGTTAATGTTGTTGGGAGTTGCCACTAGTGAAAGTATGAAGCCTAGGCCTGGTTTCCACCATTGCAATACCATTTGTGCTCACGTTTACCACTTGTTTGCTTGCTGCACTTTTTATTACAGATTTATATTACTTTGTTTTGCCACTCCCATCATCCATATTTTACCATCTCTTCGCCGAACTAGTGCACCTATACAACTCCTAGTTGTATTAGGTGTGTTGGGGACACAAGAGACTTCTTGTATCTTAGTTGCAGGGTTGCTTGAGAGAGACCATCTTCAACCTCTATTTCCCTGAGTTCGATAAACCTTAGGTCATCCACTTGAGGGAAATTGCTGCTATCCTACAAACCTCTCGCTTGGAGGCCCAACATAGTCTACAAGAATAGAAGCGTGTGTAGACATCAAGCTATTTCTGGCGCCGTTGCCGGGGAAGTAAGTGTTTGAAGGTATATCTTTAGATCTTGCAATTAAATCTTTTCGTTTCTTGTTTTTAGTTTCACTAGTTATGTTTATGGAAAACCGCACTCTTAGTTCGCTGCTTGGGGAAGGCCGCTTTACCACACCCGTGGTAGAGAAGTCTCCTCCACCTACTGAATGTATTCCGTTCCAAATACCACTTGGGATAATTGAAATAATTAGGAATGATTGTTATGATGGGACAGTCAATCCTAGTATTCATTTGTTGAAACTTACAGAACTTTGTGAGTTGTTTAAGATGTCAGGTTTGACAAGAGATGGAGTCATGAGGAAATTATTTGCCTTGTCACTGAAAGGAAAAGCATTGGAATGGTATAGGCTACTAGATGACTCTCACCTGCTGGATTGGGAAGAGATCCAGTCTCTCTTTTACTCCAAGTTTTATCCTCTTCATGAAGCCCATGAGAATAGGAATTATGTTTATAATTTCTATCCTCATGACGGAGAGAGCATAGCTCAAGCTTGGGGGAGACTGAAAACGTTAATGCTAAAATGTCCTAACCATGGGCTCCCCAAAGATATGATTATTACTAATTTCTATGCGAGGCTCTCTCGACAGGATAAAGATTTGCTCGATGCTTCCTCTATGGGTTCTTTCACAAACGAAAAGATTGATGCTAAATGGGAACTCCTTGAAAGAATTCAACGCAACACTGAAGATTGGGAGATCGACAAAGGTAAAGAGTCAGGTATAATTTATGAGTATGATTGCATTAAGTCCTTTGTTGAAACTACAAGTTTTAATAAGTTTAGTGCTAAGTTTGGGCTTGATTCTCAACTCCTTGTTGATTTCCTCAAATCTTTTGCTTCACATCTTAATATGCCTAAGGAGGATCGGATCAAGCATCATGAACCTTTTAAAGAGATTTGCAAAGAAAATGAAATTGTTCATGATGATTGCAACATGCATGATCCAATTCCTAAAAATGAAGTTTTATATAAGCATGTTAATTTTTGTGGAGTGGATAGACCTTGTGAAAGGCCTATGATTGAAGAAGAGAAGTATTGTAAGCAACATAAGCATGAAAGAACAATCACTTGGGTCAAAGATTTAAATGAAATTGCTAGAGAATTGTGTGACCTTTATCCTTTTACTTGTGAACTTTGCTGTATAGAGGGTCACTTTAATTTTCAATGCATGCACTTTCAAAACATAACTGTTAACCAGTTGTGTGATAACATGATCACCCCTGATCTTTATGATGAGCTTATGTTATTTTTGATGTGTGAAGAGTTATCAGAAAAAACTTCTTGGCTAGATGTTAATGCCATAGTAATAAAAAACACTTTGCAAAATTGCCATCTCTATTGTGTTGTTAATTGCCATAAAAATGATTACATAAGTAAGATTAGAAAGGAGGGAACTTTACCAAAGTATAAAAATGTCTCTTATATTTCTGCTAATAAAAAGGAGAGTTTCTCCCGAGTTTCCCCTATTGTTTCTAATGATAAACCAGGATATGTGGAGAAGCTTCATCTCCAACCACTCCCTCCTGAGGTGAAGAAGAAGAAAAAGAAGAGGAGGAGGAAGAGGAGCAAGAAGGAAGAAGAATGGGTATCAACCTGGCCTGAGCATATTCCTCCCATCAACTTTTATCCTAACGGTTGTAAGTTTAAAGAAGAAGGTGAAGTTTATTGCCTTAATTATCATCTTGATGATACGTCCGTAGGTTCTATTGAAGATGATTTTGATTATGATATGCATGTTACTTATTGTGATTGGGAAAATGATGATAATGCTACTTATGATCTTGAAAATCTTTTTGGTACCAACTCTGAAAGTGATGATATGGAAAGCTCTAAGCTTGGGGATGATAGGATTGCAAATCCTTTACCCACTAGTGATGTGATAATTGATAATTCTTTTGCTAGTAAGAATAAAGACAACATGTTTACAAATATAGTTGCTAGCAATGATAATGCTCTTCTCTACTATGATGATGTTATAACTCCAATCTATAGTGATTATAAAGGTACCTATGACATAAGGAGAAATTATCCTTATGAAACTTGTCATAATCATGGAGGGAATTACTCCCTTGTTGAACACCATCTTCCTAATACACAATTAATCTATAGTGTTCAAGTTGTTTATGATAGTCCTACTCCCACTATTACCAATGAGAAAGATTATGCTTATGTGGAGAGTAAGAGTACCTTTTTGCATGTGGATCGTGGTAACAATGCTTTATGTGATGCTTATATTGTTGAGTTTATTCGTGATCCCACTAAAAATTATTATGAGATGGGAACATATGCTTATAGATATTTCAATAATATCAAGTTCCCTCTCTTTATGTTGAAGGTTTTGAAGCTGCACTTGTTTTGTCTTCCTATGCTTATTGCTTTGTGCTTCAGTGAATTATTCGATTGCAATATTCCTATGCATAGGAAGCATGTTAGGCTTAAATGTGTTTGGTATTTGCTTCTTGATGCTCTCTTTTGTTCTTCAACTCTTATTCCTACGAGAGCATCATTAAAGTCTTAAGTCTATCTTTATGGCTATAAGGAAAGAGCTTTCGGGAGACAGCCCACAACGAATTAGGTTTTATTTTGCTTTTGTTGTGTCTTGATGTTTGTTACTACAGTAGCATCATCATTGTATCTTTTCTTTTCAGCTTTGTGCCATGTTTAGCCTCCGATTGCAAGAAAGTTCAAAAGTTGTGACGTGCTGTCCAGGAAACAGATTCTGTCCTTAGACAGAAAAATTCGAATAAAATCACCAGTTCATCTTTTTGATCTGAATTGTTTTGACAGCGTGCTCTATACAATTGGCTTTCGAGCGTCTGTTGTGAGATTTTTGATTTGAGTTGCAAAAGTGCCCCGAAAAAATTATTTACTACCTGCTGGTCTGTTTTTCACAGATTCTGTCCAGTTTTGCCTTTTCTTCGTTTTGCAAACCTTGAGCTTGCTTTTTCTTTGCAAAAACCTTTTGCCAATCTTGAGAAACAGTAGCTCTTCAAGATTATCTTTATTTCCAGTAGGGAAAAATTATTTTATTGTGGGTACTAACCTCGCTAATCAGATTATGATGAGTTATGTATGAAGGGATTTTTCAAGTGTGCGAGGGAAGATGATAAAAGAAGATTCAGGAGGGTCAAATGCTCAAGCTTGGGGATGCCCCCATGCACCCCCAAGAAATATTCAAGAAGACTCAAGCGTCTAAGCTTGGGGATGCCCCCATGCATCCCCTTCTCCATCAACAATTATCAGTTCGTCTTTCGTTCCACTATAATTATCACTTCATGTGTTATGTGCTATGCTTGGAGCGTCTTGCTCTTAGTTTCCTTTTTAGTTTCTTTAGCTTTGCTTGCTGTTCATAACAAGTTAGAACCCAGCTTTCTTTGTGTGGGAGAGAAACACGCTCCACTTCAACCTAGAACACAACATAGGATTTTCATGCTTATCTTTGTTGTGTGTGTTCTTTGTCTTTCCATAGCTGCTGTCATGTTTAGCTCTTAGTTTTCATGCTTTTCTTTTTAAAGAGCTTTTGTTTAGTTGGTTGCTGAACTCTCTTGAGTTTTCATGTTTATCTTGTTAAGAGAGTTTGCCTGTTGCACTGAGTTGTGTGTCTTAACTTAAAGTAGGTAATTGAGGTTGCTATTTAATTTTAGTAGTAACTTGCAATAGTTTTGAGGTATTGCCATGAGTAATGTCTGAACTTTTGGTGTCAAGAGCTTTAGCCCATTAGTGATAGATGTCGTAATTTGGGCAATCCGTGTTTAATTTCGAAAACCTACAAAATAGTTGAGAACTTTAGCTACTAAATGGATCACTAATCTTTGGAGGGATCGAATATAAGAGTACACTCACGTACCATGAGTCGAGGATGCGCAAGGATAACCAAACCCCCATACACTCCTCCTCAGGGTACTTGTCTCTTTGTGAACCTCCTAATTAGATTGAGAGTTACCGATAATAAGTGCATGAGTTCTTCAGACTAATGTGAGCATTCGAAGGTTGACACTTCCACCTAGCCATATTTTTCTAGCCTCTTCGGTACCGTGCATTGCCCTTTCTCACCTCGAGAGTTGGCGCATACTTCGCCGGTGCATCCAAATCCTTGGCACGATACGCTCTGTCATCATAAGCCTCATTATATCCTTCCTCAAAACAGCCACCATACCTACCTATCAAGGCATTTCCATAGCCTTTCCGAGATACATTGCCATGCAACATCCATCTTCTCATGACATGATCTTCATGCCATACATGCTTTTTGCTTGATCGATGAGCCGCATGCTAGTTGGGCCTTGCCCTAATCATTGCTACATGACGCGCTAGTATCATTGCATATCCTGCTACACTGGCAGAGGCATACATTTGCATACATCATGATAGTTTCATTTTCTTTATGTTGAGTACTTTTGTAAAGTGTGAAAGATCTTCTATACTTCTTGTAATAAATAGAGTGTTGCCCCTAAAGTGAGGAAAAGATCCCAAAGAGGAGAAAATCAAAAGATTCCAAAGAGGACAAATGAGAGTTAAATAGGAAGAGCCATTGAGGCCACAAAAAAAATAAAAAAAAAGAGAAAAAGAAATAAAAAGAGAGAAGGGGGCACACTACTATTCCTTTTGAGAGATCCACACTCGTACTCCATCTTATACCTTGTACTCCATAGAGATTATCATTCATGCATATAGCTATGTGGGGACCTTCACACTATAAAACTTGGCTTGTATATTCCAATGATGAGCCTCCTCAAAAGAGCTCTAGGTCTTCTTGAGCAAGCAAGTTGGATGCACCCCCACTAGTTCCATTGGAGAGCTTACCTTAGCTCATATGTGCATCCGTCGCATGGCAATCCCTACTCCTCACATCATATCTATCATTTGGCTTTCTCTCGCCTATGATTGTCCTCATTGATGTGAGCCTTTCACACATTTTTTGTCTTCCCCCTCTATCATTTTTCTCTCTTTGCCATCCTAAGTGTTGACTTTCTTGCTTACGCTCATCCATTGCATGAGTGCTCAAAATATCGAAAGGGAGTGGATCATTTTGACTTGTACCTGGCTGACGGTCTGGGGATGAATCATGATAAGATTCCAAAGAAGACCAAGTGTGAAAATTTAGTAGATTAAGTTCTCAACAATACAAAAACTATGTTTTACTCTCTCATATATCCCTATCCCCTTTCTTGCACGCAAACACCATTTGGAGACATTCGAGTCACGGACAGCAAGAGCTCTTGCACCTTTATGTTCTTATGTTACTTGTTACAATGCTAATATAGACTCTTGCTTGTTATGACTTGAATTGAATTACATGCCTTGACTGCTTTACTTAAAAGTTCTTATATGGTTGATAGCATGTCACCACAGAAATTATGCTTGTTATCATTTACCTACTCGAGGACGAGCAGGAATTAAGCTTGGGGATGTTGATACGTCCAAAACGTATCTATAATTTCTGCTTGCTCCATGCCTCTTTTGTGTGATATTGCTATGATATTTATGCACTTCCATACACTTTTGATCATATTTGGACTAACCTATTAACTCAGTGCACCATAGTGCCAGTTCCTGTTTTCTGCTGTTTTTCTATTTCAGGTTTCCCCCATATTAAAAGTGCTCTAAAAATTCCGGGAAAAATACAGGAAAAATCAGCGTAACGGGAGCTTCAAGAAAAACCAAAGTGGGGCCAGAGGGGAGCCAGGGGCAGCCCAGGCGGCCCCACCCCTGGCCGCCCTAGGGGGGCGCCTGGGCCCCCCTCTCCGCTTCTGGTGACCCCCTTTGGCATATATACACCTCGCGTCCCGAAACCCTCGAGGACGGAACCCTTTTCTCCAGAAGCTATTCCGATCTCCGCCACCATCGCCACCAAGTTTCGGGGGACCAGAATTCCTGTGCCAGCATCCTGCCGGGACGGGGAAATGCCCCCGGATTCATCTACATCGACGTTGCTTCCTCCCTCCATGATGCGGGAGTAGTTCCTCCTCGGGGCTGAGGTTTCTACCAGTAGCTATGTGGTCAATTCTCCCTCCCATGATTTGATCTTCGTTGTGATCATATGCTACGTTAATCTAGGGTGATCGCATGATATTTCCCTTCCTCTATGTATTGGATTGATGTACTCACTTGTCTTTATCTAGTATAATCCCTGAGACCAAGGTGACAGCGGTCTATTGGACATGGATTAGAAGAATATTTTCATGAGTGATTTCCTCTTTTGTGTGTTGATTGAAGATTGAGAGTCTCTTGGTGCTTGTCTTTGACTATCCTTGATATGTTGTGGTGATTGTGGTACTCTCTTTGGATGGCCGTGGTGACATTGGGAAATCCATAGATTGAGAACTACGAACTTAGAGGTGTGCTTTTGTAGCCCTACATAATTCTCGTCCTCTCTTGACCACAAAGGAATGACCTCCGAGTGCATGTTTTATGGGAAATATCATGTGATTCGATTATGTTAATGTTGTTGGGAGTTGCCACTAGTGAAAGTATGAAGCCTAGGCCTTGTTTCCACCATTGCAATACCATTTGTGCTCACGTTTACCACTTGTTTGCTTGCTGCACTTTTTATTACAGATTTATATTACTTTTCTTTGCCACTCCCATCATCCATATTTTACCATCTCTTCGTCGAACTAGTGCACCTATACAACTCCTAGTTGTATTAGGTGTGTTGGGGACACAAGAGACTTCTTGTATCTTAGTTGCAGGGTTGCTTGAGAGAGACCATCTTCAACCTCTACTTCCCTGAGTTCGATAAACCTTAGGTCATCCACTTGAGGGAAATTGCTGCTGTCCTACAAACCTCTGCGCTTGGAGGCCCAACATAGTCTACAAGAATAGAAGCGTTGATACGTCTCAAACGTATCTACTTTTCCAAACACTTTTGATATTGTTTTGACCTCATTCTTGCATGATTTGGACTAAACTAACCCGGACTGACGCTGTTTTCAGCAGAGCTGCCTGTATGGTTTATTTATGTGCAGGAAAACGGATTTTTAAGCATCTCAGAAAAATCCACGAAAAATCACGAAAAATCCACGCACCCGAGGAAACCAAATGCCAGAAGTGGGGCCAGAGGGGGGCCAGGGGGTGCCCAGGCGCCCTGTGGGCGCGCCCCCCCCTGGGCCGCGCCGGGGGGCGCCTGGGTGGGGCCCACACCCCCTGGTGCCCTACTTTAGCCCGTATTTTTCGTCCCGACATAGAAATCCCAGATCGGAAGTCCTTTCGCTGTTTTTCGTTGCGGAGCCGCCGCCACCCTCTGTTCTTCTTCGGGAGGGCTAATCTGGAGGCTGATTTGGCCTCCGGAGAGGGGAGATCGTCGCCATCGTCATCATCATCACCACTCCATCATCCCTCCATGACTTCCCCCTTCATGTGTGAGTAATTCCCTTGCTGTAGGCGAAGGGGATGGTAGGGATTGGATGAGTTAGATCATGTAATAGTTCGTCAGATTGTTGGGGGCATGTTGCCTATCATCTAGTATGGTGTTTATCATCTTTGCTACAACTTGTTGTTCTTAATGCTTGACACTTAGGGCCCGAGTGCCATGATTTCAGATCTGAACCATATGTGTTTGCATGAATATATTTGTGTTCTTGATCCTATCTATGAGTTGTATGCACCTATTACGGTTCGGAACCGGCGATCCCAAAAGTGACAGCTTGGGACACCAAAGGGGATGGTCCGTAGTTTGAGGATTACATGTATCCATTGAGTTCATTGCTTTGTTCCGGTGCTCTTTGACAGGAGCACCTTAATATCCATTAGTTCCTTTTGGCCCCGTTCGTAGCGGGATGGTAGGACAAAAGATGTTGTGCAAGTTCTTATTGCAAGCATGTACAACTACCTACGGGATACATGCCTAATGTTTGATATTTGCCTAGATGATCATTACTTTTCCGTGTGCCGTGCCCCGAGTTAGAAACTATCTCATCCATGCAACGCCCAACCATCCATCTCCCTAGCCTACAGTATTTTAAACCTTGCTTGTCACTAGTTGCTACTTTTGCCATTTACTACTGCTATTTACTTTTGCTGTTTACTTTTACTATTACTATCATCACTATCATATCACTGTTACCACTTATCTTTTGTTGCAAGTTAGTATATTTCAGGTGCGGTTGAATTGACAACTCAACTGTTAAAGCTTATAAATACTCTTTGGCTCCCCGTGTGTCGAATCAATAAATTGGGTTATTCTTACCCGCGAAGACTATCTCGATCCCTTACGGTTGAGGGTTATCAAGTACCGTTTTCTGGCGCCGTTGCTGGGGAGCATAGCAATATTTACAAGTCTACTTGAGGTATCCTACCTGCTGCACTTTATTCACTATGGGTAAGAAAGGAGACCCCAAGGTTCCGATCTTACGATCCACTACAAGAAGAGGTACTGCTCTGAGCATTAGTGCTACACTTGATTCACCTTCTGTCATGAGTAAGTTCGCCTCACCACCACCACATGATGCTCCTACTGAATCTGTTACTATGTCTGATACACTTGATGATGCTCCTACTACTTTTGATGATGATATTAGTTCACTTGGTTATGCTCTTGAGAAACAAATTACTGCTGCTGCTGAAAAATATGGAATTGAACTTCCTGTTACTCGCTACCCTATTGGTGAAACTTATGATTATCCTGATTTGAGTAAACTCCAGGAGAGGCTCCTTGATGATGATTACTATATACTTGATGAAGATTTATGCAGGGAACTGACAGAGTTTGCCGGCTCTGACCCTGAAACTATTAAGAAAATATTTGAAAAACACTCTTTGAAAAACAAAACCGTTCCTAATCCTGAGTTTGCTACATCTCCTATATGCATTGATGATCCTGATTTTGATTTCTCTGTTGATCTTTCACTTATACCTATGGTTGAAGCTGACCCCTTTTATGGCAGAGAAAATGATGATGCTATTGCACACCTAACTAAACTTGGTGAACTAGGTAGCCTGTTTACCACAGATGAGAAGATACACTACTTTTATGTGACCAAGCTTCTTCCTTTCTCGTTGAAGGAAGGTGCTAAAGCATGGTATGATTCACTCCCATGCGGTTCTATTAAGAGTCCTCAGGACTTAGCTCACTCTTTTGTTGATAAGTACTTTCCTGCTCATATGCAACATGCTGCTTTACAAAGAATTTATAATTTTAAACGGTTGCAGGATGAGTCCCTCCCTAAAGCTTGGGGGAGGTACTGCAGTTTGATTCAGGCTAGACCAGGGCATGGAGTTCCTAAGAATGAATTAATTGATATATTCTATGCTGGTTTAACTGATGAATCTAGGTCCTATTTGGACAGTTGTGCTGGTTGTGTTTTCAGGAAAAGAACACCGGACGATGCGGAAGATTTAATGGGCAGAATTGCCAAGAACCATGAAGATTGGTCCGTCCCTGAACCACCTCCACCAACAAAGAAGAGGGGCATGTTTGTTCTAAGCCCCGAGGATATGCAAGAAGCAAAGAAGTCTATTAAAGAGAAAGGTATTAAAGCTGAAGATGTGAAGAATCTACCCCCTATTGAGAAGTTGTGTGAGCCTACCACTCACCCTCCTATGGTAGAGGTACATTCTCTTTTAGATTTCAACGCAAGTGACATCCCTCATGGTAAACCTCCTGATCAATGTTTAGATGAGTTTGATAATTTTATTATAAAACAGAATCATTTTAATGAGAGGATAGAAAGTCAGTTGCATGATAATTCCCTTGCTATCAAAAAGTTGCTTGGTGTTTTAGATAGAACAGTTAATGATGTTCAATGTCTTGTGAAGCATTTTCATATGGTTCAAACTCAGCTTGATCAAATTTCTAATGTGCAAAGAGATTTGCTTGCTAACAATGCCAAACAAGATAAATTGCAGGCTTTTGGGATTAAGACCCGAGGAGGAACTAGTACTCAAGATCCTCTTTATCCAGAGGGACATCCGAAGAGAATCGAGCAAGATTCTCAAATGCAGGAAGAAGAAATTGTTGTCTCTCCAAATAAGAAAAAGAAACATAAAGAGACTGACAATTCTAGTGATCCTATTGCAGATAAAGAGCCAGCTATTGATCCCAACAGTGTATCTATTTCCGATGCTGAGACTGAAGACGGTGCTGAACCTGAAGGTAATGATAATGAGAAGAATGATCCGCCTGAAGTTCGAGAAGAAGAAGCACCTGAGAAACGTAAGAGGTACACTAAAGAAGACTTCATCGCAAGAAAACATGGGAAGGAGAAAGAACCATGGGTACAGAAACCCATGCCCTTTCCAGGTAAGTCCATCAAATCTAAAGAAGAAGAGCATTACAATAAGTTTTGTGAATGGATTAAACCTCTTTTTCTTCAAATTCCTTTGACTGATGCTATTAAGTTACTTCCTTATTCAAAATATATGAAAGATATTGTGACTAACAAAAGAAAAGTTCCTAATGATGCAATATCTACTATGCTTGCTAACTATTCTTTCAGCGGAAAGATTCCTGAGAAGCTCGGTGATCCAGGTATACCCACCATTCCTTGCTCCATAAAGAATAATTATGTCAAAACTGCTTTATGTGATCTTGGAGCGGGAGTGAGTGTTATGCCTCTCTCTCTTTACGAGAGGCTTTGTTTAGAGAAACTAATTCCTACAGATATCTCCCTTCAGATGGCTGACAAGTCAACCGCTGTTCCGATAGGTATTTGTGAGGATGTTCCAGTTAAAGTTGCTAATTGTTTAATTCTTACTGATTTTGTTGTGCTTGACATGCCCGAGGATGGGAGCATGTCCATTATTCTTGGTAGACCTTTCCTTAACACCGCAGGTGCTATTATTGATTGCAACAAAGGGAAGGTTACCTTTCATGTGAATGATAAAGAACACACGGTATATTTTCCGAAGAAGACCGACAGGAGGCATGCCCTCAACTCTATAGAGAATATCGAGACCGTGAAAATTGGAGAATGGGACTGTCCACTACATGTGCCTCACAAATACAAAACTATCATGGTAGGGACAATGTCCATCAAGGTAAAAGTTCAGTGATTACTTTGTAGGAGGTGATACTTTTTGCTCTATATATCACTTGTTTGTTGGTAAGACTTGATCAACCTTACTAGTAAACGTGTTTTATATGGATAAAAAGTTGAGCTTTCTATGTTTTTATTTGTTTTTAGTGTTGTCATATTGCTGTACCAAGTATCTGTGTTTTTGAAGCTTCACAATACTACTAACTGCTTCAAGTTTTCAGAGAGTTTCGCAACTTTTTGAACTTCGAAAAATTTTCAACAGTGAAGTTTTTAGAAAAATTCCAGAAAAATTATATTAAAAATTTCCACAACGGGAGAGACCCGGAAAGTCCTGGGGCCAGCCAGGGGGGGCCACCAGTGGCCCAGGCGGCCAGCTGGCGCGGCCCAGTCCCTGGCCGCGCCCACAGGGCGCCTGGGGCCCACGGGACCCCCCTCCAGGTACTTCTTCTTCCCCTCTCTCTCTCTTTTTCCAGAAACCCGAGTTCTGGTCTTGTTCTTGCTGTTCTTGCTGTTCTTGGGGGCGATTCTTCGATCTCTCTCTACAGCCCATCATTTGAGCTGAAATTTTGAGCAAATACTCCCTGGTATGTGACTCCTCCACCCCTCCAATTAGATTTTTGATTGGTGGCCTCATTTGTGAGTATTTAGTAGTTCTTGGTGCTGTAGAGATGAGCTTGCATGCATGTGTAGAAAGTTGTTTTCCAAGTTTTGATGCAAGTTTATGCCTTGGGCAAGTGAGTTGAGTAGTTTGCCTTAGCTCACTTTGTTTTAATCCTCGTTTTTGTAAATCGTAAAAAATTTCAGAAATGAGTTTGTTAGGAAGGGCAAAAGGATGGCTTGAGAAGAGGAGGCCCGCACACTCCGATCGAGTCACTAGAGCCGGAGCTTCACCATCGACTGCCAGGGTGAGCTATAATGAAGATCATGTGCCCCTGGAGTTGTTGGAAGACACAAGTCCAGCACGTGCGATGACATATCCATGTGATGAATTCATGGAAGCTGCGGGAATCAAGGATGAGTTTTATAATCTTTGTGCTAATGCAGGTTTGACACGACTCGTCACGAGCCGTGTTACTCAGTATCAGAAACTCACCTCCATTTTCATTAACAGTTTTAGATATAATCCTGAATCAGGTGCTATTGAGTTTAAAATTTATAATGATCTTATCACCATGACTTTGGGAAATTTTTGTGAAGTAATAGGTGTGCCGAACGCTGGGAGGACGGCAAGGATGGCCACTCAGCCCTCCGAGCTGAAAACCGTCATCAACTCTCTCTGCAGCATGGGTACGAGGGATATTCATCGGTCGAAGATCTCCAGTATCTTGTTTCCTCACCTCAGGTATTTTGCATATTATATTGCTAGAGGGGTGTTAGCTCGTGACAACACGAGCAGCATTTCTGCTCTGGATATTGCTATCCTGGCAGCAGCCCTCTCAGGGAGGTCTGATTATAATATTGGTACCTTAATTGCTCGACGCCTTGCTATGAACGGTAACAAGGGGGACTTATATGGTGGCATTTATGCCACACTTATCTTAGAGCATCTTGGAGGCACCCCACACCCTGATGATACTCCTTTTACTTATTTAAGCTTTGATCTTGCTGCTATGAAGAGGCATAAGTTTGTTACCATGGGTTCTGAACTTGATAACCTTGTTTATATCTTGCGTTTCGGAACTACCGCGGAACGCGAGATCCGTCTACCTGCACCTCTCTTGTTTGATTTTTCTCGCAGGAACGGATGGTCCTTTGATGTTGTCCAGTTCGATGAGTTCATGGTCCAGCATCAGTTCCATAACCCCGTGGAGGGGGTTGTGCCCGACGAGGAGAGGCACAGTGAGATACCATATTTTCAGGAAGAGACCGCCACCGAGTTTGGTGGAGGGTCTTCCTCGGTTTGGCGCTCGGAACCTTCCTCGTGGGAGACTCCGAGGAGTTCGGTGTATGCGCCATCATCCTTCTACGACCCTTGGTCTCACCACCATACCCCTGGAGCAGGAGGCTCCTGGGGGCAGTAGCTGCTACCAACTTAGGCCAAAAGCCTAAGCTTGGGGGAGTACGTGCCCTTCTCACTTTTTCATTGTATTATCCGTTTTATTCACTTTGATCTTTTCGAAGTTTTTACTCGTTCTTCTTTATTCCTCTATTTGCAAAAACAACAAAAAGATTTTCTCTTTCTTTTGCTTTTATTCAACTTTTGAAAAACCCAAAAAGATTTCCTTTCTCTCTTTATTTTGCTTTGTTTTCAGAGATCAGCTCGAGTCCGTGATTGCATTTGATTATATTTCCTACGTTTGATCGTGCAAGTGACAAGCAGTGATGACGAAGATCGACTGAAAGGAAGCAACAAGGAAGACCGGTATGAACTCTTTCTGTTTCTACTTTTGTACATATGCCTGTACTTATGATCTAGAGACCAGCTTGTAGCGACATAGTGCTATGTTTACAATGCTCTTCCAGTGGTTCATGCTTTCCTTGTGGTTAGTCTCCAATAACTAGAGTACATAATATGTTATTGAAATGATCTACATGCATCGCATTGTTCATAGTCTGGCATACTAGGGTGGTATTTCCCTTTAGAGAATTTTTGGATTGACTTGGCACATGCTTACACATGTTTAAGACTAAAAAGTCTACTTTGCCTTGACGATCTTTGAGTTTTAGAATAGTTATATCACTTTCATGCCCGATTCAATGTTGCTTTGTCGCTCTGCATGATTATGACCGTTATTGCTCTCTAGTTGGTCGCTTCCCAGTCTTTTGCTAAACCTCCACCCGTACTAAGCGGAATGACTGCTTGTGCATCCAAAACCTTTAAACCTGTTATGCCATATGAGTCCACTATACCTTCCTATACATGGTATTTACCTGCCATTCCTAACGAAGACTTTCATGTACCATCTCGAAATTAATCTAAAGCATTTCTCTTTTTGTGCCTATGTTTTAGCTCATGAGGAAGTAGTAGTTAATTCATGATCCCTTTAAGTTGGACAAGTTTCACCCCTGGATTGCATGTATAATGTGCGAACCACTAATATGAAAAGGAACTGGCATTGAGTGCGCCCGGCTCAAAAAGATAATATAACAAACGAACCCTCCTTCACGCTTTGTTCATGAGAAATCAGAAAACTCTGGCAGTGATAAACAAAGGAGATTAAGAGGATGTGATCGTCATCATGCGGGAGCCGTTCCTCGAGACTTGTCTAGCTTAAAAAGTGATTGAGTTATCTGCTAGCATTCGTTGACGAAATATGCACCTCTCAAAAATATATTTACTTCTGTTTTAAAAAAAAAACCAAGAGCTCTGGTACATGTTTAGTTTTTGTTTCCGATCACGGGTTTTCAACTTTGCCAATAAAAGCCACGGTTCGAGAGTCTCACCTTCTTTCTTCAAAGCACTGACTAGGAGAGCATAATTGTCATTCTGAGTGTAATGTGCATTGTCCCAAAGTATTACATTGTCTTCTGCATACTTGTGATATGATTTATTCTGAAATTCTTAGTTCTAGTCTCCCTTAAAACTCTGGAGGAGTCACTGCATTTATGTTTTGCTTCACTCATGGAGGCTAGCGAGATACCACCTTAATATGCTCAAGCTATGTGCAAAGTGATCTTGTCTTGATTTTCGGTAATATATTGTTTACTCTTAATTATTTGTGACTGGTCACTCGGAAGGAGGATTGCTCCTTGCATTGTTCTCATAAGTACTGTTTTAATACTTGCTGAACTCTTTTCGTAGTACATGCTTATATACATCTAATGAAGCAAAAGAGTTTGTCAAAGTTTTCTTTGTCGCGTCCAGTTCGTTGAACTGAATTGCTTGAGGACAAGCAATATGCTAAGCTTGGGGGAGTTGATACGTCTCAAACGTATCTACTTTTCCAAACACTTTTTATATTGTTTTGACCTCATTCTTGCATGATTTGGACTAAACTAACCCGGACTGACGCTGTTTTCAGCAGAGCTGCATGTATGGTTTATTTGTGTGCAGGAAAACGGATTTTTAAGCATCTCAGAAAAATCCACGAAAAATCCACGCACCCGAGGAAACCAAATGCCAGAAGTGGGGCCAGAGGGGGCCCAGGGGGTGCCTAGGCGCCCTGTGGGCGCGCCCCCCTGGGCCACGCCGGGGGGCGCCTGGGTGGGGCCCACACCCCCTGGTGCCCTACTTTAGCCCGTATTTTTCCTCCCGACGCAGAAATCCCAGATCGGAAGTCCTTTCGCTGTTTTTCGTCGCGGAGCCGCCGCCACCCTCTGTTCTTCTTCGGGAGGGCTAATCTGGAGGCTGATTTGGCCTCCGGAGAGGGGAGATCGTCGCCATCGTCATCATCATCACCACTCCATCATCCCTCCATGACTTCCCACTTCATGTGTGAGTAATTCCCTTGCTGTAGGCGAAGGGGATGGTAGGGATTGGATGAGTTAGATCATGTAATAGTTCGTCAGATTGTTGGGGGCATGTTGCCTATCATCTAGTATGGTGTTTATCATCTTTGCTACAACTTGTTATTCTTAATGCTTGACACTTAGGGCCCGAGTGCCATGATTTCAGATCTGAACCATATGTGTTTGCATGAATATATTTGTGTTCTTGGTCCTATCTATGAGTTGTATGCACCTGTTACGGTTCGGAACCGGCGATCCCAAAAGTGACAGCTTGGGACACCAAAGGGGATGGTCCGTAGTTTGAGGATTACATGTATCCATTGAGTTCATTGCTTTGTTTCGGTGCTCTTTGACAGGAGCACCTTAATATCCATTAGTTCCTTTTGGCCCCGTTCGTAGCGGGATGGTAGGACAAAAGATGTTGTGCAAGTTCTTATTGCAAGCACGTACAACTACCTACGGGATACATGCCTAATGTTTGATATTTGCCTAGATGATCATTACTTTTCCGTGTGCCGTGCCCCGAGTTAGAAACTATCTCATCCATGCAACGCCCAACCATCCATCTCCCTAGCCTACAGTATTTTAAACCTTGCTTGTCACTAGTTGCTACTTTTGCCATTTACTACTGCTATTTACTTTTGCTGTTTACTTTTACTATTACTATCATCACTATCATATCACTGTTACCACTTATATTTTGTTGCAAGTTTGTATATTTCAGGTGCGGTTGAATTGACAACTCAACTGTTAAAGCTTATAAATACTCTTTGGCTCCCCGTGTGTCGAATCAATAAATTGGGTTATTTTTACCCGCGAAGACTATCTCGATCCCTTACGGTTGAGGGTTATCAAGCGTGTGTAGACATCAATCTCCAACGGGGTCAAAAGCACGGAAACTAGCTATTCTCCATCCTCATGTAGTCATGTTCACCTTTCAGTGTCGCTAGCGAGGCTCAACACTTAAGAGCAACTCCAACGGGCCGACCCTAACGGACACCGATTTTTCCGGTTTGGATCGCCCGTCCGCGTGTCTTTCATTTGGGTCTGCGAGTGTGCCCAACGGTAGCGAGACCCATTTTTGACTTGTCCGCCCTGGCATTTCCTCAAACACGTAGCAGGCATGGCAGGGGAGCTCGCAGCGCGCAAGGAGGCCGACGGGCGAGCTCCAACCCCACGGCGGGGGCGACACAGTTAGCGCCACGAGTGTGTGGGCGCGGCGGGGAGAGTCCGGGCGCGGGTGCGGGCATGGCGGGACGTGGCCTGGCGCAGTCGCGGCCGGGCGCTGCCGGGGTCGGGCGCGGGCATGGTGGGACGTGGCCATGGCGACTGGCGAGCATGGCGCGGTTAGGTGAACGATGCAAGTGCGGCGAGCGCGGCCATGGCGAGCGGCGGGAGCACCGGGTGGCTAGCATAGTAGCATCTAGCATGCACGCGCACGGTTGAGCATCCGACGAGCAGCACCAGAGTAGCGGCAGCTAGCATGCACGCGCTGGGTGTGGTTGTGCATGG
Organism: Secale cereale; assembly: GCA_902687465.1. Classification (NCBI taxonomy): domain Eukaryota; kingdom Viridiplantae; phylum Streptophyta; class Magnoliopsida; order Poales; family Poaceae; genus Secale; species Secale cereale. Next base: position 718,524,171 of record LR738713.1, on the reverse strand, counting down.
ACGCACGCACGCGACCACCGGTGAGCTAGCATGCGGTTGTGCATCCGACGAGCAACACGTTGTGTAGGAGCGCGTCGAGCGGCTCCGCGTGAGCACGGCGAGGTGGTCGCGGGCGCGGGGTTCGCGATGCCGACGCCGACACGTCCGCCTTGTCGGAGCCGTTCGATGTGCGGCGAGAGCTCCAACTCCTTGGGCGGCGGCGTCTGCGGCCTTGGCCACGAGCTTGAGTGGCGACGGCGCCTACGGAGTCTCGCCGGAGCAAGGGATTGGTGATGGCGCGGCTGCTACAGGAGGCGGCAGAGGCAAAATGTGCAGGGAAGAGATAAAAATAAATAAATAAAAAGATGGGTGGATGGCAGGTGGGCCAAACGGGGCGTGCAGTGGACACAGGCGGACGAGGAGTTGACACAAAACGCCGATTTTGTGTCCGCCTCGGACCCAAATCTGTCTCAAATTTGAGATGGAAATGGGTCTGCGCGGACACAAAGCGGACACAAAATGAAAATGGGTCTCTGTGTTGGGCCGTCATTTTTGTCCACGTAGACCCAAACGGATATGGACGGATGAAATGGGTAGCCCCATTGGAGTTGCTCTTATTGTTTTCCTTTACTGCTATATGTGCTCGCCGGAGCGCCACAACTCCGGCCGAAACGTGCTACGGCCACACGCCAGCTCCCATCACCGGAGCTTAGTCGGAGCACCAACACCTTAACGCCATGTTCGGTGGACCGCATACTGCACCATGTCACGTCGTGCCAACTGCCAACTATGCCAACTAGCATAGCGCACACCTCGCCGGACCACCATCCGAGTGCGCTGCACCACCGTCTACCACTCGCTGGCCCATTAGACATTGAAACTCTATGCTGTGAGTAGATACTACAGAGCGGTTTTCTGATTGTATGTGATTTTTTTGTCAGGCTTACCTCACAGTAAAATACTAGACATTCACTGGCTGTAGGCTGGCCCATTAGACATCCAAACTCACAGTATTTTGTGAAACTTTAAATGAATTCACTGGTTGCCGATTACTTTCTTCAGAGTCTCGAACAAACCTAGCTTGCTAAATAGATTGATCACCGGAGCACATTCGTACACAGAAGGCTTACCTCGTGCATGGCATGTAGCTGCAGGCGATTAATCCGTGGTGTTGTTGAGTTAGTGCATGCTATTCGGCCATGTACTCCCTCCGTCCGGTAAAGAGTGAACGTTTGGCTTTAAAATTTGTCCACAAAAGAGTGTACTTCTATCTTCTCAATACACTTTAAAGTAGAAAAAAATACTTCTCTCTCATCACACGGTAATCGAGACCAATAACAAGCTACACATGGTCTTCTTAATTTCTACATGCACTTAACTCATTGGGGGTTGGTTAATTAAAGAGGAGAGAGATGATGACTTGCACTTTTCCAATGCATTTTTTACTTCACTCCATAATTTGTCCTAAAATCTCTAGATGTTCACTCTTCACCGGACGGAGGGAGTAGTTATCAGTAGTAACCTCAGCAAAATAACAGCAGCCAAATGTTTCGGTGGGCTTGACAAACTCGCCAAGTGAGTGTGGGCGATAGGGGGTCCTTCCCACACGATCCAGAAATCATCGGGGATAGGGAGCCTTGATGCATATACTTGTGCCTATATAACCGTTTCCGATATCTCGAATATCTCAAACGCTTCATCTTTGCTACTCGTTTGTGCTCGCACTGCCATCACAGTCGGATTTATATGGTTTTACCTAAAACCAGACAGATTCCACGCACAGGCCCGCCAATACAAGGCCTCGGCGCGCGCGGAGATCCGCTGTGGCTGAGGCGGCCGGTTGCGCTTCCCATACGCATTAACCGTGCACTGTTACGACACGTAAAGCGCGGGGGCATGCGGCGCGTGGGCATAGTTAATCCCCCCATGTCCTACCTCTCCGGCTCCTCGCCGCAGGCCTATAAGTAGGAGGAGGAGGGGGAGATAGAACGCACGCGCGCCCTCCTTGCCCTTCTTCCTCTTCTTCTTCTCTGCTCTTCTCCGCTCTTCTCTGTCGCGCTTGCTGCTCGCCGCCGGAGCGCTCTCGCAGCACGCCGTCGCGATAGCGCGCAGAACCGCGGCTGCATCAACTTTGCGTGACCGCCCCGCATTGCCGCCGAGCCACCGCATCCATGGCGCACGGCGGTCACTCCGGCGGCTGGGCTCCAACGTCCATGAGGACCACCTCGAGTTCCTCCACCAGACACGGCGGCTTCATGACGCGGAGAACATGAGGGTGCGTGTTCCTCCCGTGGGCGAGATATTGCCGGCGCCGGAGGATGGCGAGCACGTCGTCTTCCGGTCACATTTCCTCCGGGACTTCAGCCTGCCGGTTGATACGTCCAAAACGTATCTATAATTTCTGCTTGCTCCATGCCTCTTTTGGGAGATATTGCTATGATATTTATACACTTCCATACACTTTTGATCATATTTGGACTAACCTATTAACTCAGTGCACCCCAGTGCCAGTTTCTGTTTTCTGCTGTTTTTGTATTTCAGGTTTTCCCATTACGAAAACTGCCAGAAAAATCCCGGAAAAATTATATAAAAAATCAGCGTTCGAGAAGCTTCCCGGCAGCCGAAGTAGGGCCGAAGGGGGGCCACGGCTCCAGGCGCCCTGGTGGCGCGGCCCTCCTCCTGGCCGCACCGGGGGGGAGGGGGGGGGGGCGCCTGGGCCCCCCAGGCCTCCGCTGATGCCCCTCTTTGGCATATATTTAACACGCGTCCCGAAACCCTCGAGACGGGAACCCTTTTTCGCGATCTCATCTCTGTTCCGTCGCCGCCGCGCTTCCAAGATCGGGAGCACCAGGAGAACTCTTCCCTGCACCCTGCCGGAGGGGAGGATCACCACCGGGAGCCTCTCCACCACCATGGACGCCTCCCGGATGAGTTGTGAGTAGTCTCCCTTGGACCATGGGTCCATGACCAGTAGCTATGTGATGTTCTCCTCCCCTTCTTGTGCTTCACTAATTAGACCTCGTGAGCTGCCCTACATGATCGAGGCACATATGTAATCCTTATGCTGTTGCTATGTTGAGTTTGCTGGGATCCGATGGATTGTTAGATTATGTTCAGATTGTGTTTGAGTAATATATTTGATTTACCTCTTTTATATTTATGTTCGTAAGTAATTCTTGCATGTTCTCCGTTGCTATTTATTGCTTTGGCCAAGTAGTAGGTAGTGACTCCAAGAGGGAACGTTATGCTTGATTGTGGGTTCATGCCCCTCGATGACTAGCTTGAGTGACAGAAACATGAGTCTAGGGGATGTGCTGTTGCCACAAGGGGGAAAACAACGGTGCTTGTGCCCGCGGCTGCAAGGATTGTTTACTTTACACAAAGTTCTTTTAATGCAGTTGTCTGTTGCTTTGAGTTTACACTATGGGTGGGACTCGCAACTTAATACCAGCGAGATGTTCTGGATAGATATCTCAAGGTGGATGATTAGTAGTAGATGCAGATGGATTTCGGTCTACTTGCCTTGGCGTACCGCCCATGCTTTGAACCTCTACCTTTCTTGCAACATAGTTAGCATTGGTTTGCGCACATAATTCTGTCAATTGCCCAGCTGTAATTCGTTCACCTCACATAGCTGTTTTATCGTCTTTTGGGAGAGAGACATCACTAGTGAACATCATGGGTCCCCGGTCCATATTAGCATCACTGATCACATCCGCTATTTACTTTCTGTTTTTACTTACTATTTGCAGCAAAACCTATCACTATTATCACTTGCGTTTGACCCTTTGTAAACGACAAGGCCGGAGGGATTGACAACCTCTCTGTACTCGTTGGGAGCAAAGTTATTTGTATCTGTGTGCAGGTCCATGTTGATTGCTAATATCTGGCGCCGTTAGCAGTTGACACCTTCTTGTTGAAACTGGGAGTCTCAGGGGAAATCGATCCTTGGTATCTTTGCCAAGGGAAAACTTCCGCTACACTGCATCTCAAACCTTCCACTTGGGATAACCAACGAGGGGCGAGAAGCCATCAAGCAAAGTTTTCTGGCGCCGTCGCCGGGGACTCCACTCTTCAAGATAGGGGAGTTGCACGCTATCTTTTACCTTTGCTTTTTAGTCTTGTTAGTTTACCTTTCAGTTTTGCTTTAGTATCTTTTATCGAAAATCACAAAATAGTTATCTTGCTTGCTTGCTGCTATGGGTTCCACCGAGAACACCAAGTTGTGTGACTTCACTAGTCATAACAACGATGACTTTATCTACACGCCTATCACTACACCTGCCACTTCAGCACCTTCGTATGAAATTAAACCTGCTTTACTGAACCTAGTTATGAAAGATCAATTCTCCGGTATTGGAGATGATGCTGCTTTACACTTAAACAACTTTGTTGAACTTTGTGATATGCAAAAGTACCAAGAAATAGATGGTAATATTGTTAAGCTTAAGCTTTTCCCTTTCTCCTTGAGAGGAGGAGCTAAAATTTGGTTTCAATCTTTGCCTAGAAATAGCATAGATTCATGGGACAAGTGCAAAGATGCTTTTATTGGAAAATACTATCCACCTGCTAAAATTATCCAACTAAGAAGTAACATAATGAATTTTAAACAATTGGATAATGAACACGTTGCCCAAGCTTGGGAACGCATGAAATCTCTTATCAAGAACTGCCCTACTCATGGTTTGACTACTTGGATGGTTATCCAAACTTTTTATGCAGGCTTGAGCTTTACCTCGCGGAACTTGTTAGATTCGGCCGCGGGAGGAACCTTTATGTCAACTACACTTGGTGCTGCCACGAAGCTTCTCGATGAGATGATGACCAATTATTCCCAATGGCACACCGAACGCGCTCCGACAGGTAGGAAGGTAAACTCTGTCGAGGAGATTTCCTCCCTAAATGAAAAAGTTGACTTGATCATGTCTCTACTTTCGAAGCAATCTTCTGTTGATCCCCGTGATGTTCCTTTAAATTCTTTGATTGCTCAAGAACAAGTAGATGTGAACTTTATCTCTAGAAACAATTTCAATAACAATGCTTATAGGAGTAATTTTGGTAGCAATCCTAGACCGTTCCCCTCTAATTCCTATGGGAACAACAATGCTTATCCTAGCACCAAGAACTCCACCCAAAAAGATAGAGACTTGCCTGGTTATGAGAAACTTCTAGAAATAGAGAAGGCCACTAAGAATTACATGCACACCCAATATGAACAAAACAAAACCTTCTCGAGGCAATTAAATGAGCATACTGCTATCTTGCGAGACATTAGTAGACAATTAGAGAGCCTAAATATTGAGATTTCTAACCTCCAGACTAGGCTCACTATCACTGAGACCCAAGTTTCCAATATGTCCCACACACAAGCCACTTTGATAAACCAAATGGCAGCTAAACCCGAAGTGGTTGCACCCCTAAAGGAGGAAGAAGATAAGAGCCTTCCTACCCACCACACTGTTGCTACTATCCAAGTAGTTGAGGATATCCAAACTCTTAGCACCCAATGCACTCCTGGTCCCATTGGACCTATTAATGGTGATGCTATGACCATAGAAACTACCAAACAAGTGAACCTAAAGGACACCACTACCACCTTACTTGATAGTAGTGACCTTGATTTTGATAATTGCACTCTTACCGAAGTTATTGATTTCCTTCACAAGATGTCTAGAGATCCCCGCACTAGCACGCTTAACCTTGCCTTCACGGAGCATATCACTAATGCTCTCATCAAAGCTAGGGAGGAGAAACTTAGAGTAGAAGCCTCCATACCTAGAAAGCTAGAAGATGGTTGGGATCCTATGATTAAAATGAAGTTGAATAACTTATCTTGCTATGCTTTATGTGATGTTGGAGCTAGTACCTCTGTTATGCCCAAAAGAATATATGATATGCTTAAATTGAAACCTTTTGATTCTTGTTCTTTTGGTGTTCGTCTCGTTGATTCTTCCATAAAGAAACCTTTGGGGAGGATCGACGATGTTCTTATCATTGTCAATGACAATTATGTTCCCGTTGATTTTACTATTATGGACATTGAGTGTGAACCTTCTTGTCCAATTATTTTGGGACGTCCTTTTCTACGCACCGTTGGTGCCATCATTGACATGAAAGAGGGGAATATAAAATTCCAATTTCCTCTCAAGAAAGGGATGGAACACTTCCCTAGAAAGAAGATTAAGTTACCTTTTGAGTCCGTTATACGGGCTAGCTATTCTTTTACGCTTGATAAAACTTGATCTCTTTGCATTATGCCTAGCTTAAAGGCATAAAAGAAAGCGCTTTTGGGAGGCAGCCCACAATGAATAAATTTTTATTTTGCTTTTGTTGTGTCTTGATGTTGTTACTACAGTAGCATCATCATTGTATCTTTACTTTTCAACTTTGTGCCAAGTGTAGCCTCTGATTGCAAGAAACTTCAAAAGTTGTGACGTGCTGTCCAGGAAACAGATTCTGTCCTTGGATAGAAAAATTCGTATAAAATCACCAGATCATCTTTTTGGTCTGAATTTTTTCGACAGCGTGCTCTATACAATTGTCTTTCGGGCGTCTGTTCTGAGTTTTTTGATTAGAGTTGCAGAAGTGCCCCGAAAAAATCATTTACTACCTGCTGTTCTGTTTTTCACAGATTCTGTCCTGTTTTGCCTTTCCTTCATTTTGCAAACCTTGAGCTTGCTTTTTCTTTGCAAAAACCTTTTGGCAATCTTGAGAAACAGTATACCTTCAAGAATATCCTTATTTCCAGCAAGGAACAATTATATTTTTAAGGGTACTAACCTCGCTAATCAGATTATGATGAGTTATGTATGAAGGGAGTTTTCAAGTGTGCGAGGGAAGATGATAAAAAGATTCAGGAGTGTCAAACGCTCAAGCTTGGGGATACCCCCATGCACCCCCAAGAAATATTCAAGGAGACTCAAGCGTCTAATCTTGGGGATGCCCCCGTGCATCCCCTTCTCCATCAACATTATCAGTTCGTCTTTCGTTCCACTATATTTTTATCACTTCATGTGTTATGTGCTATGCTTGGAGCGTCTTGCTTTTAGTTTCCTTTTTAGTTTTCTTTAGCTTTTCATAACGAGTCGGAACTCAGCTTTCTTTGTGTGGGAGAGAAACACGCTCCACTTCTACCTAGAACATAACATAGAATTTTCATGTCTATCTTTGCTGTGTGTGTTCTTTGTCTTTCAATAGCTACTATCATGCTTAGCTCTTAGTTTTCATGCTTATCTTTTTAAAGAGCTTTTGTTTAGTTGGTTGCTTGAACTCTCTTTAGTTATCATGCTTATCTTATTAAGAGAGTTTGCTTCTGTTGCATTGGTCGATATGTCTATGATAAAAATGCTACGTGCATAATGGCGCTTAGTAATTCATGTTTTCTTATGGTTAGTCTCAAATAGCTGGGGGGTTCCCAATGTGTTATTGGAGTACCAACATGATTTGTTTGCCTATGATGTGGTATGGTTTAGTAATATCTTCCTTCAAGAATTTATTTTGATTGACTTGGCGTATGCTCACGCATATTTAAGACTGTAAAGAAAGTCTGTCAAGCCTTGATGATCTTTTATTTCTGAGTAGCGATATAACTTCCATGCCTGATTCAATGTTGCTTTGTCGCTCTGCATGATTATGACCGTCATTGCTCTTTTAGTTGGTCGCTCCCAGTCTTTTGCTAACCTTCACCTGTACTAAGTGGACTGACTGCTTGTGCATCCAAAATCCTTTAAACCAGTTATGCCATATGAGTCCACCATACCTTCCTATACATGGTATTTACCTGCCATTCCTAACGAAGACTTTCATGTGCCATCTCGAAATTATACAAAAAAAGCATTTCTCTTTTGTGCCTCTGTTTTAGCTCATGAGGAAGTAGTAGTTAATTCATGATCTTTTTAAGTTGGACAAGCTTCACCCCGGGATTGCATGTCTAATGTGCAAACCCATAATACGAGAAGGAACTGGCAAAGAGTGCGCCCGACTCAAAATTAATATAACAAACAAACCCTCCTTCATGCTTTGTTCATGAGAAATCAGAAAACTTTGGCAGTGATAAACAAAGGAGATTAAGAGGATGTGATTGTCCTCATTCGGGAGCCGTTCCTCGAAACTTGTCCATCTCAAGAAGTGATTGAGTTGTCTGCTACCATTCGTTGATGAAACATGCATATCCAAAAAATAATTATTACTTCTGTTTTTAAAACCAAGAGCTCTGGTACATGTTTTGTCTTTGTTTCCGACTACGGGTTTTCAACTTTGCCAACAAAAGCCACGGTTCGAGAGTCTCCACCTTCTTTTAAAGCACCAACTATTGAGAGCATGATTGTCATTCTGAGTGTAATGTGCATTGTCCCAAAGTAGCATTGTCTTTTGCATGATTATGATATCGTTTATTCTGAAATCATTGTATCTAGTCATCACTTAAACCTTGGAGGTGCCCCTGCATTTATGTTTTGCTTCACTAAAGGGGGCAAGCGAGATACCACTTTATCATATTTGCACACCGTGCTCATTACAAATCTATTTGATGTTTCAGTATCATATTGTAAAACTTTCAGTTCTTTGTGATTTTCTCATGAGGCAACTTAATTACTACAGATTCATTGTCTCAGTAAACTTTTGTCATATGACTATGAAAAAGTCCTATATGGTTAATAGCATGTCACCACAGAAATTATTCTTATTATCATTTACCTACTCGAGGACGAGCAGGAATTAAGCTTGGGGATGTTGATACGTCCAAAACGTATCTATAATTTCTGCTTGCTCCATGCCTCTTTTGGGTGATATTGCTATGATATTTATACACTTCCATACACTTTTGATCATATTTGGACTAACCTATTAACTCAGTGCACCCCAGTGCCAGTTTCTGTTTTCTGCTGTTTTTGTATTTCAGGTTTTCCCATTACGAAAACTGCCAGAAAAATCCCGGAAAAATTATATAAAAAATCAGCGTTCCAGAAGCTTCCCGGCAGCCGAAGTAGGGCCGGAGGGGGGCCACCAGGGCTCCAGGCGCCCTGGTGGCGCGGCCCCCCTCCTGGCCGCACCGGGGGGGGGGGGGCGCCTGGGCCCCCCAGGCTTCCGTTGATGCCCCCCTTTGGCATATATTTAACACGCGTCCCGAAACCCTCGAGACGGGAACCCATTTTCGCGATCTCATCTCTGTTCCGCCGCCGCCGCGCTTCCAAGATCGGGAGCACCAGGAGAACTCTTCCCGGCACCCTGCCGGAGGGGAGGATCACCACCGGGAGCCTCTCCACCACCATGGACGCGTCCCGGATGAGTTGTGAGTAGTCTCCCTTGGACCATGGGTCCATGACGAGTAGCTATGTGATGTTCTCCTCCCCTTCTTGTGCTTCACTAATTAGACCTCGTGAGCTGCCCTACATGATCGAGGCACATATGTAATCCTTATGCTGTTGCTATGTTGAGTTTGCTGGGATCCGATGGATTGTTAGATTATGTTCAGATTGTGTTTGAGTAATATATTTGATTTACCTCTTTTATATTTATGTTCGTAAGTAATTCTTGCATGTTCTCCGTTGCTATTTATTGCTTTGGCCAAGTAGTAGGTAGTGACTCCAAGAGGGAACGTTATGCTTGATTGTGGGTTCATGCCCCTCGATGACTAGCTTGTGTGACAGAAACATGATTCTAGGGGATGTGTCGTGGAATTAACACGGCAGATGTCCGGTTTAGCGGACTTGATGATGGAACCATCGCACGGGTTAGCTTGAAAGGGTTCATGGCACACAAAGGACACAAAGGATTTTATACTAGTTCGGCCCCTTGGAGAAGGTAAAAGCCTACGTCTAGTTGGTTTGGTATTGCTTGGGCGTCGGTTTACAGGGAGCGGATTCGCTTGCCTGCGTCTCGACGGATTGATTGTTGCTTGTCCCTGAACCGGTACCGGGTCGTCCCTTTATATAGAGGTGACGCCTGGTCCGGTTCACAGAGTCCCGATGCCGGCTCATAATCGTGTCCGCCTCGGTCTCTGCCCTTTCTTTCTTATCTCTCAAGTTACATCTCTTTGGCGGTTTACAAACCGTATTTCTATACATGGGCCTTGAAGTCTCATGGGCCGTAATCTCTACTAAAACAGTAAAACCAAGTATGATATAACCTAGCCGGTTTACAATATCTGGTTTATACCTGCTAACCATATCCCTGACATTAGGCCCCAGAATGATTTGAACTTGTTCATATCAATCTCCGTCGTCTCCTGTAATTTTCTTCTGTCTTCATCTTTTGTAAACCGGCTCTGACGTCATCCTCCGAAATCATTAAAGTCTGACAATGACATCATCTCCGCATTTAACGCTGCAAGCTGTACTGTAGTTTGTTTTTAATGGTTATCCCGAGAATCGAGGCGTTTAAGGGATCTTTATCCGATTCTGCTTCCTTGATTACCGCACCTGTCGCTTCACATCTGCCTCTCTGCTTATAAATAACACCGCCCCTTTTCATTCTTCCTTCTCGCGTCTTCTTCCTCCTTCCGCTTCCTGACCCGCAAGAACTCCATTAGATCCCGAGCTCGGAGCGCCGCCATCGTCTCGTCGGATCAAGAGCTCCCCAGGCCGCTGCATCAACCTGATTCGTCCAGATTCTCTCCGCCGCCGATTCTCGCTGTCCCTGGTACGTTTTATCCTCCTCATTGTAGATCTGTGTCCGCCATTGCTTTGCTTGTGTTCTTCCGCCATTAGGGCTTCTGATGAAGCTTCGTCTCTTCGTAGATACCTTTCTCATAGAAGTTTTGTAACCTTTAAACCCTAGTCCGTAGGTCTCCCGCTTAGCATCAGATTAGATCTTCGTCATAGTGACTCTATAGTTTTATCCGTCCCGCCATTAGAGTTCTCCGCGAGCTTCGTACTGTTCTTTCTTGAAACCTGCAACTTCGTAGTATCCTTACCTTTCCGATCTTCTTCCATTTTTACTCTGCTGTAGATGCGTCAGGTCCTTATTGCACCTGTCTGACATGTAAATTCGTCCTTTTAATATGAAGTCTGCGTAGCTTTCCTCCTCAGCGATTTTTACTCCGCTGTAGATTAGTTTCTTTTCCTCAGCATGCTCAGATCTTTCCCCCTCAGTAGTTATTTAGAAACCTGTTTTTCTCCTCAGTAAACTCGCTAAGTATGTTCCGGTTTAAATTGTCATGCTATAAACCGGAAATGATATAATTTGATGAAATGACTTAAACTGTACCGCTTCAACTGCCATTTAAACCGGAAATGATACAACTTGTTCTATGATTGCCGGTTTACCTTTGTCAGCTAATTCTCCGTTTCAACCATTGTATAATATGAATGGATCCCGGATCATTGTACGTTCATAATTTGTTTCTGTACCTTCTCTTCTTCAGCACTTTGTTCAAATGACTGCTAAGCAGTATGTTTCATGCGATTGGGTCCGTTCCGTTGTGACTGAGGAAGACTTGGTCAAACTGTCGAGCATCGGCACCTTAGGGCCTCGGGCCGAACTAAAATGGCGTGCTCCGGGTAACGAGTGCCCTCCAACTCCCAGATCCGGAGAAGTCATCGTATTCCTGGACCATATTTCCAGAGGCTTCTCTCCCCCCGGTTCAAAATTTTTCCGGGATGTTCTTGCTACCTTCCAGCTGCACCCACAAGACATCGGACCAAACTCTGTTTCTAACATTTGCGATTTCCAAGTATTTTCTGAAGTATATCTGCAAGAAGAGCCTTCAGTTGATTTATTCCGGGATTTCTTCCATGCAAACCGGCGCACTGAGTTCACCAGCGGGCCTCACCAGGAGCTCGGCGGCATTAGCATTCAGAAAAGGAGGGATGCAGTTTTTCCTCACGCCTCTTTACACACTCACCCTAAGGAGTGGAATAAGTCATGGTTTTATTGTGTAGACACATCTCCTGAAGGTGAAAATCCTCTGCCGGGTTATCGTGAAACTCGCATTCCGGCAAATCACCCCTTGCCACAACGGTTAAGTGCTACTGAACGGATCCAGTTTTCACCACAACTTTCCAAGCTGAGAGCTTTCATGGCCAATGGACTGATTGGTACTGATTTCCTTCGCTGCTGGTTATCCTGGAGCATCCTTCCCCTAAGCCGGCGCCCTAATCTGATGTGTAAGTACTCCGGTAACCCGGAAGATCCTCAGAGGTTTACTAAGGAGCAGCTTTCTGAATCGGAAGTGATAGAGTCTGCCAAGAAGATCGTCAACCCTGCTTTAACAGATTGTTCCAAAGTTGGCTTGGCCCCATACTTTAAGAAGAATAAGCTGCCTGAAGTAAGTTTGTCTTTAATTTATACTTTATAAACCGTCGTCTTTGAACCGTCTTTCACTTGCTTTTGCTTTTTCATTTAGGCTGACAACCCCTTCTGGAGGAGAAAACCTCAGGAAAAAACTGTAAAGCAAACTCGCCGGAAAACCCCTGCAAACAAGAAAAGGAAAGCCGCCGTTGATGCCGGTTCTCCTTCCGAGGATGATGATCCGGATTCCGAGGTATGCCTTACTCCGGTTTACATTTTGCTTTTATATACTTGTTCACATATCTAATGATGCCCTTTCACAGGATCCACTCGAAGGTGATAACCCGGCGGAGATTGAGGTAACCCTTACTTCTTCCGATTCAGAACCCCCTCCTCAAAAGAGCCGTCGGACTGTTAGAAAGTATCAATTTTCTCATCCTTATGCTAAGTTGGATCCCAATTTTACTTTGAAGAAACAGCAGCATGAAGCTTTGCGCCGGACCACTCGCCATAGCGGCTTGGCAGTGGAGTCCTCTGGAATTTCGTTAACTCCGGCTCGAAAACGCCGCGCTGAGGTGATGCTCTCTCCAACTCTTCTTCACCCCAAGGCCGGTCTTATCAGAAAACCACTTAAACCGACTGATCCTGATTATCAGGAAACTCCACTGTCTTCTTCTGGCGAATCAACCGCTACACAGCTTCCACCTTTGAAGACCGTCCCGGGGTAATTCTCTTTACTTCTTCCGGTTCATGATACCCCCTTCCATTATAATGTTAACTTATTTTTGCTTGTTTTTCCAGCAAACCGAAACCCAGCAAAAGAGCCAAGGCTAAAAAGCCTGTTGCTGATCCTTCTACTGATGAACCGGCGATTGATCCGTCTACCACCGTTCCTCCTGAAGGTACTCCAGCTGCTTCGGTTGACGAACCCGCTCTTGACAGACCTGCTGCTGAAGACATCCAAGACCCACCAAGTCCGGCCCGGGTTAACTCTCCTCAAGTTAACCCGGCGTCTCCTAATCCGGCTCAAACTGAAGCTTCTCCTCCCAATGCACCCACTTCCCCTGATGTCGTGGTTACTGGTTCTGCTTATGTTGCGCCAGCCGAACCTACCGTTTTAGCAAAACATACAGCTAAAGCGGAAAAGGTGACTCAGGAGAAGGGGAAGTGGAGTACTGATATCTCCAGTCTCTCAAGTATGAGTGCTCAGGACATCTATTCCGGATATCTGAGCCGGCTCCATAGTAGCCGGGATTATGAAGCCAGCCTAGTAAACCTGATGAGGGAAAAATATGAAGTAAGTTTTCCTCTTCTGACTTTGTCTTTTTTCAACGCATCTTTATCTTATAACAGCCCCCAAGTTCCGGTTTATCTTCTGTATTGAAGGTGATCCGGAACTTTGTAGTTTTGAACTGCTGATTCATACATTAGCCCCCAAGTATCAAGTAGATAACTTGGTTATGTAGTTGATACTTGTAAAAATTGTCTCTGATGTATTGCTTCAACTGCCATTAGCCCCCAAGTGTCAAGTATACAACTTGGTTGTGTGCTTGAGACTTGCATTCTCAAATTGTCTTGGCTGGATTACTTCAACTGCCATTAGCCCCCAAGTGTCAAGTAGACAACTTGGTTGTGTGCTTGAGACTTGTAATTTCTAACCTTGCTTTTGATCTTTTGTCTACAGGCTGAGCTGAACCGGAACGCTGTAGAAATCAGTGAACTTCGAACCCGGCTTATACAGACTGAGTCAGCCGCTTCAAAAGCGAAGAAAGAACTTCAAGTGAGCTTAAAGACTGCTGAAGACTTAAAGAAGTTCTTTGATGAGGAACGGACTACTTTTGAAGTCCAGAAAAAGGATCTTGAAAAGCGTGTTCAGGATGCCGAAGGAGCACTTAACCCAGTTACTGAAGAATTGTCCGGGTTAAAATGCCAAATTGATTTGATGACTTCTGCTATCTTTGGTAAGCATAACCTGAATTCTTGTCTGTTATCTTTGCAACCTGTGACCTGTACCGGTTTAACTTTCCTTGTTGTATGTAGGACGCCGTGTCTCCCATCTTGGGGACGATGTACGGAAAAAGCTGAAGGCCTGCTATACCTTGGTTGAGCAACTATACTCTGGAGCGCAAAGGATTATCAGCGCCACTTCCTTTGGTAAACCGGCGCCTTCAACTATTAAATCTACCTTGAACAGTTTGTCCATTCTGCCGGCTCGTCTTGAAGAGGTGAAGAAATCGGCTGCTCGAGGAGGTGCTCTTCTAGCCCTTACGAGGGCTAAAGCTTGGGTTCCAGACCTTGATCCGGAAGAAGTGTTAACCGGATTTCCTGATACCAAGGAGGACGGTTCAGCCTTTGACGAAAAGGATCTTTATGCTCTGACCAAGGAAGTGCGTCCCCTTGCCAGCAAGATTGCGCTGGAATCTGACTTGTCTCGATATCATCCAGCGTACAACCTGCAGAACGAGCGGGTGGAACGACCGGTTTATGATGTTGCAAATTTAACTCCGCCGGTTCGTCCTCACACCTTTGCTCCTGATATTGATCCTGCTGAGTTGATCAACGATGAAGTATATTTCCGTGCCTTGGCCAAGATTGATTGGCGTGCACCAGACTTCCCGCCGCTTCACGAGGAGGAAGATGTTCCGGAACAAGGCGGTGGCCAATCATCTCAGCAAGGAGAAGCACAGCCTTGAATGCCACTGTTATAATCATGATTGTTATTCCGTAAACAATGCTTCCAACTATTTGGCTTTGATGCCTTGTAATAGATTTAGCTGAAAACTTAATGCACTGTGATCCGACTTTTGGTCTTTATGAAGTATTCGTTGATTTGTGGATTGATGCGGATTCCTTGCTCTGTTCATAAAGAAGAAAAAATATGTCCTCGTGGCTTTACCACTGGACGGATTAACTTGTTCTCTTGGTATAACTAACAATCATATCTTTAACAAATAACTGTGATACCTGAATTGTATGTAGCCAAAATACCTTAAACCGGTCAGGATGTTTAAAATCACCTTAATCAGTCTTCAGCAATTCTAATAAACCCTTGAAACTCTTCGGTTCACCTTGTCGATAAATCTTTTTCTTCTTGGTTCAGAAATTTGTAACTTGTAGCTGATCATGTGCTGCCAACTGTTAGCCCATTATGAAGTCGAGCCGGGTTACAATGAACGCCGGTTTAACTCTTGCTGGTGTTCATGACCCAGACTTGTAATACTAGATAGACGGTCAACTTCTAGAGCTGTTCCCCTTGGTTAAAAAACGTTACGAAATACCAAAAAACATCAATAAACACACAATTATTGTAAATCAAACTATGTAATCGAGGCTTTTTCAAAGAGCTGCCAGGCTCAAAACAAAGTTTAGCCATTCATGGGGGTGTGGGCGAACCCGACTGTCCCCAGGGGCCGGGTCATCATTTGAACGTGGGCGGACCAACTGTTCAGGGAGCCCAAAAATTCATAACATAGCCATTCAAGGGGGTGTGGGCGAACCCACTGTCCCCAGGGGCCGGGCCATCATTTGAATGTGGGCGTACCCACTGTTCAGGGAACCCAAATATTCGTAACATAGCCATTCAAGGGGGTGTGGGCGAACCCACTGTCCCCAGGGGCCGGGCCATCATTTGAATGTGGGCGTACCCACTGTTCAGGGAACCCAAATATTCGTAACATAGCCATTCAAGGGGGACTGGGCGAACCCACTGTCCCCAGGGGCCTCTGACGTTCCTCCTGACTCTGCAGGTTTTTTCTTTTTATGTGGTTTTTCTCTTCTTGAACCGGACATAATCTCTTGTTCCCGAGAGTTCTACCGCTCCTTTACACACCCTGCAAAAATTAGTTTCTAAAACCAACCAACATTGTAATTTGATCCTTGGTAACAAACTGATATGATTATTTGCCGCTAAATTTATATATATGGAAAAAAGGCTGAGCCCTCGGTTTACCGAGGGTGCCGGTTTATTCATTATTCATAATATATACATAGGATACATTGGAGCACATAGCTCAAGTGTAGTACGGCCGTAAATGGGCGATGTTCCACGGCCTCTTCGTCTCCTCTTCCGATGTCCGTGAATCCTTGTGTTCTCGAATGTCCACCAGGTAATATGAACCGTTGTGCAGATTCTTGCTGATCAAAAAGGGCCCTTCCCATGGCGGGGATAGCTTGTGCATATCCGTTTGATCTTGGATGAGCCGGAGTACCAAGTCACCCTCCTGGAACGTCCGGGTTCTAATCCGGCGGCTATGATATCTGCGCAGATCTTGCTGATAAATCGCCGACCGTGCTGCAGCTATATCACGCTCTTCATCCAACCGGTCTAAACTGTCTTGTCTTGACTCCTCATTAACAGTTTCCACATAAGCCGCTACCCTTGGTGAATCATGGCGTATGTCACTTGGAAGAACTGCTTCTGCGCCGTAAACCATGAAGAAAGGTGTATAACCTGTAGACCGGTTTGGTGTGGTGTTAATGCTCCAAAGGACAGATGGTAATTCTTCAACCCAACACCCTGGGGTTCTCTGCAAAGGTGTCATAAGCCGGGGTTTGATCCCTCGCAAAATCTCCTGATTTGCTCTTTCTGCCTGGCCGTTGGATTGGGGGTGAGCCACAGAAGACACGTCCAAACGAATATGCTCTCGTTGACAGAATTCTTCCATCTCACCCTGAGATAAATTGGTGCCATTGTCTGTGATGATGCTGTGTGGAAAGCCAAACCGGAATATCACCTTTTTGATGAATTTAACCGCCGTTGCCGCATCACACTTGCTTATAGGTTCCGCTTCAACCCACTTTGTAAACTTGTCTACTGCTACTAGTAGATGAGTTTTCTGATCTTGGGATTTCTTAAAAGGACCAACCATATCAAGCCCCCAAGTTGCAAAAGGCCAAGTTATTGGTATCATTCGGAGTTCCTGTGCCGGAACAAGTGCACGTCTTGAGAACTTCTGACAAGCATCACACTTGCGGACCAGGTCTGCCGCATCTGCATGTGCGGTTAACCAATAAAAGCCATGCCGGAAGGCTTTAGCCACTAAAGATTTTGATCCGGCATGATGACCACAATCCCCTTCATGAATCTCCCTTAGGATCTCACAACCTTCCTCAGCTGAAACACACCGTTGAAATACTCCAGAGGTGCTACGATGGTGCAGCTCTCCGTTGGCAATGGTCATAGATTTAGAACGCCGGATTATCTACCGTGCTTCGTCTTCATCCTCTGGTAACTCTCCTCGGCTTAAGTATGCCAAATAAGGTAACGTCCAATCCGGAATAACATGGGTTGCTGCAACCAGCTGTGCCTCTGGATCCGGAACAGCTAGGTCGTTCTCTGAAGGCACTTGAACCAAAGGACTGTGCAATTCATCCAAAAAGGTGTTTGGGGGTACCGGTTTACGTTGCGATCCTAACCGGCTTAAAGCGTCAGCTGCTTCGTTCTTCCGCCGGTCTATATGCTCCACCTGATACCCTTTGAAGTAACCTGCGACCGCTTCAACCTCTCGTCGATAAGCCGCCATGAGGGGATCCCTTGAATCCCACTTGCCCGAAACTTGCTGTGCCACTAGGTCTGAATCGCCCAGGCACTTAACCCGGCTCAAATTCATCTCCTTTGCCAACCGCAAACCATGAAGTAGTGCTTCATATTCTGCTGCATTATTAGTACAAGGAAATAACAACCGGAGGACATAACAAAATTTATCACCTCTGGGGGAAGTTAAAACAACTCCAGCCCCCGAGCCCTCCAACTGTTTTGAACCGTCGAAGTGAATCGTCCAATAAGTAAGATCCGGCTTCTCCTCAGGAGTCTGCAATTCTGTCCAGTCATTGATGAAATCGACCAATGCCTGGGATTTTATAGCAGTACGTGGCACATACTTCAACTCATGCGGACTGAGCTCAATAGCCCACTTGGCTACCCTGCCTGTAGCTTCCCTGTTCTGGATTATGTCTCCCAACGGAGCTGAACTAACCACAGTTATTGGATGCCCTTGGAAATAATGCTTCAGTTTCCGGTTTGCCATGAACACCCCATATACCAACTTCTGCCAATGAGGGTACCTTTGTTTAGACTCAATGAGTACTTCGCTCACATAATAAACCGGGCGCTGAACCGGATGCTCCTTCCCTGCTTCCTTGCGTTCAACCACAATCGCGACACTAACTGCCCGTGTATTCGCAGCAACATATAACAGCAAAGGTTCCTTATCAATGGGAGCAGCTAAAACCGGCGGTTTCGCTAGTTGCTGTTTCAGACTCTCAAACGCTGTATTCGCTTCTTCATTCCAAATGAACCGGTCCGTTTTCTTCAACATTTGATAAAGCGGAATCGCCTTTTCTCCTAAGCGACTGATAAACCGGCTCAGCGCCGTGATCCGGCCAGCTATGCGCTGAACATCATTAATGCAAGCCGGTTTTGTCAAAGATGTGATGGCCTTGATCTTCTCCGGGTTGGCTTCTATTCCC
Organism: Secale cereale; assembly: GCA_902687465.1. Lineage (NCBI taxonomy): Eukaryota > Viridiplantae > Streptophyta > Magnoliopsida > Poales > Poaceae > Secale > Secale cereale. The sequence continues at coordinate 718,505,496 of LR738713.1, read as the reverse complement.
CTGTTCGAGACCAGGAATCCCAAAAGCTTACCGGCCGGGACACCAAAGGCACATTTCTCCGGATTAAGCATCATCCTGTAAGCCCGAAGATTATTAAAGGTTTCTCTGAGGTCTTCTATCATTGTTCTTTCCTCCTTTGATTTAACCACGATGTCATCCACATAAGCATGTACATTCCTTCCTATCTGCCCCTTCAAACAATTCTGAACGCAACGCTGATAAGTTGCCTGTGCACACTTGAGCCCAAAAGGCATAGATACATAGCAAAAAGCACCAAAGGGAGTTATGAAAGCCGTCTTCTCTTGATCTTCAACTGCCATCATGATCTGGTGATAACCTGAGTACGCATCCAGGAAACTCAGCCGCTCACACCCTGCTGTGGCATCAATAATCTGATCAATGCGAGGTAGAGAAAAAGGATCAGTCGGGCAAGCTTTATTAAGGTCTGTGTAATCCACACACATCCTCCACTTCCCATTTTTCTTTAGAACCAGCACCGGATTAGCCAACCATTCCGGATGAAAAACTTCCACTATAAACCCTGCTGCCAAAAGCCTGGCCACTTCTTCTCCTATAGCCTTGCGTCTCTCTTCATTAAAGCGGCGTAGATACTGTTTTACCGGTTTAAACTTCGGATCAATATTCAACTTGTGCTCAGCGAGTTCCCTCGGTATACCTGGCATGTCAGAAGGTTTCCATGCAAAGATATCCCGGTTCTCACGGATGAACTCGATGAGCGCGCTTTCCTATTTGGGATCAAGGTTAGCACTGATAGTGAACTGCTTGGACGAATCTCCTGGCACAAAATCAATCTGCTTAGTTTCTTCCGCTGATTTGAACTTCAATGCCGGATCATGCTCGGTCGTTGGTTTCTTCAGCGGAGTCATATCTGCCGGATCAACATTATCTTTATAAAACTTTAACTCTTCCGTGGCACACACCGCTTCTGCATAAGCTGCATCACCTTCTTCACACTCCACTGCTATCTTACGACTGCCATGCACCGTAATCGTGCCCTTATGACCCGGCATCTTAAGCTGTAAATAAACATAACATGGCCTAGCCATAAATTTAGCATAAACCGTCCTTCCAAACAAAGCATGATACGGACTTTTAATTTTGACAACTTCAAAGGTGATCATCTCCGATCTGGAATCATGCTCATCCCCAAAAGTAACTTCTAAGTCAATCTTACCAACTGGATAAGCTGACTTACCTGGGACCACCCCGTGAAACACTGTGTTTGATGTCCTTAACTGCTTATCTGTCAGACCCATACGGCGAAAGGTCTCGTAATATAATATATTGATACTGCTGCCTCCATCCATGAGGAATTTAGTGAACCTGTATCCTCCCACCTGAGGTGCCACCACCAAGGCTAAATGTCCCGGATTATCTACCCGTAACGGGTGGTCCTCTCTGCTCCATACAATGGGCTGCTCTGACCATCGTAGAAACTGTGGCGTTGCCGGCTCTACCGCATTAACAGCCCGCTTTAAAACCTTCTGGTCCCTCTTGCATAAACTCGTGGTGAAAACATGATATTGACCGCTGCTCAACTCCTTCGGATTACTCTGGTATCCGGATTGCTGTTGTTGCTGCGGACGCTGCTGCTGCTGATTTCCTTGGTTATTGTGATTCCCTTGGCCCTGCTGCTGATTATTCTGATTGCTGTAACCACCTTGATGATACGACTGATTTCCCGGACCATGATAACCACCTTGATACTGATTTCCTTGACCATTGTAGTTTCCTTGAGTACCTTGGCCGCCTGGCCGGGGTTGATAACCACCGTTGTTCCCTTGATAACCGCCGTTGCCCCTATATCCTGAACCGGAGTTGTTCCCTTGGTAACCCGGACCATAAAACCCGGGCCCTGAACCGCCATTCGGGGGACGGCTATGAGGATTAAAACGGCCGTTCCCTGCTACCACAGGGTTCAGACATTCTCTTGCAGTGTGCCGTGCAGGCCCTTTTCTCCCGCTATGCTTTAGACAGGGTTGATCCAAATCCTGCTCCCAACCCGGGTTTCCTCCACCGGTTTGGCGAGTGGGACCTTGCTGATTAACCTGAAAACCGCCTTGAACTTGTGTATTCGCCACAAAATCGGAGCTATTTTCTGCCTTCCGTTTGCCCAAAAAGCTTGAAGTAACCGGATTAACCGGCGTCGGTTTACCAGACTTGCTGGCCTTCCCGGTTTTATCTCCTTCTGACTCCGGATACTTGGTATTATCTGAGTCTCCATACTTCACCAGGGCGCTCATCAAAGTCCCCATGTCATTGCACTCCCGTTTGAGCCGTCCGAGTTTTAATTTTAAAGATTCAAACCGGCAATTGTTCTCCAATGTTACAATTGCTGTGCTCGGGTTAATGCCGTTTGAGGAGTGCAAGATTTCTGCCACTCTGCGTACCCAAGCTGCTGTAGACTCCTGTTCTCCTTGCACACATGCTGCTAAATCTATCACCGACATAGGTTGCTTGCACGTATCCTTGAAGTTTTTGATGAACTGACTGCGCAGCTCCCCCCATGATCCGATAGAATTCGGAGGTAGTGCCTTTAGCCAAGTCCGGGCCGTGCCCTCAAGCATCATAGTGAAATATTTGGCACAAGCCGATTCATCCACGTCCAGCATCTCCATGGCCATCTCGTAACTCTCCACCCAAGCTTCGGGCGGTAAATCGGCTGTGTAATTAGGCACCTTGCGAGGTCATTTGAAATCCTTGGGCAACTTAACGCTCCGCAGGGCAGGGACGAGACATTGTATCCCAAAACCGCTCGCTGTAGCTCCTGTCCCTGTAGTGCCTGTGTGAACCGGCGTTGACTGACGAACTTCCCCCCTGGCCTCCGATCTAGGCCGGTTTCGATCCAGGGCTGGCATCTCCGCCCTTGCCGGATTATCTTGCCTGTGCTGATGTCTCCTACGTTCACTACTAGACACTTCGGGCTCCTCCCAATGTCTAGAGTAACTTCGGTTGGGCCGTGGTGTTGAATGTAACCTTTCCCTGCTATGAGAGTACGCTTGATGCTGTATTAACGCCGTATTAAGCAGCTTCTGGGCCCTGCGCGCCGCTATCGCCACCGGAGATGTTTCTTCCGCAGGTAAAGCGGCCAACCGTGCTGCCGCCGCAGCAATATTATCCACAGGGTTTGAGTAGTGTCCCGGAGGGACGGGCACATAAGGCACCGATGTAATCCGTCGCTCCCGTTCGGCGGCGGGCTGCTGAACCGGCTCCTCCCGAGCCGGCGGGCTCCTCCGGTTTAAGGCCGGATTGTTACTGGCCCCAGCCCCAGGCGTTTTGAACAAATTTGCAGATTCGTAACCCGGCGGTAGGCGGGATCGATACTTTCGCCCCCTGACTGCTTCCACCGAAGCCTGCTCCATCCTCAAGTGAAAAGCTTGATCATCCAACTCTGCTTGTCTTATGGCTAACATCTCTCCTTCCGCTTTTAAATCCTCCTTTAATTGATCGATCCGGGCTTTCAACTGAAGAAGCGCTGCATCATGTTGCGCCTTGTCTGCTGGAGCTACGACCTCCACCGCTTTAACCGCAAACTCCTCGATCAAGGTGGATAGAACTTCCGTAAGGGGGGGATTTGAACCGCTTCCCCCTGCACCGGCTTCTGCTGTTGTCCCGTTCACCGGGGGTTGTGAACCGGCCATGAAGACCGCCACCCGGTTTGGCGGGTCAAAGGGGTCCGGAACACTGTTTCCATCGGACTCGCCCTCAGACCGGCCGTCCCGCAACTGATACAGAGATTCAGTTTCCCCGGATGAAGATTCGTCATCTGAGTAGACGACCGTTGCACCATCAGATTCCGATCCGTCCTCGGTTCGGCCTCCGTGAACTGCTCCAACGAATACATGCCTCATGGCAGGCTGAATCCGGGCCGTTCTCGCACGCTGAGCCGGCTCGACGATGTTGGGGAGGGTGTCCGGCTCAGGTCCCGGTTCGCCAATTTTGCCGATGAAGACTTGGACGCTGCCGAAGGGGACCCGGTACCCGTATTCGATTGAATCGGCCTCCGGTCCCCAACCCGCGTCGTCGATGTAGATCCGGCCGCGACGACTCTTGGTCATCCGGCCGACCGCGTAACCCTTTAACCCTTCGAAGCCGCCTTTCAAGAACTCGAAACCATCGTGCGCAGGCCCCACGGTGGGCGCCAACTGTCGTGGAATTAACACGGCAGATGTCCGGTTTAGCGGACTTGATGATGGAACCATCGCACGGGTTAGCTTGAAAGGGTTCATGGCACACAAAGGACACAAAGGATTTTATACTAGTTCGGCCCCTTGGAGAAGGTAAAAGCCTACGTCTAGTTGGTTTGGTATTGCTTGGGCGTCGGTTTACAGGGAGCGGATTCGCTTGCCTGCGTCTCGACGGATTGATTGTTGCTTGTCCCTGAACCGGTACCGGGTCGTCCCTTTATATAGAGGTGACGCCTGGTCCGGTTCACAAAGTCCCGATGCCGGCTCATAATCGTGTCCGCCTCGGTCTCTGCCCTTTCTTTCTTATCTCTCAAGTTACATCTCTTTGGCGGTTTACAAACCGTATTTCTATACATGGGCCTTGAAGTCTCATGGGCCGTAATCTCTACTAAAACAGTAAAACCAAGTATGATATAACCTAGCCGGTTTACAATATCCGGTTTATACCTGCTAACCATATCCCTGACAGGATGTGCTGTTGCCACAAGGGGGAAAACAACGGTGCTTGTGCCCGCGGGTGCAAGGATTGTTTACTTTACGCAAAGTTCTTTTAATGCAGTTGTCTGTTGCTTTGAGTTTACACTATGGGTGGGACTCGCAACTTAATACCAGCGAGATGTTCTGGATAGATATCTCAAGGTGGACGATTAGTAGTAGATGCAGATGGATTTCGGTCTACTTGCCTTGGCGTACCGCCCATGCTTTGAACCTCTACCTTTCTTGCAACATAGTTAGCATTGGTTTGCGCACATAATTCTGTCAATTGCCCAGCTGTAATTCGTTCACCTCACATAGCTGTTTTATCGTCTTTTGGGAGAGAGACATCACTAGTGAACATCATGGGACCCCGGTCCATATTACCATCACTGATCACATCCGCTATTTACTTTCTGTTTTTACTTACTATTTGCAGCAAAACCTATCACTATTATCACTTGCGTTTGACCCTTTGTAAACGACAAGGCCGGAGGGATTGACAACCTCTCTGTACTCATTGGGAGCAAAGTTATTTGTATCTGTGTGCAGGTCCACGTTGATTGCTAATATCTGGCGCCATTAGCAGTTGACACCTTCTTGTTGAAACTGGGAGTCTCGGGGGAAATCGATCCTTGGTATCTTTGCCAAGGGAAAACTTCCACTACACTGCATCTCAAACCTTCCACTTGGGGTAACCAACGAGGGGCGAGAAGCCATCACCGATGAGCGGCTTTCTCCGCTCACCTCTTGAGTTCTACCATCACCAGCCTGCTACTTCTCGAGCTTGTGTTGTATTCCCTCGAAGAGGAAAGGGAGATGCATCATAGTAGCGTAAGTATTTCCCTCAGTTTTTGAGAACCAAGGTATCAATCCATTAGGAGACCACGCGCGAGTCCCTCGCACCTGCACAAACAAATAAGACCTGTGCAGCCAACGCGATAAGGGGTGGTCAATCCCTTTACGGTCACTTACGAAAGTGAGATCTGATAGATATGATAGTTTGATATTTTTGGTATTTTTGGATATAAGAACAGAAAGTAAAAATGGTAAAGTAAAGTAGATTGTAAATTGATATGTTGAGAATAGACCTGGGGGCCATAGGTTTCACTAGTGGATTCTCTCATGATAGCAGAATTCTACGGTGGGTGAACGAATTACTGTCGAGCAATTGATAGAAAAGAGAATAATTATGAGAATATCTAGGCATGATCATTATATATAGGCATCACATCAGTGACAAGTTGACCGAAACGATTCTGCATCTACTACTATTACTCCACACATCGACCGCTATCCAGCATGCATCTAGAGTATTAAGTTCATAAGAACAGAGTAAGACCTTAAGCAAGATGACATGATGTAGAGGGATAAACTCAAGCAATATGATATAAACCCCATCTTTTTATCTTCGATGGCAACAATACAATACGTGCCTTGCTGCCCCTACTGTCACTGGGAAAGGACACCGCAAGATTGAACCCAAAGCCAAGCACTTCTCCCATTGCAAGAACTATAGATCTAGTAGGCCAACCCAAACCAATAATTTGAAGAGACTTGCAAGGATATTATAATCATACGTAAAAGAATCAGAAAAGAACCAAATATTTCTCATAGATAATCTTGATCATAAACCCACAATTCATCGGATCTCGACAAACACACCGCAAAAAGAGATTACATCGAATAGATCTCCTCGAAGACCAAGGAGAACTTGTTATTGAGATCCAAAGAGAGAGAAGAAGCCATCTATGTACTAACTATGGACCCGAAGGTCTGTGGTAAACTACTCACAACTGATGGTGAGGTGATGATGTTGATGTAGAAGCACTCCGTGGTAGATCCCTGATACGTCCATTTTGCATCATGCTTATATGTTGATATTTATTGCTTTATGGGTTGTTACTACTCGTTATGTCACAATACTTATGCCTTTTGTCTCTTATTTTACAAGGTTTACATGAAGAGGGAGAATGCCGGCAGCTGGAATTCTGGGCTGGAAAAGGAGCAAACTCTGGAAACCTATTCTGCATAACTCCAAAAGCCCCGAAACTCAACAGAACTTCGTTTCAGAAAATATAAAAAATATCTGGCGAAAGAAGTCCACGAGGGGGGCCACCGGCTGTCCACGAGGGTGGGGGCGCGCCACCCTGCCCAGGGCGCGCCCCCCCTGTCTCGTGGGCCTCCCGAAGGCCCCCCGATGCCCATCTTCTCCTATATGAGGTGTTTTGACCTGGAAAAAAATAAGGAGGAGGCTTTCGGGACCAGACGCCGCCTTCTCGAGGCGGAACCGAGGCGGAAACCAATCTAGGGCTCCGCCAGAGCTGTTCTGCCGGGGATACTTCCCTCCGGGAGGGGGAAATCGTCACCACCGTCATCACCAACAACTCTCCCATCTTGGGGAGAGCTATCTTCATCAACATCTTCACCAGCACCATCTCCTCTCAAACCCTAGTTCATCTCTTGTATCCAATCTTTGTAGCCAAACCTCAGATTGGTACCTGTGGGTTGCTAGTAGTGTTGATTACTCCTTGTAGTCGATGCTAGTTCGTTTATTTGGTGGAAGATCATATCTTCAGATCCATTATGCATATTAATACCCCTCTAATCATGAACAATATTATGTCTTGTGAGTAGTTACTTTTGTTCCTGAGGACATGGGAGAAGTCTTGCTATTAGTAGTCATGTGAATTTGGTCTTCGTTCGATATTTTGGTGAGATGTATGTTGTCTCTCCTCTAGTGGTGTCATGTGAACGTCGACTACATGACACTTCACCATTATTTGGGCCTAGAGGAAGGCATTGGGAAGTAATAAGTAGATGATGGGTTGCTAGAGTGACAGAAGCTTAAACCCTAGTTTATGCGTTGCTTCGTAAGGGGCTGATTTGGATCCATATGTTTCAGGCTATGGTTAGGTTCGCCTTAATACTTCTTTTGTAGTTGCGGATGCTTGCATTAGAGGTTAATCATAACTGGGAGGCTTTTCCAAGTAAGGACAGCACCCAAGCACCGGTCCACCCACATACCAAATTATCAAAGTACCGAACACGAATCAGATGATCGTGATGAAAACTAGCTTGACGATAATTCCCATGTGTCCTCGGGAGCGCTTTCCTTTATATAAGAGTTTGTCTAGGCTTGTCCTTTGCTACAAAAAGGATTGGGCAACCTTGCTGCACCTTATTTACTTTTACCTTTTGTCACTTGCTACCAATTACCTTATCACAAAACTATCTGTTACCTATAATTTCAGTGCTTGCAGAAAATACCTTACTGAAAACTGCCTATCATTTCCTTCTGCTCCTCGTTGGGTTCGACACTCTTACTTATCGAAAGGACTACGATAGATCCCCTACACTTGTGGGTCATCAAGACTCTTTTCTGGCGCCGTTGCCGGGGAGTGAAGCTCCTTTGGTAAGGAAAAATTTATATAGTGTGCTGAAATTTATTGTCACTTGTTTCTATGGCTCAAAATCCTTTGAGGGGCTTGTTCGGGGTATCTTCACCCTGATCAGAAGAGCAAAGAGTTGCTCCTCAACCTAGTGCACCTACTGAAAATGTTTGCTTTGAAATTCCTTCGGGTATGATAGAGAAACTGCTTGAAAATACTTTTACAGGAGACGCAACATTGCATCCCGATTTACATCTAATCTATGTGGATGAAGTTTGTGGATTGTTTAAGCTTGCAGGTATGCCTGAGGATGTTATCAAGAAGAAGGCCTTCCCTTTATCTTTGAAGGGAGACACATTAACATGGTTTAGGCTATGTGATGATATGGGATCATGGAACTATAATCGTGTGAAGTTGGAATTTCATCAGAAGTTCTACCCTATGCACCAGGTTCATCATGATCGTAATTATATTTATAATTTCTGGCCTCGCGAAGGAGAAAACATCGCTCAAGCTTGGGGGAGGCTTAAGTCAATGTTATATTCATGCCCCAATCCTGAGCTCTCAAGAGAAATGATCATTCAAAAATTTTATGCTCGGCTTTCTCTTAATAATCGCTCTAGCTCGATACTTCTTGTTCTGGTTCTTATATGATGAAGACTATTGAATTCAAATGGGATCTATTGGAAAGAATTAAACGCAACTCTGAAGATTGGGATCTTGACGAAGGTAAGGAGTCAGGTATGACCCCTAAGTTTGATTTTGTTAAAGCTTTTATGGATACCGATGTTTTCCGTGAGTTTAGCACTAAGTATGGACTTGACTCTGAGATAGTAGCTTCTTTCTGTGAATCTTTTGCTACTCATGTTGATCTCCCCAAGGAGAAGTGGTTTAAATACCACCCCCCTATTGAAGTAAAAGTAGTTGAACCTGTTAAAGTTGAAGAAAAGACTATCACTTATAATGTTGATCCTATTGTTCCTATCGCTTATATTGAGAAACCACCTTTCCCTGTTAGGATAAAGGATCATGCTCAAGCTTCAACTGTAGTTCGTAAGAGTAATACTAGAACACCTACACCCTCTGAGCAAATCAAAGTTGAAACTAGTGTTGCTATGGTTAAAGATCTCTTGGTAGCAGATTTAGATGGACATGTTATTTACCTCCAAGAAGAGTCTGCTAGAATAGCCAAACCCAATGCTAGGAATAAACATAGATCTATTGTAGGCTTGCCTGTTATCTCGGTTAAGATAGGAGATCATTGTTATCATGGTTTATGTGACGTAGGTGCTAGTGCGAGTATTATCCCTCTTGACTTATATCGCGAAATTATGCATGATATTGCACCTATTGAGTTAGAAGGGATTGATGTTACTATTAAGCTTGCTAATAGAGACACTATTTCACCAGTTGGGATTGTTAGAGATATTGAAGTCTTGTGTGGGAAGGTTAAATACCCTGCTGGTTTTCTAGTTCTCAATTCCCCACAAGATGAATTATGTCCCATTATTTTTGGTAGACCCTTCTTGAATACTGTTAATGCCAAGATAGACTGCGTGAAAGATATTGTTACTGCTGGATTAGGGGATATGTCTCATGATTTTAACTTTGCTAAATTCCGTATACAACCCCTTGAAAAGGAACCACCCAGTAAGGATGAAATTATTGGTCTTGCTTCTATTGCCGTGCCTCCTAATGATCCTTTAGAACAATACTTGCTAGACCATGAAAATAATATGCATATGAATGAGAGAAGGGAAATAGATGAAATATTCTTTAAACAGGGACCCATACTGAAAAACAACTTGCCTGTTGAAATCCTAGGGGATCCTCCTCCACCCAAGGGTGATCCCGTGTTTGAACTTAAACCTTTACCTGATAATCTTAAGTATGTTTATCTTGATGAAAAGAAGATATATCCTGTTATTATTAGTGCTAACCTTTCAGAGCAGGAAGAAGAAGAACTATTGAAAACTCCGAAGAAACATCGTGCTGCTATTGGATATACTCTCGATGATCTTAAGGGCATTAGTCCCACTAAATGCCAAGACAAGATAAAGTTGGAAGAAAATGCTAAACCGGTTATCGATCATCAGCGACGGTTAAATCCTAAGATGAATGAAGTGGTAAGGAAGGAAATACTAAAGCTTCTAGAGGCAGGTATTATATATCTAGTTGCTGATAGCCAGTGGGTAAGTCCTGTCCATTGTGTCCCTAAGAAAGGAGGTATGACTGTCGTTCCTAATGATAAAGATGAATTGATCCCGCAAAGAATAGTTACAGGTTATAGGATGGTAATTGATTTCCGTAAGTTAAATAAAGCTACTAAGAAAGATCATTACCCCTTGTCGTTTATTGATCAAATGCTAGAAAGGTTATCCAAACATACTCATTTTTGCTTTCTAGATGGTTATTCTGGTTTCTCTCAAATACCTGTGTCAAAAGGTGATCAAGAAAGGACCACGTTTACTTGTCCTTTCGGTACCTTTGCTTATAGACGTATGCCTTTTGGTTTATGTAATGCACCTGCTACCTTTCAAAGATGCATGATGGCTATATTCTCTGATTTTTGTGAAAAGATTGTTGAGGTTTTCATGGATGATTTCTCTGTTTACGGAACTTCTTTTGATGATTGCTTAAGCAATCTTGATCGAGTTTTGCAGAGATGTGAAGACACTAATCTTGTCTTGAATTGGGAGAAGTGCCACTTTATGGTTAATGAAGGCATTGTCTTGGGACATAAAATTTCTGAAAGAGGTATTGAAGTTGACAAAGCTAAAGTGGATGCTATTGAAAAGATGCCATGCCCAAAGGACATCAAAGGTATACGAAGTTTCCTTGGTCATGCCGGGTTTTATAGGAGGTTCATTAAGGACTTCTCCAAAATCTCCAGGCCTCTGACTAATCTCTTACAAAAAGATATTCCTTTTGTCTTTAATGATGATTGTCTAGAAGCATTTGAAATACTTAAGAAAGCATTGATCTCTGCACCTATTGTCTAGCCTCCTAACTGGAATTTACCCTTTGATATTATGTGCGATGCTAGTGATTATGCTGTAGGAGCTGTTCTAGGGCAAAGAGTTGATAAGAAATTGAATGTTATCCAATATGCTAGTAAAACTCTAGATAGTGCCCAGAGAAACTATGCTACTACCGAGAAAGAATTTTTAGCAGTTGTATTTGCTTGTGATAAGTTTAGACCTTATATCGTTGATTCTAAAGTAACTATTCACACTGATCATGCTGCTATCAAATACATTATGGAAAAGAAAGATGCTAAACCTAGACTTATTAGATGGGTTCTCCTGTTGCAAGAATTTGACTTGCATATTATTGATAGAAAGGGAGCTGAGAACCCCGTTGCAGACAACTTGTCTAGGTTAGAGAATATACTCGATGACCACAACCTATTGATGATAGCTTTCCTGATGAAAAACTAGCTGTCATAAATACTTCTCGTACTGCTCCATGGTATGCTGATTATGCTAATTATGTTGTTGCTAAGTTTATACCTCCTAGCTTCACATACCAGCAAAAGAAAAATTTCTTCTATGATTTGAGACATTACTTCTGGGATGACCCACATCTTTATAAAGAAGGAGTAGATGGTATTATTAGACGTTGTGTACCTGAGCATGAACAGGAACAGATCCTACGCAAGTGCCACTCCGAAGCCTATGGAGGACACAATGCGGGAGATAGGACTACACACAAGGTATTGCAATCCAGTTTTTATTGGCCTACCCTCTTCAAGGATGCCCGTAAGTTTGTCTTATCTTGTGATGAATGTCAAAGAATTGGTAATATTAGTAGACGTCAAGAAATGCCTATGAATTATTCACTTGTTATTGAACCATTTGATGTTTGGGGCTTTGATTATATGGGACCGTTTCGTGCCTCTAATGGATACACACATATTTTAGTTGCTGCTGATTACGTTACTAAGTGGGTAGAAGCTATTCCAACTAGTTGTGCTAATCACAACACCTCTATTAAGATGCTTAAAGAAGTTATTTTTTCGAGGTTTGGGGTCCGTAGATATATAATGACTGATGGTGGTTCACACTTTATTCATGGTGCTTTTCGTAAGATGCTTGCTAAATATGATGTCAACCATAGAACTACATCCCCCTATCACCCACAGACTAGCGATCAAGTAGAACTAAGTAATAGGGAGTTGAAACTAATCTTGCAAAAGACAGTTAATAGGTCTAGGAAGAATTGGTCCAAGAAACTTGATGATGCATTATGGGCCTATAGAACTGCATACAAAAATCCTATGGGTATGTCTCCATATAAGATGGTTTACGGAAAAGCTTGTCACTTATATCTTGAGCTAGAACATAAGGCATATTGGGCTATTAAAGAGCTCAATTATGATTTCAAACTTGCCGGTGAACAGAGGCTATTTGACATTAGCTGTCTCGATGAATGGAGAACCCATGCCTATGAGAATGCCAAGTTGTTTAAAGCAAAAGTTAAAAGATGGCATGACAAAAGGATACAAAAGCGTGAGTTTAACGTAGGTGATTATGTCTTGCTATTCAACTCTCGTTTAAGATTTTTTGCAGGAAAACTTCTCTCGAAGTGGGAAGGACCTTACGTTATCGAGGAGGTTTATCATTCCGGTGCCATAAAAATCAACAACTTCGAAGGCACAAATCCGAAGGTGGTGAACGGTCAAAGAATCAAACATTATATCTCAGGTAATCCTATAAATATCGAAACCAATGTTATTGAAACCGTAACCCCGGAGGAATACATAAGGGACACTTTCCAGAATGATTCAGCCTCCGAAAAGGAAGAGGTATGGGATATGGTAAGTAAACCAACTCCAAAACAGTTCTAAAGGCAATTTTCTCCGTTTTGGAATATTTAGAAAAATAGAAAAATAAGTAGCAGTCCGGAAGAGACACTAGGCATCCACGAGGGTGGAGGGCGCGCCCCCCTGTCTCGTGGGCACCCCGTGTGCCTCCCGAACTCCGTTTTCTTGTGGCTAACTCCTTTTGGTCGGTAAAAATTCCTTATATATACTCCCGAAGGTTTTGACCACTATATCACGCAAAAATCCCCTGTTTTCGTTTTGAGCTGTTTCTGTCGCAGATAAAGGCAACATGTCGTCCCAGGATTCGGAGGTAGAAAGCTATGTGGCCGATTCCCTTGTTGACCCTAAGGTCTATGGGGACTGGGAGCATTATGGTTGGACCACAGAGGAAGAAGAGGACCATGATCCCAAGTGGAAGGATTGGACCAGCTCAGATGAAGACGAAGTCCCACTACCTCAACCGGGGGACATGCATGTAGAGTTCAAAAAGTCAAGCCTCCCCGACAGAGTAAAGAAACCTAAGATCGAATTTATCCCTTTTAACCTCTTGCAGGAAAACAAGCAGGCACTATGCAAGAAGATATTAAATCTTGAGCAAGAGATCAATGATCTAAAGGAGCAGAATTCTGTCCTTAAGCGCAAGCTGAGGAAGAAGCCATTATCACCACCCCGAAGAAGGAGACATAATCCTATGGGTATGGGCACTCCCCTTGGAAACTGCCAAGCTTGGGGGAGTGACCCCGGTATCGTATCACCATCACTCCTATCTTTACCGTTTATCTTAGTTCGATCCTTTTGGTAGTATCTTGATCTAGTAGAATAAAGTTAGCATGATCTAGTTGTGAGCTTTTGCTTTATGATCTTTACCCTTTGTAATCGAGTCCGTGAGCTATATAATAAAGATTAGTGTTGAGTCAAGGGCTTGATTTCCTCACTTGGGTAATGATAAAAAGAAAGAAAATATGAAAAGTACCAAAGATATCATATTGATCTTATGGGAAGTAATGACTTCACATATAAGAGTATGATAAATAAAAGTTGTTGGGAGTTGACAAACATAGTTTTGGTCACCGTTGCAATTAATAGGATGTAATAAAAGAAGAGAGGCTTCACATACAAATATACTATCTTGGACATCTTTTATGATTGTGAGCACTCATTAAAATATGACATGCCAAAGAGTTGATGTTGGACAAGGATGTCACACCCTGCACTTTGTAACATGTTATTTGCATCTATAAAGCATGAAAATTTGGACCAGTAATTTTTTTTGGCATCATTTGGCTTTTATTTGGAATTAAGTTTTTCTTCCTGTGTTTTCCTAGTGCTCTTTAAAGTCAACTGCACCCTCTTATAGATTCCATCTCCTTACCCAAAACTTCTGCCCAATGATCATACCAAGTGTCTATAGCAGTATAGTATTTTCTTATAAAATTAATTTGGCCAAAATGTATTTTCAAAAATTAGTATTCCAAAAACCCCTGAATTGAGGTTTGCACTGCAAGTGCTTGATTTAGGGTGAGAAAATTATTTCAAAAAGTATATTTGAAACCTAGTAGATATAGGACTCCCATAAACCACAAAAGTATAATTTTAAAAGTTATTTTCCTGTTTTATTTAAAAGCTTTTTCTTAAGGCCATAAATGGTCTTTAATAGGGAAAATTTATTTTATTATTTCAAAAATATTTGCCAAAATTCAGGGAGACTCATAGGACATATATTGTCCATATATAAGAGTTTCAACACTTGGTCATGTTCAAAATATTGGACAAATCCCTCAGAAACCCTTTTTGGATATTTCAAGCTTTTGAAATATTTACAAAGGAAATATTCTCTAAAAATTCCAGGGAAATTCTATCATGTCATATATGACAAATTTGATGATCTTGCCAAGCCCCATGCCTTGGGAAGCAAGAAAGCATCCTCAAAACCCCTCAAAACCATTCTGTCCATATTTGAAGTTTGAGCAACTTTACATTGCCAAACTTGTCCAACTGCTCTCAAACTTGGTGCACATGCTAGAGTGGTCTAGTAAGGCACCTAGACCAAATGGCACAAGCTTTGGAGTAGGGTAACTTGAACAGAGTACCCCAAAACCATTTCTGTTCAAATTCAAATTTGAACAACTTTACATTACCAACTTTTTACTTGGGGCTTCAAACTTTGTGGGCATAATCACAACCCCAAATGATGACACTACACCAAGTGGTGCATCAAGGGGAGATAATTAGCTTGACTCAAACATGGTGAAACCATTTTTTGTTGATTTCTAGGTTTCACCAAAGCTACATTGGCAAGTTTCTTCAAATAAACCCAAACTTGGTGAAACACCCTATTTTCATATGCCATTTAATCCTGTTAAGTGTCATGGCTAGTGGAGATCATTTGACTGCTCTAAACATCATCAAACACCTTCTGCCATTTTTACCAAAACCACTGTTTTGCCCCCTTATACTATTAACCTTTGATTCAACTTTTTACCACAGCATCACCTAGTCACCTTCTACCTCCAGTAACTCTCCCATGACCAGAGCTCAATAATTGAGGGGTGAAACCCCATTTTACCTTGCTGGACAACCCATTTCTCACCTTCCCTCAGCCTCCCTCCTCTTCCATTGGATAGCCAAGGCATCCAAGGCCTCAGCCCGTTTGTTTACTCCGTGCCTGACCCCCCAGACAAGGTGGACGCGCCCAGCCAACCAACGGCATGCCCTGGCATGCAATAGGCGCGCTCCAGAGCACGCTACAGTGCACGCCCGCACTGTAGCCTCCTCCAATCAGCCGCCCCCGACCACCTCGTGCTTCCCCCTCACGCCATTCGATGCGCCTCGGCGTCGGCAACACCCACCGGCGCTGCCCCCCTCCTCCTTCTCCCTCCTGTGGATGCCCTCGCACGCGCGCCGGCCGCCCGCGAGCTCCAGTCCTCGGCCCCACACCGCGCGGCTTTGGAAGCTTCCCCCGCTCCCTCTCTTCCTCTCCCCAGCCCTGGACCTCATCTAGCAACTCCACAGACTCCACCCCAGTGCCTCCCGAGCCCTGTGGCAACGAGCAAAGGCTCGCCGGCGCACAGGTCCACGGCACCTCGCCGTTCGCCTATAAAAGGACCCCCCGAGCTCCTCCTCTCCTCACCAACGGCTCTCTCACCCACTCAATCTCCCCCCTGCGCCACACACCCCACTCCAGATAGGCCCGAGCTCGAGATCGAGTTCAAGCTCCGCCGCGGCGGCTCGCCATCGTCTGCTCGGTACAGGCCGTCCCAGCCACTCCTCTCGCTCGATCTAGCACCACGACACCTCACTGATTCGTTTCCCGCTCTTTTTCCTCTCTGCAGCTGTCGGAATCCACCGGAGCAACCTTCACCCGAAGCTCCTCCGCCGCGTGACCTCACCGCCGGCGAACCAGGCCCCTCCGGCGACCCACTTCACCTCCACCAGATCGGCGACACCTCGCCGAATCCATCCCTGCCCTCAGCTCACCCTGCCGTGCCTCGAGTCGTCGCCGTGAGCTCGCCGGCCCTCTGCCGGAGGGTTAGGGATGACAGGCGGGCCCCGCCTGTCAGCCTCCCCTCGCCCTCGCTCCTCTCTCCTCTCGCTGACGCCGGGCCCCGCCCGTCAGGTTTAAAAACCAGGCGCGCGCGCTGGCGCCCGTGCGGTGGGCTGTTTCGCCCTAGGCCTGCTTCACTGCGACCGTTCTGGCCCAGTTGCACAGGACCCTTTTTCTTTTTCTTTTCTGTGGGATTTTCAAATAATTCCACATGATTAAATATTTATCCAAATAAATTAATTCCAGTTCCTAAAAACTTGTAAAAATCCAACCTATTTAATGATGTCACTTTCACCCATATCCATGGACCTTTTCTGTTCTGTTCAATTTTAAATTCATATTTGGACACTAAAACCTCTGTTCAAAAATACATGTACCCCATTCTGTCACTCCAAAACTCAAACTAAGAATTTTTGCCATCTTAGTTTTCCCTCTAGTATTTGATAAAAATAAGTTGACATTTTTCTGAGCACTTTGGTTTTTTTGTTTTTATTATGGTCTTATTTTCCCGTTGTTTATTGCGACGATTAGATACCATATTTGACGAGGTTGCTGAAGAAGAAGGAGGGGAAGGATTTGAAGACCCTGAAGACCAAGCCAATCCAGGCAAGCAGCCGTTTGACCATGACTATGGAACCCCCTTTTTATGCATGTCATATAGCACCATATTGTTGTTGCATCGGAATCATGAAGAGGTGGAAACCTCTTGTTGGTTTGCCACTACACATTCTCGTTGATACTTGCATTTGTGCATGACCCTACCTTCTTATGAGGGTTATGCCGGT
Organism: Secale cereale; assembly: GCA_902687465.1. Classification (NCBI taxonomy): domain Eukaryota; kingdom Viridiplantae; phylum Streptophyta; class Magnoliopsida; order Poales; family Poaceae; genus Secale; species Secale cereale. The sequence goes on along the minus strand of LR738713.1, from coordinate 718,488,268 downwards.
AGGAGTAGACATGTTGCTATAGTAGTGGCTATGGTAGTAGAACGGGATATGCATGATAATGAAAGCATAGTTCATTTGAGGAACTCTTTCAAAGACCCCATCGGGTGCCACTTATGCCCGGGGGGGAAAGATGAGATGGGTAACCACTTGATGACGAAGTGGTGTACCAAGACAAGTGTGTGTGATGTTTTTCAAACGGATTGGTTTAAGTTGCGACCGTTATTCCAACTTCACATGCGCAACCACTCTACCCTTATATGGGAAAGGGCATTGTTGATTACCTAGGTCGATACTAGCATGGTGCCCGCATTACTAGTGACGGGGGTGACATGAGGTCACTCTTGGGACGGGGTCGTGCTTGGATAGGCGGCCATGACTGTTTTCACAGGGCACCGAACACACCGTTGGTACCCCGTGCCGGTGATATGTGAAATAGGAGCAAGGCTCCAAAAATCTTAAGATGTGAATGTGGGGCACGGGGGTTACTATCAATCAAGTGGACTCCATATTAGTGTCGCCTAGGGAAAGATAGTGATCGGGTGCTTACCCCGGGTACTTGAGGTACCGCGGGTCGTGGATGACACGGAAAGTTCCCCTGATCTAGTGGGTAAAGTGTGCAACCTCCGCAGAGTGTAAAACTATTCGAATAGCCGTGTCAACGGTCAAGGACAGTTGGGTAACCGCTCTTGGGCTACGTCCAATGTTTGCGAAACCCTGTGTGTGTAAAAGCTCCGTTGGTCTAAGTCAAAAGGACTTGACAAGATGAGAGGTCATAGCTTGGCTATGTTGATATCTGTAACCTATAAATTTTTATGATGCATACCTCAGATAGCTCATGTCATTGCACTCTCAATTTTCTGCTCTCCGCAACATATCCTACCTAGTGCTATTTCATATTTTGTCATACTTGTTCCAAAAACATGGGTTGCTTGCGAGTACATTCAAAGTACTCATTGGCTTGCCACTGGTTATTTAATTGGCCAGGCATGGAAGAGCAGGAATATGAAGAAGAATTCTATGGAGACGAACATGCGAACTAGGATGCCTTCCCAGCCAGAATGCCTGTAAGGTTAAGGCAGATGGCATGGGTTCTACTTATCTACGAAGACTTCCGCTATTCGAGTTTATTTGCTATTCAGCCCTTGAGGCTTTATCTATGTAAGACTTGGCCATAATGGTCATAATTTGTGTAAGACGGTACGTATGGATGTAAGACTCTTGTTATTCAGCTTCTGTGTGTCCAGTGAGCATTGATCTCTGGGATCACTGTACACGTGCATTCGGTGATCTCGACTCTTAAGTCGGGGTCCCCACAGAGCTGGTATCAGAGCCATCTTGACTATAGGAAGCCTTAGTTAGCATGGGCGTTAGTTAGATGAGACCTTTTTCAAAAAACCTTCTGAACCTCTCTTATTTTCTAAACCTTACCAAACCTAAGATATCATCAGCTTATTAACCTCTCCTATTCAACCTTTGTAGATGGCCGCTGTACCTGAAGAGCACCTGACCACTGGGTTCCCCCTACTTCTCGAGGATAGCCTCCAGGAGTGTCAGTTCCACCGAGCACCCATCCTCACCTACCTTGAGCATTGGGTTAGCGACACTGAGGTGGAGTACCATGTGGAAGTGATCGTGAAGGCAAATGATCCTCCCACAAGTTGGTTCTTCGAGGGACCCCAGATGGCAACACTACCCCTCGTTGTCGAGGCTGCTGCACTCAAGGCACTAACCCGTCTCCGCGAGCTTCTTCCGGAGATGGCAGACAAGATGACAACCCGCTTCTTACCTTACCGGAAGGAAGGTGAAGATGAAAGTAGCGCGCAAGCCCCTCCACTGAAGGAAGGACTTCCACTTCGATTCCAGACCTACTTCAGCCTATGTGCCGACAGCTTGGCACAAGATTTGGCCTCGGAATCGTTGAAGCTCCGAGAAGAACTTCACAAGACCAAAGCACTTCTTCGTCGAGCACAAGAGAAGACAGATATGATCAAGAAGGAAGGTGCGCCTCCCGGACAGTCCGCTATCGCGTACCGAGGTGGAAGGCCCTCAGGAGATGTATCTTCCAAGGATGAAGAACCACCCCGGCGACGCCGTATGACGGCAAGGGAATATCGCAAGCTTTTCCCTGCACCAACGACAAAACACCGTTGTATCCAATTCCTCCACTCCCCCACACCCTCAAGTGACAAGGGGGCCCAGACAGATGAGGACAAGGAGGAAGACCCAGAAGAGCCAGAATACGCGACCGAGCATTCCGCCACTTAGGCATTATTCGCAACTCGGATATGCCAGTTCGTGACCTCTACGGTAGGATAGGTCGTGTAACCCCTATGCGTAGTCGAGTCCTTGTATGGGTCATATGAAACCATCTAGTGTTTGCTTTTGTTGTGTTTGGATGTACGTCGTGTTCTCCCTTCGAGAATATGTAAACGACTGCATCACCCATTTGGATTTTAATGAATGTGTTTGGCCCTTTCGACCCTTGCATGATTTGATTAGTGTCACACCCACCCCCTTACTAGGCACCTATCTTTATTGCTTTCCCTCTTCCAAATCATGAGACCTTTTACTGCTCCAACAGGATGCCTGTTGTAACTCGTACTGGTACCTCTACCCAGCAGCCTGAAGCCGGAGCATCCGCCCAATCAGAGGCCGGCCACGACCAAACCAACGACCAAGCTCCACCACCACCACCTCCCCCGAACATGGACATGGCTCAGCTTCTCCAAGCTTTCCGAGAGGAACGCCAAGCCAACACCGCAGCCCTTCAGATGATTGCTCAAGCTCTCACCAACAACCGCCAGCCGGCGGGGAATGGCAATGGACGTTCCATGTTGGCAGAGTTCAAGAAGCATGCACCGCCAACTTTCATCGAGACTGCTGAACCCCTGGATACAGACGACTGGGTCCGCACCATTGAGGACTTGCTGGAACTAGTCGGATGCACCGAAGACCGCGAGAAGGTGGCTTATGCTGCTCACTGCCTCGGGGGAACTACTAGGGCTTGGTGGGATGGATTCAAGGTCATGCATGCTGGGCAAGACATCACTTGGGACAACTTCAAGGCAGAATTCCGCAAGGCCCATATTCCTTCCGGAATCATGGCTATCAAAAAGCGTGAGTTTCGAGCCCTGAAGCAAGGAAGTGGCACTGTCAAGGAGTACATGCAGAAGTTCAGTGTTCTGTCAAGGTATGCCCCTGAAGATGTCAGCACTGATGCTGCAAAAAGGGAGCGCTTCATGGAAGGCCTCAATCAGACTCTGCAGTACTCGCTTGTCGTGTGCGACTGCCCAACCTTCCCTGACCTGGTTAACAAAGCACTCATGCTTGAAGACAAGAGGCGTGCTCTGGAAGACACTCGCAAGCGCAAGATGGTCAGCAAGGGAAGTTCCAGCAACCAGAAGCCTCGCCCGTGGCAGCCAGCCCTGGTCAAGCCAGCCTATCAGCAGCCAAGAGCTCCTGCACCTCGCACCAACTATCAGCCTCAGCAGTATGCCAACCCATGGCCAGCTTTCAACCCCAATAACAGTGGTGGCAACAAGATCAATAATCCAAACCAAGTCACTTGCTTTGGATGTGGCCAGTCAGGGCATATTTCTAAGGTGTGCCCCAACAAGAAGCCCGATGCCCCATGCCCCAATGCGCAGAACCCAGGACAAGGCCGCGGGATGCCACCAAGGAACCCAGCTCCTCGCAACCCGCCTAACCATGGGAAGGGGCGTGTGAATCACGTCACTGCTGAAGAAGCTCAGGAAGACCCGGACGTCGTGCTGGGTACGTTCCTTGTCAACTCAGCACCTGCAACTGTCTTGTTTGATTCTGGAGCCACGCATTCATTTGTCACTCAAAGATTTGCATTAAAAAGTGGCATGACCCCTACACCCCTGAATAACCCCATGGTGGTACAAACCCCCGGAGCAGAGATGAGAGCAAAGATAGGCTGTAAAGGAGTGAGTGTTATCATTAACGGTGTAGACTTCCTAGCAGACCTTATCATCCTAAGATCGCAAGGCTTGGATGTGATCTTAGGGATGGATTGGCTCAGTAAGCACCAAGGCTTATTAGACTGTGCCAATCGGACTTTCACTGTGACCAATGACCAAGGAGTCGAAGTTAAGTTTGCTTCCAACTCCTCTTCTGCTCAAACCGCTCAAGTCAACTGTCTGTCCGAAGTTGGACTGGAGCAAGTACCGGTAGTCTGCGAGTATCCCGATGTCTTTCCAGATGAGCTACCGGGAATGCCCCCTGACCGTGACATTGAGTTCATCATCGAGCTCATGCCCGGGGCAGGGCCCATCTTTAAGAAGCCTTATAGAATGGGGACGGAAGAATTAGCCGAGTTGAAGAAGCAACTGGAAGAGCAGCTGAGGAAGGGATTTATCCGCCCAAGTGCCTCTCCTTGGGGATCACCTGTTCTGTTTGCGGCAAAGAGGGACGGTACCATCCGCTTATGCATTGACTATCGTTCCCTCAATGAGGTTACAATCAAGAACAAGTATCCACTTCCCAAGATTGAAGATCTGTTTGATCAACTCAGCGGAGCCAAGGTGTTCTCCAAGATCGACCTCAGATCTGGGTACTACCAGCTGAAGATCAGACCCCAAGATATTCCGAAGACGGCATTTGTAACTAGATATGGCCTGTACGAGTGCACGGTCATGTCCTTTGGGTTAACCAATGCCCCACCTTACTTCATGTATCTCATGAATAAAGTCTTCATGGAATATTTGGACAAGTTTGTTGTTGTCTTCATCGATGAAATTCTTGTCTTCTCGAAGACGGAGGAAGAGCACGAGCAGCATTTGAGGATGGTCCTAGACAAGCTTCGAGAGCACCAACTATACGCCAAATTCAGCAAGTGTGAGTTTTGGCTGCATAAAGTTGGATTCTTAGGTCATGTCTTGACCGAAGAAGGATTGTCAGTTGATCCCGCCAAGATCGAAGCATTTGAGGAAGCCTTTCCCCCTCATGCTAGCCAAAACTCCCCGCACCAAGTAGAGATACTACTTGTGCTTCCATACATCCTTAAACCCAGTTTTTCCATGCGACTCCACCATACCTACCTATGGATTGAGAAAGATCCTTCCAAGTAAGTTGTCATGTTGCAAACTTGCTAAAATATGTATGATTTATTAGTGTGGAGGAAATTACCTTTATACGATCTTGTGATATGGAAGTAATAAAAGCGATGGACTGCATAATAAAGGTCCTTATCACAAATGGCAATATAAAGTGACGTTCTTCTATGCTAAGACTTTGTGCATCCAACCATAAAAACACATGACAACCTCTGCTTCCCTCTGCGAAGGGCCTATCTATTATTCTTGCCTTATAAGAGTCAAGGTGAAATTCACCTTTCCTTTTTACATTTTATCATTTGGCAAGCACATTGTGTTGGAAAGATCTTGACATATATACCCACTTGGATGTAAGTTTTCATAGTCTATTACTGCTGACATTACCCTTGAGGTAAAAGGTTGGGAGGCAACACCATAAGCCCCTATCTTTCTCTGTGTCTGATTAAAACTCCATAACCATAAGTATTGCGTGAGTGTGAGCAATTGTGAAAGACTATATGATAGTTGAGTATGTAGGCTTGCTGAAAAGCTCTTATATTGACTCTTTCCGGTGTGACGATAAATTGCAATTGCTTCAATGACCGAGATCAAAGTTTGTTAGTTTTCAATGAAGTTTATGATTCATACTTGATATTGTGGATGAATTGTTACTTTAGCATAAGAAGCATATGACTATATTTATATTAGTCGCTGTTATGAGAATGATCATGATGCCCTCATGTCCGTATTTTGTTTTTATCGACACCTCTATCTCTAAACATGTGGACATATTTTTCGATATCGGCTTTCGCTTGAGGACAAGGAAGGTCTAAGCTTGGGGGAGTTGATACGTCCATTTTGCATCATGCTTATATGTTGATATTTATTGCTTTATGGGCTGTTATTACTTGTTATGTCACAATACTTATGCCTTTTCTCTCTTATTTTACAAGGTTTACATGAAGAGGGAGAATGCCGGCAGCTGGAATTCTGGGCTGGAAAATGAGCAAACTCTGGAAACCTATTCCGCACAACTCCAAAAGCCACAAAATACAACAGAACTTCATTTCAGAAAATATAAAAAATATCTGGTGAAAGAAGTCCACGAGGGGGGCCACCGGCTGTCCACGATGGTGGGGGGCGCGCCCCCTGCCCAGGGCGCGCCCCCTGTCTCGTTGGCCCCCCGATGCCCATCTTCTCCTATATGAAGTATTTTGACCTGGAAAAAAATAAGGAGGAGGCTTTCGGGACCAGATGCCACTGTCTCGAGGCAGAACCGAGGCAGAAACCAATCTAGGGCTCCGGCAGAGCTGTTCTGCCGGGGATACTTCCCTCCGGGAGGGGGAAATCATCACCGCCGTCATCACCAACAACTCTCCCATCTTGGGGAGAGCTATCTTCATCAACATCTTCACCAGCACCATCTCCTCTCAAACCCTAGTTCATCTCTTGTATCCAATCTTTGTACCCAAACCTCAGATTGGTACCTGTGGGTTGCTAGTAGTGTTGATTACTCCTTGTAGTTGATGCTAGTTGGTTTATTTGGTGGAAGATCATATGTTCAGATCCATTACGCATATTAATACCCCTTTGATCGTGAACAATATTATGTCTTGTGAGTAGTTACTTTTGTTCCTGAGGACATGGGAGAAGTCTTGCTATTAGTAGTCATGTGAATTTGGTCTTCGTTCGATATTTTGATGAGATGTATGTTGTCTCTCCTATAGTGGTGTCATGTAAACGTCGACTACATGACACTTCACCATTATTTGGGCCTAGAGGAAGGCATTGGGAAGTAATAAGTAGATGATGGGTTGCTAGAGTGACAGAAGCTTAAACCCTAGTTTATGCGTCGCTTCGTAAGCGGCTGATTTGGATCCATATGTTTCACGCTATGGTTAGGTTCGCCTTAATACTTCTTTTGTAGTTGCGGATGCCTGCATTAGAGGTTAATCATAAGTGGGAGGCTTGTCCAAGTAAGAACAGCACCCAAGCACCGGTCCACCCGCATACCAAATTATAAAAGTACCGAACATGAATCAGATGATCGTGATGAAAACTAGGTTGACGATAATTCCTATGGGTCCTCGGGAGCGCTTTCCTTTATATAAGAGTTTGTCCAGTATTGTCCTTTGCTACAAAAAGGATTGGGCCACCTTGCTGCACCTTATTTACTTTTACCTTTTTTCACTTGCTACCAATTACCTTATCACAAAATTATCTGTTACCTATAATTTCAGTGCTTGCAGAAAATACCTTACTGAAAAGTGCCTATCATTTCTTTCTGCTCCCCGCTGGTTCGACACTGTTACTTATCGAAAGGACTATGATAGATCCCCTACACTTGTGGGTCATCAAGACTCTTTTCTCCAATAATTCAAAGAGACTTGCACGGATATTATGAGCACACATAAAGATTTCAGAGAAGAACCAAATATTTCTCATAGATAATCTTCATCATAAACCCACAATTCATCGGATCTCAACAAACACACCGCAAAAAGAGATTACATCGAATAGATCTCCTCGAAGACTGAGGAGAACTTTGTATTGAGATCCAGAGAGAGAGAAGAAGCCATCTAGATACTAGCTATGGACCCGAAGGTCTGTGGTTAACTACTCATAACTCATGGTGAGGGCGATGATGATGATGTAGAAGCACTCTGTGATGGACCCCCCTCCGGCGGAGCTCCGGAACAGGCTGCAAGATGGGATCTCATAGGAAGAGAAGGTTACGGTGGTGGAATTAGGGTTTTCTATCTGTTGCTGATGGTTTCGAGGTATGTAGACTTATATAGGAGGAAGGAGGACACCGGAGGATGCTCGAGGGGCCCATGAGGCAGGGGCGCGCCCAGGGAAGGGGGGCGCGCCTCCCACCCTCGTGGGCACCTCGTGGCTCCCCTGACGTGGTTCTCAAGTCTCCCGTGCGTGATTTTCTCCAAAAATATCTCTCCCGAAGGTTTCATTCCGTTTGGACTTCGTTTGATATTCGTTTTCTGCAATACCTTGAAACAGGCAAAAACAGCAATCTGGACTGGGCCTTTGGGTTACTAGGTTAGTCCCAAAAATGGTATAAAAGAGTATGAAAAAGCCCATTAAACACCCAATACATCATAAATAATAGCATGGAACAATAAAAAATTATAGATACGATGGAGACGTATCAAGCATCCCCAAGCTTAATTCCTGCTCGTCCTCGAGTAGGTAAATGATAAAAACAGAATTTTTGATGTGGAATGCTAACCAACATAGTTTTTCAATGTAATTCTCTTAATTGTGGCATGAATGTTCAGATCTGAAAGATTCAAGATAAAAGTCTATATTGACATAAGACGTAATAATACTTCAAGTATACTAACAAAGCAATCATGTCTTCTCAAAATACTATGGCTAAAGAAAGTTATCCCTATAAAATCATATAGTCTGGCTATGCTCCCTCTTCATCACACAAAATATTCATATCATGCACAACCCTGATTTCAGCTAAGCACTTGTTTTCATACTCTATTCTTTCAAACCTTTCAACTTTCACGCAATACATGAGCGTGAGCCATGGACATGGCACTATGGGTGGAATAGATAGGTGGTTGTGGAGAAGACAAAAAGGAGGAAGATAGTCTCACATCGACTAGGCGTATCAATGGGCTATGGAGATGCCCATCAACAGATATCAATGTGAGTGAGTAGGGATTGCCATGCAACGGATGCACTAGAGCTAAATAAGTATGAAAGCTCTACAAAAGAAACTAGTGGGTGTGCATCCAACTTGCTTGCTCACGAAGACCTAGGGCATTTGAGGAAGCCAATCGTTGGAATATACAAGCCAAGTTCTATAACGAAAATTCTCACTAGTATATAAAGTGACTAAGCATGAGGCTCTCTACAATGAAGAACATGGTGCTACTTTGAAGCACAAGTGTGGAAAAAAGACAGTAGCAATTGTCCCTTTTTCTTTATATTTCTTTTTCTTTTTTGGGCCTTTTTTTTCTTTGGCCTCTCTTTTTTTCTTCTTTTTTTGCGAGAGGGCTTTATTGATTTAGCCTTTCCTCCCATGGGACAATGCTCTAATAATGATGATCATCACACTTTTCATTACAACTCGATATTACAACTCGATACTACAACAAAGTATGACTCTGTATGAATGCCTCCGGCGGTGTACCGGGATGTGCAATGAAACAAGAGTGACATGTCTGAAAAGTTATGCATGGTGGCCTTGCCACAAATACGATGTCAACTAGATGATCATGCAATGGCAATATGACAATATGATGCGTGTCATATGAACGGAACGGTGGAAAGTTGCATGGCAATATATCTCGGAATGGCTATGGAAATGCCATGATAGGTAGGTATGGTGGCTGTTTTGAGGAATAATATGGTGGCTGTTTTGAGGAAGGATATATAGTGGGTGTATGGTACCGGCGAAAGTTGCGCGGTACGAGAGAGGCTAGCAATGGTGGAAGGGTGAGAGTGCGTATAATCCATGGACTCAACATTAGTCATAAGAACTCATATACTTATTGCAAAAATCTACGAGTCATCAAAACAAAGCAATCAACACATGCTCCTAGGGGGGAGGTTGGTAGGAGTTAACCATCGCGCGCCCCCGACCTGCACACAAAGGTTGGCACTTTACAAATACCTCATGCTCTAACTTCGTTACATAGCGGTTCACCATACGTGCATGCTACAGGAATCACTAACCTTAACACAAGTATTTCTCATTTTCGTAATAGCTCCACTAGCATGACTCTAATATCACTATCCTCATATCTCAAAACAATTATCAAGCATCCAACATCTCATCATATTCAATGCACTTAGTGTGAAAGTATTTACTACATTGATATTGGATGTTTATCATGTGAAGACTAGTTTAATAGCCTAAGCACATTACCATGCTGTTCTAATAGACTCTCAAATGGATATAAGTGAAGCATGAGAGTTCAAAAATTTCTTCAAAATATTATCACCACCATGCTCTAAAAGATATAAGTGAAGCACCAGAGCAAAAACTATTCAACTCAAAAGATATAAGTGAAGCACATAGAGTGTTCTAACAATTCCTAGGCCATATTTAACTCTCTCAAATAGGTGTGTCCAGCAAGGATAATTGTGGCAAACTAACAAGCAAAAACTCAAATTATTCAAGACGCTCTAAGCAAAACACATATCATGTGTTGAATAAAAATATAGCTCCAAGTATAGTTACCGATGGATGAAGGCCAAAGAGGGGATGCCTTCCCGGGGCATCCCCAAGCTTAGGCTTTTGATTGTCCTTGAATTTTACTTGGGGTGCCATGGGCATCCCCAAGATTAGGCCCTTGCTACTCTTTGTTCCATAGTCCATCAAAGCAATACTCAAAACTTGAAAACTTCACAACACAAAACTTAGACAAAAATTCTCGTGAGCTCCGTTAGTATAAGAAAACAAACCACTACTCAAAGGTACTGCAATGAATTCATTCTTTGGTTATATTGGTGTTAAACCTACTGTATTCCAACTTCTCTATGGTTCATACTTCACAATATTACTCATAGAAGCATTGAAATAAGCAAACAACACACAAAAAACAGAATTTGTCAAAAACAGAACAATCTGTAGTAATTTGCAGGTTTCGCATACTTCCGTAACTCCAAAAAATTCAAACTAAATTGGAAACGTGAGGAATTTGTCTATTAATCATCTGAAAAAAGAATCAACTAAATAGCACGCTCTAGTAAAATCTGATGACCATTCTAGCGAGCGCTAATGATTTTTTTTTTCACAGCAAGATCACATAAACTTCACACAAGTCTTACCAAAGGTTCTACTTGTCACAAACACTAAACAAAACATGAAACCATATCTAAACAGAAGATAGATGCAATATTTATTCTCTAACAGCAATAAAAACAAAAAATATAAAATTGGGTTGCCTCCCAACAAGCGCTATCGTTTTACGCCTCTAGCTAGGCACGGTACAAGATAGATCTAGGTAATGCCATAATGATACGGTATGTCGCGAAAGCTCATCTCATATTCCCTACGTTCAGAAGCAAGCTTTCTTTGTGGCAAGCAAAAGTAATCAAAAGGGCTAAATTTTATGGGACAAAAGTCCCCTTCATCAATCTCAGGAGGAATAGGTTCCTCTTTTGGCCCTTTGTAGTGGACAACCAATTCATCATTATAGGCATTCTTTTGGCAGAAGGTCATAAGCCTTCGCTCAAGGGAGAAGCCTAACCCATTGTTTTGAACAGAAAAATCATCATTCATTTCAGAAATTCTATCAATCAAGACCTCAGTAGGAACCATTTTTCTAAGGTTTTCATTAAAAGCAACATGATCAGGAGATCGCAACCGCACTATGTCTTCTTGATTGAACAAGATAGCCTCTATGGGAGGTCGACCGGCATCGACTCCGTAATGAGCAAGGATTTCTTTGGCCTCTTTCATGATAAATCTAAATTCATATGCCGAAAAGATAGTAGCTGCACGCTTAACAGAAGAATGCTCAATATTGGAAAACTCCAAAAAGATTCTCTGAATACAGGGATGCATATGGATAAATTGCCTTCCAATTTCTACTATAAGAATAGATACATCATTCACAAGGCTACTAGTTCTGTGAAGAATAGAGCCACCCATAGTGGGCAAAGTGCCGGCACAAGTAAAGAAATCTTGAAGAACTCCTTTTCCAATGATATTACCACTACCAACCCGGAACTTCTTAATATGTAAAGTGGTAGCTTCATCCGGGGGGTCAACATAGATGTTGCACTCGACATTACTACCCTTCTCGATGAAATCGTCCCCCATCTCAGACATGAGGGCAATCAGTCAAGCAACACACACAAGCAAACAAGGGGCAAGCGAACGATAAACACACGACAGAAGAAGGGCAAATAAAACGGCAAGGGTGAAGTGGGGGAGAGGAAAACAAGAGGCAAAAAATGTAATGCGAAGGATAAGGGTTTGTGATAGGTACTTGGTATATGACTTTTGCGTAAGTCTCCCCGGCAACGGTGCCAGAAATTCTTCTTGCTACTTCTCGAGCTTGCGTTGTATTCCCTCGAAGAGGAAAGGGACATGTAGCACAGTAGCTTAAGTATTTCCCTCAGTTTTTGAGAACCAAGGTATCAATCCAGTAGGAGACCACGCGCGAGTCCCTCGCACCTGCACAAACAAATAAGAACTTCGCAACCAACGCGATAAGGGGTTGTCAATCCCTTTACGGTCACTTATGAAAGTGAGATCTGATAGAGATGATAGTTTATGTTTTTGGTATTTTTGTTTATAAGAACAGAAAGTAAAAGCGGAAAAAGTAAAGTAGATGTAGACTGATATGTTGAGAATAGACCCGGGGGCCATAGTGTTCTCTAGTGGTTTCTCTCATGATAGCGATATTCTATGGCGGGTAAACAAATTACTGTCGAGCAATTGATAGAAAAGCGAATAGTTATGAGACTATCTAGGCATGGTCATTGTATATAGGCATCACGTCCGAGACAAGTAGACCGGCTCCTGCCTGCATCTACTACTATTACTCCACACATCGACCGCTATCCATCATGCATCTAGTGTATTGAGTTCATAAGAACAGAGTAATGCCTTAAGCAAGATGACATTATGTAGAGGGATAAACTCAAGCAATATGATATAAACCCCATCTTTTTATCCTCGATGGCAACAATACAATACGTGCCTTGCTGCCGCTACTGTCACTGGGAAAGGACACCGCAAGATTGAACCCAAAGCCAAGCACTTCTCCCATTGCAAGAACTAGAGATCTAGTAGGCCAAACCAAACCAATAATTCGAAGAGATTTGTAAGGATATTATGAGCACACATAAAGAGTTCAGAGAAGAACCAAATATTTCTCATAGATAATCTTGATCATAAACCCACAATTCACTAGATCTCGACAAACACACCGCAAAAAGAGATTACATCGAATAGATCTCCTCAAAAACCATGGAGAACCTTGTATTGAGATCCAGAGAGAGAAGAAGCCATCTAGATACTAGCTATGGACCCGAAGGTCTGTGGTAAACTACTCACAACTCATGGTGAGGGCGATGATGATGATGTAGAAGCACTCCGTGATGGATCCCCCCTCCGGCGGAGCTCCGGAACAAGCTCCAAGATGGGATCTCACGGGAACAGAAGGTAACGGCGGTGGAATTAGGGTTTTCTCTCTGTTGCTGATGGTTTCGGGGTACGTAGACTTATATAGGAGGAAGGAGGACACTCGAGGACGCTCGAGGGGCCCACGAGGCAGGGGGGCGCGCCCTGGGAAGGGGAGCTCGCCGCCCACCCTCGTGGGCACCTCGTGGCTCCCCTGACGTGGTTCTCAAGTCTCACGTGCGTGATTTTCTCCAAATTTATCTCTCCCGAAGGTTTCATTCCGTTTGGACTCCGTTTGATATTCCTTTTCTGCAAAACCCCGAAACAGGCAAAAAACAGCAATCTGGACTGGGCCTTTGGGTTAGTAGGTTAGTCCCAAAAATGATATAAAAGTGTATGACAAAGCCCATTAAACATCCAAGACATCATAAATAATAGCATGGAACAATAAAAAAATATAGATACGTTGGAGACGTATCAATCCCCCCTCTGGCGGAGCTCCGGAACAGGCCCCAAGATGGGATCTCACAGGAACAGAAGGTTGCGGCGGTGGAACTAGGGTTTTCTCTCCTCTTTTGATGTTTTCGGGGTACATGGGTATATATAGGAGGAAGGAGAGCATCAGGGGACCAACGTGGGGCCCACGAGGCAGGGGCGCACCCTGTAGGGGGGCACCCTCGTGGACGCCACGTGTGCCCTATTCCGTGGTTCTCAAGTCTCCTGTGAAGATATCGCTCCAAAAATATCTCTCCCGAAGGTTTCATTCCGTTTGGACTCCGTTTGATATTCCTTTTCTGTAAAACCCTGAAATAGGCAAAGAAACAGCAATCTAGACTGGGCCTTTGGGTTAATTGGTTAGTCCCAAAAATAATATAAGAGTGTATAACAAAGCCCATTAAACATCCAAAACATCGTAAATAATAGCATGGAACAATAAAAAATAATAGATACGTTGGAGACGTATCAAGCATCCCCAAGCTTAATTCCTACTCATCCTCGAGTAGGTAAATGATAAAAACAGAATATTTGATCTGGAATGCTAACTAACATATTTTTCTATGTAATTCTTTTTATTGTGGCATGAATCTTCAGATCTGAAAGATTCAAGACAAAAGTCTATATTGACATAAGAAATAATAATACTTCAAGCATACTAATAAAGCAATCATGTCTTCTCAAAATACCATGGCTAAAGAAAGTTATCCCTACAAAATCATAAAGTCAGGCTATGCTCCCTCTTCATCACACAAAATATTCATATCATGCACAACCCCGGTTTCAGCCAAGCACTTGTTGTCATGCTCTATTCTTTCAAACCTTTCAACTTTCACGCAATACATGAGCGTGAGCCATGGATATAGAACTATGGGTGGAATAGAGTGGTGGTTGTGCAGAAGACAAAAAGGAGGGAGATAGTCTCACATTGACTAGGCGTATCAACGGGCTATGGAGATGCCCATCAATAGATATCAATGTGAGTGAGTAGGGATTGCCATGCAATGGATGCACTAGAGCTAAAAATTTATGAAAGCTCAACAAAAGAAACTAAGTGGGTGTGCATCCAACTTGCTTGCTCATGAAGACCTAGGGCATTTGAGGAAGCCCATCGTTTGAATATACAAGACAAGTTCTATAATGAAAGTTCCCACTAGTATTTGAAAGTGACTAAACATGAGACTCTCTATCATGAAGAACATGGTGCTACTTTGAAGCACAAGTGTGGAAAAAGATAGTAGAAATTGTCCCTTTTTCTTTTCTTTTCTTTTTTTTTCTTTTTTTGGGCCTTTCTTTTTCTTGGCCTTTCCTTCTTTTTTCTTTCTTTCTTTCTTTCTCTCTTTTTTTCTTTGGGACAATGCTCTAATAATGACGATCATCACACTTATATTGCTTTACAACTCGATATTACAACTCGATACTAGAACAAAGTATGACTATATATGATTGCCGCCGGCGGTGTACCGGGATGTGCAATGAATCAAGAGTGACATGTATGAAAAATTATGCATGGTGGCTTTGCCACAAATACGATGTCAACTACATGATCATGCATGGTAATATATCTCGGAATGGCTATGGAAATGACATGATAGGTAGATATGGTGGCTGTTTTGAGGAAGGTATATGGTGGGTGTATGGTACCGGCGAAAGTTGCGCGGTACAAGAGAGGCTAGCAATGGTTGAAGGGTGAGAGTGCGTATAATCCATGGACTCAACATTAGTCATAAAGAACTCATATACTTATTGCAAAAATTTACGAGTCATCAAAACAAAGCAATCAACGCATGCTCCTAGGGGGGAGGTTGGTAGGAGTTAACCATCGTGCGCCCCCGACCTCCACACAAAGGATGACACTCTACAAATACCTCATGCTCTAACTTCTTCACATAGCGGTTCACCATACATGCATGCTACGAGAATCACAAACTGTTGGCGTCCTGGGAACCAGGGTACCCAGACTTGCCTATCTGCGGGCCACGACGCGCTCCTACTACGGCCCAGTACGGCCCAGCTGATCGACCAGCTGTTCAAGACCCTCGCGAGGGGGCTAGACCTCGCGAGGAGAACGACGCCAAGACCCCCTCAGGAGCGGCCTCGGCTAGGTTGCTCCGGAGGGGCAGAGAATCCAAAGCCTACCTCAGGAGGAGGCAGTGACGCAAGCAGTGACGCACCGCGCCAACGGGTGCCAGCGAGTGCCAGTGGCGCAGTTGCCATTTTGGTGCAAAGGAGACAGCGGAGGCGTAGGTTCCGGAGGAGCGGGACAAACGTTTCCCCTTTCGTGCAACAAGACCAAAGACCGCAAGGACGACACGGAGGATGTCACCACCGAGCCCACCACCGCATTACCGCCTGATCCCTTTGCAGGCGAAGATAGCTTTTGTCAGGATAGGAACGCCCTTGTGTTCCTGCTCAAACTAGCCGTTGTGGGATCCCTTCCCGCCTAAACATTTCGGGGGAAGAGGACCCTGGCCGCCTATATAAGTAGCTATGGTCTCCACTATGGAGGCATTCTGATCAGATTGTAATGCCCACGATGGGACTATACCTCTTACGTGTCGAGGCACGACTTAAAGGTATAAGCCCATTCTGGAATGATCTCAAGTTTGGCATCTTTGCACATCTCTTTTGTTTTCCATCCCCATTTTTACATGAGATGTGCAAATATACCGAACTTGAGATCATTCCAGAATGGGCTTATACCTTTAAGTCGTGCCTCGACACGTAGGAGGTATAGTCCCATCCTGGGCATTACACAGATCCAGAGACTCCACCCACACACAAAGGAGCAAGAACCCTTGACTCCTGACCCTCCTGAGCTCCCCTCCTGAGCTCAGGAACCACTTTACTCACTCATGCTCAAGCCCTCCAAAGGCTAATCCACCAAAGCAGGAAGTAGGGTTTTACACCGCAAGGTGGCCTGAACCTGGGTAAATTCGTGTGTGTTTTACTTGCTGTTTGCTTGAATCTCTTCATCGGACAAGGGCGAGACGCTAGGTAGACGTGAGTGGGAGAGATCTTCGTTCACGCCCCTGTGTTCGAACTTCTTGGGTTTGCGGAGCCCGTAATCCAACATTTGGTGCGCCAGGTAGGGGGCATGTCGAAATCTCGCCTCTCCGACGACCTCGTCCCGCTCTTGTCGTCGACCTCGCTTCGCTGCCACGGTGGACACACGCCGAGCGCGCGCTGTCTGCCACGCCGCGAACGTCGCTCAGAGAGAGCCCGCGGGCAATGGTGCACCGCTCTGCCCCAACTCGCCGATCGCCAACGCCGCCACCGACCCGACCGTCCACGAGTAGCAGGACTCATCGGTGCCACTGTCCGTGCGGCGTGATGGCCGCACGGCGACGCCGTCACCCTCACCGGCCGCGGCGTCGTCCTCATTGATCGGCCGCGGGCCGGTCTACCAGCAGCCCGCGCTACTGACGGCGCGGGAGCTCCTACGCTACCGCCCGGCGGACGACCTCTATGACGAGTGGCTCCACCGCATCACCGAGCTCATCAACGCCACAGGGGAAGTACCTGCGCCAACTCACTCCTCCCGTCCTCCGTCGCTCATGGCGGGGAACGAGGGCCACTGTGTCCCGGCTCCACCTCCGCCCCATGGCGTCGGCCAGGGGGTCAGGCGCGAGGCTCCGCAACGTGAGCCACCCCGCAGGGCCCCTGCGCACGACATGGAGAGCTGCCAGGTGATTCCGCATCCCCAAGCCGAAGCTCGCGGCCCCCCCGTCCCGCAGCACCAAGACCGTGTAGGAGATATGCCCTAGAGGCAATAATAAATTCTATTATTTATCTCACTGTTCATAATTAGGTTTATGTTCCATGCTATAACTGCTATGGTTCCCGAGCCCGTATATCCATAAAGGCTCTGGGGAAAACCCATGTGCACGTGTGGAATAATAAACGGTAAAAAGTATTCCTAGTCATGCCTCTAAGACTAGCTCAAGTGTTGCATGATGATTATGTTTTCCCAATCATGGGCATGTCTATGCCAGCAACTTTGAGGGCACAATGTTATAGGAACATTTGTGTTGAATCGACCCGAAATTGATGTTATGCTATGAGATACATTCGTCACAAGTTTATGGTTAATAACACAGGAAGTTAATGTTTGCATAATTCCTTAGACCATGAGAGTATCGAGTTTCTTCATGCTTGCTTCATGAACTTTGGGGTTTGTTAAACGTCATCCGTAAATGGGTGGCTATTACGGCGGCTTACGGGTTCATGGAAAAGTATGGCAAGTAACGAGATAGCTCAAGATTGGGATTTGCTCCTCCGTCGATGGAGAGATATACTC
The DNA here is from genome assembly GCA_902687465.1 of Secale cereale. Lineage (NCBI taxonomy): Eukaryota > Viridiplantae > Streptophyta > Magnoliopsida > Poales > Poaceae > Secale > Secale cereale. Next base: position 718,470,306 of record LR738713.1, on the reverse strand, counting down.
GGGCCCTCTCGGTGTAACGGTATCCATCATCGTCTGGCCAGACACAGGGTGATTTGATCACTGGGATGCCGGAACACGAAAACGAGAAAAGAGAACAAAACCGGTAACGAGGTAACTTGCATAGTGGACAAAGTGTTTGCCCACGGGAATGCAATAAATCTCACCTCGGGTGTTTGTGACATATCACGAAGCAAAAGGAATAGCTCACGGCAACTGGAGGTTCACTCGAATATTCATTCGTGTGGGTATAGGGGTCAATATGGGTGTCCACGGCTCCGATGTTGATCATTGATCGGAAGGGGTTCCGGGTCATGTCTATACTTCACCGAACCTATAGGGTCACACGCTTAAGGGTCATCTATCTGTTGAATACTAGACGGGGAGTCTGAGAGAAAATCACCGAAAAAGTTTCGGACACCGAAAAAGTTTCGGACAGCGGAAAAGTTCCGCAGAGAGAGGTCACCGGATGAGTTCCGGTGAAACTGAAAAGTTGTTTCAGAGGATACCATAAAGTCAAATTGGTTTTGGCACATGCTGATAATTCTTGGAGGATGCCAGAATCGTTCTGGAAACTTTCTGGAATTTTCGGAGATGAAAACCGGAAATGTTCTGGAGCTGCCGGAACCGCTTCAGATGCTTTTTCGCAGATGAAAATCACTAAGCTGGAATTGTTCCAGAACGCGTTGAAAATAGTTATGGTGGGTACTGGAAATGTTCTAAGCCCACATAAATATTTTCAGTTCGATCAGACGCTGAAAAATGTCGTCGTGAATAGTGAAAGTGCTTTTTGGATATTTTTATGGAAAGCCATTATTTTGGGCTTTGTCCCAAGATATTTTGGGGTGACATGGATGGATGAGAGCCCCCTTGGGGGGGCCCTCATGGGAGGTGGCCGGCCACATGGGGTATCCCCCCTTGGGGACCCTCTTGTTCCTTGGTTTCACTCCTAGGTCCTTGTGGAAGGACTTCATTCAAGTGCATTTTGGGTTTTTGTGTGAAACTACCCTACCCCTTGGGATTTCCTATAAAAGGAGGAGTTGGGGCTGCCATCTCCTTCATCCCTTGCTCTCACATACATGCCATGCAATTATCTGGCTTCTCTCTCCCTCCCACGAAATAGTTTCGTAGAGCCGAAAGGCTGTCTGGGTTCCGGTGGGAACTAGTTCTGGACGGCGAAGCCCTGCCGGATAGATGACACCGTATGTGTGCAACTCTGTAGAGAGGTCGTAGTTTCGATCTTAGTGCCCTAAGGGGCTGTTCGTGAGTGCCTCCCGAAGGGCTGTCCAAGTGACGGTCCGAGTTCTGTGAGTCCTCCCGAAGGGCTGTCCGGGTGACCGTTCGAGTTTCGAAGGTCCTCCCGGAGGGCTGTCCGCGACACCGTCCGGGGGACTGTTCGACCGTCTCCCGGAGGGCTGTCCGAGGAGAAGATGAGGGTATACATCCTCGCGGTTGGGAGGTTGTATATCCTAGCTGCGGGGGTCTGCACCGACGATCGTCATCGACTCTACTTCCGCTGCGCTACGAGTCGGTAACGAAACAGATCAAACCTTGTATGCAGTCTTCATAGTGGTCCTGGGCTGGTACGTAGGTCGGAAAATTTTTGTTTTCTGCTGCGTTACCCTACAGTGGCATCAAGAGCCGTGCTATGCGTAGATGCAGGTTGCGATCTAGAATACATGGAGATGTATGGGTGTTGCACAATATAATTAGGTAGTAGATAAGATCTATTACTGAAAATTATTTGTGCGGGTAGCAGATGAAATCTGTTACCTGATGTTCTTGTTGCTTCCCTTAAAATTTGCGTAGTCCTGATCTTGACAGCATTGTGGAATCTGACAAAGTTCTGGCAATCCGCGATCCTTTCATGCTGCTCCTGAGTATGCTGATTGACAGATCAACGAAGTGCTAACAGTTCTTTGGGTTCCACTTTAGTCAAAGAAAGATGGATGTTTCGCAGACGAAAGGGCAATGCAGATATGATCTGCACGGGGGTCATGCGTATGACGAAGTTTAGTATGGGGCTCGAGATTTTATTATCTCGTGTTTCATACACCCTGGAAAGTTAATCTAGCAACTTGAATTATCATACTTGATGATGGACGTTGGTAGCTTCGGTTTGTTTCGAAACCTTAGAAGCCACGTAAGATAAACTTTTGCATGAACCGATTAGAGACGTCTAACTTGGTTTTGCAGGAGGGTTTGCATGTGCATATGATGTGGTATAGCAGTGCTCATAATAATTTGATTATGTATGAGATGACTATATGATGTAAATTAATTAACATGACCTGCGTGTCATGATTCGGCATGATGGCTGGAGCCATATGATTGCACTTTAATGACCTGCGTGTCAACCTTGTGTAATGCATTTATTTTATCTGCTATAGAGATAGCAATATTATCTGGTGCATCGACAAGGTGGTGGCAATCTTCGCGAAGGTGAACACCGACGCGAATGCCGAAGACGAAGAAATGAAAGACTTCTTCGTCAGAAAGGGCTATACCATATCATGCTATTATGAATTGCCTGAGATGTTTATCCCTTTGATGCACCCTTCTTGATTGCGCGGTAGTCGCTTTTTATTAGGGTGATCTCTCACAAAAATATCTAGTAGTTAGTGTTCTCCCAAGTGTAGCACCGTCTACAACACGTATCTTTTCGGGGTGCGCCATGTACACATGAGCACGAACGATTAGAGAGGTGTAAGGCGGGTGAGGTCAGACCTCGCAGCGTGATCACTTGGTTGTCTTGACGTTCAGGCATGAAAGTCATGAGCTCGGAACACAAGCATCGAAAGATGAACAAGAGTCACATAGAGATGTGATCGGCATGTTGGCCTACCGATTGAAATTCACGTCATCAGTGATGAACCCGTCAATGGCGTTGAATTGAAATGCGGATCTTGAATCGCTCACAATCAATTATGAGAGATATTGATTTGAGTGGGAGCGCACTTTTGAATTAACTTGTTTAATTCTCAGTGCAAATTAATTGTGAACACTGTCTAAGTGTTTTTTGCATAATAGTTGTAGAATAATGGCTCGCGTTTCCACCTTCCCTATTTAAATTAAATAGCTGTTAAATATCTGGTTAAAACTTTACGGTTGGTAACGTAATGTGAGGATTGTCCTCAAGAGTGCCGAGAAGGACATTGTCCTATCGCATACTTTCGGTATTCTCCCGCTAATGCTATGGATCATGTGACTCTCGTCCTTCGATCCAAAAGCTAGAATTCCGTTTTCAGTCAAGTGCAATATGTTTGCTTCCATGAGACCCGAACTTCGAAAGTTTGGATAGTTATGTGATATTCATGGAATCTGAAAATCATTTTCAGAGACAGACAAAGGCTGAAAGATATGAGATATCCAAAGCAGTGTTTGTTTTGCAAACTATTAGTAAAGGAGTTTACTATGCATTAGACTGATAAGAGAGGGATCCAGTAGAACGCCTGTCATATGATGAAAGGTGAATAAAACAACAACTTAAAGAGAAAGGAAGTGTCCGAAGGATGTTAGTAAGACTTTCACGCCTAGGAAGTCCGAGGCTAACGCCACTCTTAAGTTGGGTGCTTCTTCTGAGAGTAGGAGAAATACTAAAAGATAAACTGTTAGAAGTATAATGGTAAAAAGAAAGAAGACTGGAATATCCAGCTCATGTATGAATGTCATACAAGTTTTTGATGTATAGAAGGCTGGTCAAAGATATAGTCCTTGGGAGTTATGATTAATTTGTTGATCACTGATTCTTGGGTGTTGTGAGTTAAATCACAAAGATACCCGCTCGATTGCATTCTGATGCAACTCGATGTAAGGACTACTATGGCCTAAGTGACTAGCCAGGAATAAGGTTTAGGTATACACAGGGAACATAGTAAATGTTACTATACCTTCCATCGGTGTATTACCGTCTGTATTTATTTTCATAATTCATTTAGAGTTTTACACACTCTAGCCCATTGCATAAGGTATCTTGCAAGAAGGTTGTTCATAAGAGAACTTCTAATGTTCGGTGTTATGAACAACATAAGGGCCATACTTTCATTATGAATGAGATGTATGAATGTTGATAATAATATATTACCTCTGTGTTTACTTTCATAATTCATTTTAGAGTTTCATACACTCTAGCCAAATTGCACAAGTTTGTTGCAAAGGGTTGTTCATAGAAGAACAATTGTTGTTCAGTATTATGAATAACATGAAGGGCCATGCTTCCATCCGAGATGGGATGTATGTTATGAATATTGATGGTAATATGATACATCCATAACACTGACGCTAAATGTCGCAAGACTAAAAGAATACCGCACAAGTGTGGCACTACATTTGGTCACATTGGAGAAACCCGCATGGAAAATTCCATTATGATGGATTTTGAAGTCGTTTGATTTTGAATCATCTGACACTTGCAACTTTCCTCCGAAAGTGAAGTGACTGAAATACCGTTCACAGGCCATAAGGAACGAGTAACAAACTTATTGGTAATCATACATTTGATGTGTGTAGTCCGATAAATGTTGTTAGTAGTGGATTTATCTATATTCAGAAATGACTCAAGTAGATATATGGATATTTACTTGATGAGACGTATGTCTGGATCTTTTGAAATCATTCGAAAGGTTTTCAAAAATGAAGTAGAAGTTATTGTAACAAGAAAATTATGTTTCTACAATTCGATTGTAGAAAGGAATATTTGAGTTACAAGTTTAGCGAATGTCTGATGAGTTGTGAAAGAGGTTTCATAACTTGCACCTCCCGGAACACCACTGCGAGTGGAAAATCCGTGAAGATGTAATCGAACCATTTGTGACATGGTAAGATCAAAGATGACATAAATAAATTTGCCATTATCCCTTTTAAAAGAGTGATGCTTTAGAGACTACGGTTTTTACACTGAAAAGAGCTCCATCGGGTCTGTTGAAATGACAACATGGTATGGTACGCCCAACCATGTTGTAACTTTTCTTAACATTTGGAATATGGGGCTTGTGTAACAGGTTACAAACCTATTCCAAATCAGACAAGTGCTACTTTGTAGGTTATCCCAAGCAATTGGGTATTCCTCCCTCACTATACCGAGGCAAATAGTTTTGCCACGAAACGGTATGCTTTTGAAGAGAATAGTTCTTTCAAAAAGGTGAGTGGGAGAACAGTGCAACTCGACGAGATAACAGTATCTTCGTCATCAGGTCAAAGGAAAGAAACCTTGGAAGTAATTCCGGAGTTTCCTACTGCGACTGATACGAAAGTCTCTACAATAAAATGTATGGACTTTGGTCGAACTTGCAGCTGAACCACGTAGGCAAGGCTCGTGCAAACCTCTCAGGTGCGCAGACGAGATATTGTTGTTGGACAACAGTATACCTATGATACACAAAGGAAGCGTTGATGGGCCCTGACTCCGGAATTGGCTAAATGCCAATACAACCCGAGTTAGTTTCCATATAAGTGATTCAAGATTAAAACCTTGATACACCTTTCGGAAGACTTAGAGTCTAACGAATATTTATGGAACTTAAAACTGATACGGATAAAATTGTTTTATCCATAAAGCTCGACTTGTTGCAATAACAAGTTCAAGGAGTTGACTACGATGAGATTGTCTCGCCGTAGCGATGCTTAAAGTCGGTTCGGGTTGAACTAGCAATTAATACATATTTCAATCATGAGATATGAACCATGGATGACAAAAGGATTTCTATCTGATAGAAATGAAACCTAGGACTTGTATGTGATACAGTTCAAAGTAATTTGTCGGTCCAGAGGATGCTAGTAAGTATGCAAACTTCAGAGTTCCAGCGATGGACAGAAGAGAGCAAAATGGAGTTGGAATCTTCGTGTTTTGATGAAATGGTCAAAGGGGTTTGACTTCATCAATGGGTAACGAAGATGCTTGTAATTCAAGAAAGTAAGTGGGAGCGCAATAATATTTCTAAAAACCTTGTGTGCTTGACACATTGGTAATTGGAAATAAATTTCTTGACACGAATTAAGACTTCATTTGAAAATAGTTTTTCGATGAAGTGCTTAAGCTAAATAGCCTTGATATTAGGCATGATGATCTATGGAGATAGATTTACCTAATGGGGCTAAGCAATGGATACATATTGACAAGATGCTAAAATCTTTTAGCATTAAAAAGGCCAAGGAGTGATTCTTGCCGAAGTCACATGGAAAGAGTTTTTGCAAGACTCGGTGTCCCAAAAACACTGATGAGCAAAATACATGATGGAGATTCCACACACTCTTGTGTTTGGATTAATCATGTATTCCATGGTATGTAAAACAACCAGATATGTCCAATACTCCAAAGGTGTTGCGAGTATGGATACCAAAGTGATCAAAGTACTGATCATAGGAAAACAGTGAAAGATGTCGTTAAGTACCAGAGTAGTACTGATGACATGTTTTCTCGCAAGCAGAGATTATGAAGTGCTCGTTGTAAGTAATTACATCGATACAGTCTTCATCTTTTCCCCGTGCGATTTTCGATTTAAATTAAGGGTTTTGTGTAACACACAATGTGGTGGCACAGTTAGTTGGAAAATGTTCCAAACAAGTTACTGTGGCGAATTCTATAACAAAGGCGAAGTATGTTGCCGCTTTTGAAGCGACAAAGAAGATGTTGAATCATATAGTTCATTCATGAACTTAGTATGGTTCCAAGATGGCTTTTGTCAATGGGACACTACTGAGGTAGTTGCTCCATAACTCAGTCTGAGGAATCCAGGTTCGACCTGTGATTCGCATACATACAAAGCCAGGTCCACACAAAATATGAATTTTGTGAAGGCGTGAAAACGCGAAGGATATGCAAAGATACACACGGAGCTGAAGTCGTCAGATCCGTTGGACATCAGGCTATACCACAAGCGAAGCATATTTACACCAATGTGCCATAGGTGTAAAGTGCATTAGCATTGACTAGATTATTGACTCTAGTGCAAGTGGGAGTCTGTAGGAGATATGCCCTAGAGGCAATGATAAATTCTATTATTTATCTCACTGTTCATAATTAGGTTTATGTTCCATGCTATAACTGCTATGGTTCTCGAGTCTGCAAATAAAACGAGGCTCGGAGGAAGACTCATATGCACGTGTGGAATAATAAACGATATAATGTATTCCTGGTCTGGCCTCTAAGACTAGCTCAAGTGTTGCATGATGGTTCTGTTTTCCTGATCATGGGCATGTCTATGCCAGCAACTTTGAGGGCACAATGTTAGCAGAACATTTGTGTTGAATCGACCCGATTGATGTTATGCTATGAGATACATTCGTCACAAGTTTATGGTTTATAACACAGAGATAGTTAATGTTTGCATAATTCCTTAGACCATGAGAGTATCGAGTTTCTTCATGCTTGCTTCATGAACTTTGGGGTTTGTTAAACGTCATCCGTAAATGGGTGGCTATTACGGCGGCTTACGGGTTCATGGAAAAGTATGGCAAGTAACGAGATAGCTCAAGATTGGGATTTGCTCCTCCGTCGATGGAGAGATATACTCGGGCCCTCTCGGTGTAACGGTATCCATCATCGTCTGGCCAGACACAGGGTGATTTGATCACTGGGATGCCGGAACACGAAAACGAGAAAAGAGAACAAAACCGGTAACGAGGTAACTTGCATAGTGGACAAAGTGTTTGCCCACGGGAATGCAATAAATCTCACCTCGGGTGTTTGTGACATATCACGAAGCAAAAGGAATAGCTCACGGCAACTGGAGGTTCACTCGAATATTCATTCGTGTGGGTATAGGGGTCAATATGGGTGTCCACGGCTCCGATGTTGATCATTGATCGGAAGGGGTTCCGGGTCATGTCTATACTTCACCGAACCTATAGGGTCACACGCTTAAGGGTCATCTATCTGTTGAATACTAGACGGGGAGTCTGAGAGAAAATCACCGAAAAAGTTTCGGACACCGAAAAAGTTTCGGACAGCGGAAAAGTTCCGCAGAGAGAGGTCACCGGATGAGTTCCGGTGAAACTGAAAAGTTGTTTCAGAGGATACCATAAAGTCAAATTGGTTTTGGCACATGCTGATAATTCTTGGAGGATGCCAGAATCGTTCTGGAAACTTTCTGGAATTTTCGGAGATGAAAACCGGAAATGTTCTGGAGCTGCCGGAACCGCTTCAGATGCTTTTTCGCAGATGAAAATCACTAAGCTGGAATTGTTCCAGAACGCGTTGAAAATAGTTATGGTGGGTACTGGAAATGTTCTAAGCCCACATAAATATTTTCAGTTCGATCAGACGCTGAAAAATGTCGTCGTGAATAGTGAAAGTGCTTTTTGGATATTTTTATGGAAAGCCATTATTTTGGGCTTTGTCCCAAGATATTTTGGGGTGACATGGATGGATGAGAGCCCCCTTGGGGGGGCCCTCATGGGAGGTGGCCGGCCACATGGGGTATCCCCCCTTGGGGACCCTCTTGTTCCTTGGTTTCACTCCTAGGTCCTTGTGGAAGGACTTCATTCAAGTGCATTTTGGGTTTTTGTGTGAAACTACCCTACCCCTTGGGATTTCCTATAAAAGGAGGAGTTGGGGCTGCCATCTCCTTCATCCCTTGCTCTCACATACATGCCATGCAATTATCTGGCTTCTCTCTCCCTCCCACGAAATAGTTTCGTAGAGCCGAAAGGCTGTCTGGGTTCCGGTGGGAACTAGTTCTGGACGGCGAAGCCCTGCCGGATAGATGACACCGTATGTGTGCAACTCTGTAGAGAGGTCGTAGTTTCGATCTTAGTGCCCTAAGGGGCTGTTCGTGAGTGCCTCCCGAAGGGCTGTCCAAGTGACGGTCCGAGTTCTGTGAGTCCTCCCGAAGGGCTGTCCGGGTGACCGTTCGAGTTTCGAAGGTCCTCCCGGAGGGCTGTCCGCGACACCGTCCGGGGGACTGTTCGACCGTCTCCCGGAGGGCTGTCCGAGGAGAAGATGAGGGTATACATCCTCGCGGTTGGGAGGTTGTATATCCTAGCTGCGGGGGTCTGCACCGACGATCGTCATCGACTCTACTTCCGCTGCGCTACGAGTCGGTAACGAAACAGATCAAACCTTGTATGCAGTCTTCATAGTGGTCCTGGGCTGGTACGTAGGTCGGAAAATTTTTGTTTTCTGCTGCGTTACCCTACAGACCGCGCACCCCATGAGGTGGTGGCGCCCGCGCCCCAAGAACCAGCACCGCAGGCGCAGGGGGCGCGTGCAATCATGAGCGTGGCTGGATGTCGCGCCTTAGCTCCCGAGATGCGGCGCCTCGTCTGGCCCGGTAAGTTCAAGCCGGATCTGCCTCCGCGCTACGATGGCACCACCGACCCCACAGAGTTCCTCCAGCTCTACGAGCAGAGCATCGAGGCGTCCAACGGCACCGAGCAGGTCATGGAGAACTGGTTCCCCATGGCGCCTGCTCCTGGCTCCTGAACCTCCCCGTGGGATCCATCTCCTCCTGGGGGGAGCTTCGTGAGCGTTTCGTCGCCAACTTCCAGGGTACCCGCGATCGAGCCCCGCCAGCCGCGGATCTGCGCCACGTGAAGCAGCAGCCTGGGGAGACCCTGCAGAAGTACATCTAGCGTTTCAACACCATGCGTCTCAGGATCCCCAGGGTCTCGGACAAGGCCATCATCTCGGCATTCTCCGACGGTGTCCGCGATGTCAGGATGAGGGAGGAGCTCGCCATCCACGAGGATCTGTGCACATCCCTCAAGATGTTCTAGCTCGCGGCAAAGTGCACCAGGGCGGAGGAAGGACGCCTCTTCCTCCTGGAGCTGCATGAAGCGGAGGCTGACGACAAAAAGGCGAAGGCCAAGGAAGCAAAGCACAAGGGACCCACCGTGCTGGCTGTGGAGCTAGAAGTAAAGCGTGGCTGCGGATACAACGACCCCCCAGCGACAACCGTCCGTACTGCGTCTTCCACGATGTTCACAGCCACAACACCAACGACTGTCAAGAGCTCAGCGCAATGCGCGGCGAGCGCGTCGGGCAATACCCTGAGTGCGACAACTGCGACTACGGCCGCGGAGGGGGTCGTGGTGGAGGACGCTGGGACGGCAGGAACTCGCCCCAAGGATGGCGTGACCAACCTCGTGAAGACCACTGGCAGGAGCAGCCTCGTGACACCCCCTGACGCGACCAGCCTCGTGAGGGTCGCCCTCAGGGCTACACAGGTCTGCCTCCGCTGCCACCACCGCCAAGAAGGAATGAAGACGACCACCAGGGAGATAAAGCAGGGTCTTTCAGGAGCCACGTGCGGTTGCATGCATCTTGGGAGGAGCCCATGCTCCGGCTTCCAACCGCATCTTCAAGCAATTCGCTCGCGAGGTGAACGCGGCGCTTCCCAGGCCTGACACCGCACGCAACCTCGGGTGGACCAAGTAGGTCATCGCCTTCGACCCCAAGGACCAGCTCAAGTGCACAGCAACCCCAGGCGCTCTCCCGATGCTCTACACCCCGACCATCAGCAACGTCCTCGTGACCAAGACCCTCGTCGACGGCGGAGCAGGGCTCAGCGTCCTCTCTGTCCAGACCTTCGAGACACTCTAGGTCCCCTATGATCAGCTCCACCCGACCAAGCCATTCTACGGAGTCATGGATGGCTCGACACTCCCGATGGGGCAGGTCCGCCTCCCCGTCACCTTCGGTGATCGCGACAACTATCACACCGTGCTCATCGACTTCGACGTCGCCAACATCCACCTTCCGTACAACGCCCTCCTTGGGTATCCTGCCCTCGCCAAGTTCATGGCAGCGACCCATCATGGCTACAACGTCCTCAAGATGCCCGGGAGTGGCGGAGTCATCACAATCGCCTCCGACGAGAAGGAAGCAGTGCGTTCCCTGGAGCACGCCTACCAGGCCGCGGCGGCCGAGAGCCCCGACGAAGGAGGAGCCGTCTTCGCCCTGTAGACCGCCCCCTAGAAGAAGAAGAACCTGCCCGCCGATGGACCTTAGGACACGGGGGCTCCTGGCGGCCCCGCCTCAGGACCCGCGCCTACCAACGAGGCGCCCTCCACCCTCGCATAGGGAGGCGCGCCCGACGCCCCTCTTAGGACGGGCTCGGGGGCTCTCCTATGGAGCGCCTCTGGCCTGACCAGCGTCACGAGAGAGGTGTTCGGGCACCACCTGCAGGCGTGTCTCGACACGCGTTTTGTGAGCCCAGCGTGGGAGTACAACGCTGGGGGCTCAGGATTTCATCGACCAGGTTACCGAGGAACTTCAGTACGCAAGGTTCATACGCAGTGGGCGCAACCGCACGATACCAAGCTCACCTACCCGCAACCCAAGCAACCACTTCCGCGTCTGCATCGACGTCGTGGGTCTCAACCGAGCCGCTTCTTTGGAGCCCTTCTGGCCGACGGCAGTCGGCTGGAGGAGGGCTCTCCCCTGCAGCTATGTTCGCACACTCTTCGGCTTCCGCAACGCAGCCACCATGTCCAGCGCCTCGCGCAGCAGGCTTTGGGCGCTCGGGAGGCTCAGTGGCGGGCGGTCCACACGGAGCGGGAGCCAGACCCCCGTGACCACTGAGGGCCTCTGGAGCCGCTGGGCCTTAGGAGCCCGACGATCCTCAGGGGCGACCGGCACGGCTCATGTCTTCAGCTACCCTAGCTCTTCTTTGACAAGTGTCAGGTGATGTCTCAGGTATTCAATCGAGGGCGCCCCTCGGGCTGCATCATCCTTGAGCTGCTGGGGGCTCACCCCCCGCAGCTGTCTCTTTTTGCGCATAAATCAAGGCTAGTTGCTTCTTCCTATTTGCATTATCTATATGCTCGACGTTCTCACCGCCACTAAGGTCATGAGCCCTCGCGAGCCCACTCGTGATCGCCCCATGATTAAGGACTGGCACGGCGTCTATGGTCGGGTCCGTCCCTGCAGCATCGATAAATCCAAGGGCTGAGCTCTGTCTCACGAGCCATTCCCGTGATGTCACCTCCCGTGGTCCTTGGTGCCTTGTTCTCGCATGGGCTAATCGTGGATGGGTAAGTGGGGGCCCGTGGCAGGTGCCTCGCTCATGCGGGAACCGCGCACTGGTTGTTTTTCTTTTGGACTGTGGCATGAGAAGACTGGGCACGGCGTCTGTGCTCGGGTCCATCCCTGCAGCGTCGATAAATCCAGCGGCTGAGCTCTGTCTTACAGGTCGGTCCCGCTAACGTCACCTCCTGGGGTCGTTGGTGGTGCGGCCTTCTCATGCGATGCCCTCTAGAGATGCCCTCGGCGCAGGTCGACACAACGCCTCTCTTTTCACATTTTGTAGAAGAAGGCTCAGGCGCAACCCGCCTCGGGGTAGGGTCTCGTGAGTGATGCGTAAGCTCACGAGAACTCCCTCGGAGTCGTTCAGCTCGTCCTGAGGAGGGACCATATACACCTTGGCTGTCCTGCCATGCAAGCCACGTGTCAGGACGGGGCTATACACGCCCCGGAGTCTCTCCCGATCGGAGGCTCCCTCCCACGCTCCAGAGGAAGTGCCATGCTCCGCGCTGGCAGAACCAACCGAGGAGCGGTTTTGCCCACGAACCAGTGGAAACACCAAGCTCCGCGCTGGCCGCTACGACCGAGGCACGGTTATGCCCACACTCCGCGCAAGTGTGGTAGCTCTATGCTCCGCGCTAGTTATAAACAACTGAGGGCGGCCCCCAGCGGTCGCACCAACCTCAGGGAGCTTTTCAGCTCACGACGCTCACAGCTTCTCCTTGGATAGGTGTCGCGAGGGGGCTAGGCACGGGGGCTATGCTCAGGTCACGCATGGCAGACGCCACCCTACCAGGTGCCCAGACACCTGGCTTTCTCGCGCCCCCATCCTAGGCGAAGGCTTGTGAGCAAGGTATGGTGCTCGTTCTCCCTCATGAGAGCCGTTCGTACGTCAAGGGGGACCCATGGGCATCGCGGCCCAGGGGCCTCACTAGTCACGTAGCCCCTCACTCCTTGAGCCCGGTTCTCAACGGTGGTCGAGGTATGCGCGGGGCTGAGCCCTGCCGACGCAGAACGCAAACGGGATCGCTTGAACATCAAGGGGGACCCCTGGGCATCGCGACCCAGGGGCCTCACTGGCCACGTAGCCCCTCATTCCTTGAGTCTAGTTATTACGATAACCCCGGTCACCCGGAGGGCTCAATGGCTATCGAGGTATGCGCGTGGTTAGGCCCTGCCGACGCAGAGCACCTAAGCAAACATGAAAGGAAGCAAGCATGGAAATCATCAAGTTCAAGTCTAGTTATTACAATAATGCCAAGTTCTCCAAATTCAAGCGAGTCCTTACGCCTCCCCAAGGCACTTGCATTTCTCTCATCTGGACAGGAACAGGTTAGGCATCGCCAAGCGCGCCATCACCAGCCTCTCAGCCGTGATAGCAGCAGCCCAGAGGAACACCCTCACCAGCCCCTTGACCTTCTCCTCCGGGGCCTAGGCACCCGTGCGCCTATGTTCGGTGGCCTGGGAGCGACTGCTGCCACCCCCTCGCGAAGACAACTGGGGCATAGAATGGGGAGCTTCCAAGAAGCACAGAGCTTCGCCCCGCGGGAAATGTGGCAGAAGATCAAGTGCCACTGCCGCCTGACCGCAGGGAATCACTAAGATAAGCGTTCGACGCCCGCATTCTAATCGCGTACCTACACCTCCACCCACCGTAATTATGAATTCACTGGAGCACAAAAGCCCCTCTCGATGGCCCATGTGGTCGATCACCTGCACGCCAAGAGGGACCTCCCGAGCATCGCACCTCGGGGGCTCTTACCGGACCCTGAGCCGCTCACCTCCTGGCCTTGACCACGGCACCGTGACCTGGCATACTAGCGACGACTGAAGCCTGTCTAGGGACTGGGTCTCGCAGGTGTAGGGCCCTAAACTACCGCAGGGACGGGTGAAAGGGAAAGTCCTGCTCTAGCGAAGGACCTCATGAGGAACATAAGTCTATAGCATCAGATAATAGCAAAAGTATCACAAAAGATTTAAATGCCCTCATGGGGCCTTCCATGGCTGCCTCGCAGGGACCAAGCTAAAGGAGGCCGTTCTCAGAGGGACGCGGCCCAGGCTCCTTCAGCAACGGCGGCGGCTGGAAAACGTTGTCTCCCTCCGGCGATAAGACCGGCGACTCAGCGGCTCGTAGCTCTCGTCGGAGCTCGAGGCCGTCTCAGGAGAATAATAGCTGTTGCAGGAGGAGTTGGAGGCACAACCGATGGCGAGCGCCTCGCCCCCGACCTCATTGCCCTAGCAGCATGGGAGATGGTTGCCGGCGGGCCCATCCTCCGTGTTGCACGCCAGCCGACAGCCGTCCGTCCCAAAGACCTTTAGGGTCAGCGTGGCCATCCCGTCCAATGCAAAATAAAGAATGTGCCTCCCGGCGGGGGCGCAGGCGCGGCGCACCACGCCCCAACCCCAGGTCATGAAGACCTGGCCGGAGGAGATCACCTCCACGTCGGCGTATGAAGGGGGAAGGTGGCACCCTCCATGCCGCAACTGCATCGTCACCCGACCGCGAGCCGCGAGCACCTCCTTCAGGAATGGAGGAAGGAGGATCCAAGAATGTGGAGGGGCTCCCGCCCACACGATAAACTCGCGGACGTTGTCTTCAGTATGAGACGGCGGCGGGACACGTGAAATCACTCGCCTTTCTGGGCGACTGACCGCACCGCCCCCGTCGCCGCCCCCGCTTCGTCCGCCTGTCGCCAGAGCACCCAACTGAAGCGGGAATCCTGGTGGCGCCCGCATGCACCATGTACGGGCGTCCGCCAGCCTCAGGGGCACCCTTGGAGAGTCACGACGCCTCTTCATTGGTGGGAACTATTCGGGCTCCACCATCGGGGTCTTCCCCTTCTCCGCGGCCGAGAACCTACGTATCGGCGCCATGAAGAACCCTCAGAGAAGTAAGAGGAGCTGGGGTTGATCTGCAACAGTCAAGTGAAGGACGTGGTGCCTCACCCCTTGTTTATAGGCCAAGAAGATCAATCGCTGGCCACTAGCGCGCGACCATAATGACCCTGCCACCCGCGCCAAGGAGTTGTCAAGTCGCAGGGTTGCCGAGACTGCATGGGGAGTGGAGTCGTCCATGTCCCATACAACCGTCACGCGCCAGCCTGGCCCGCAACCTTTTGGGGCCTGCGGCGCTTCGTCCTCGACTAAGGCTTCGCCCTGAAGCCAACTCCGCGCGCGCCTTGGTCCCGGGGGCTACTGTCGGCGTCCTGGGAACCAGGGTACCCAGACTTGCCTGTCTGCGGGCCGCGACACGCTTCTACTACGGCCTGGTACGGCCCAGCTGATCGACCAGCTGTTCAAGACCCTCGCGAGGGGGCTAGACCTCGTGAGGAGAATGACGCCAAGACCCCCTCAGGAGCGGCCTTGGCTAGGTTGCTCCGGAGGGGCGGAGAATCCATGGCCAAGCCTGCCCGAGGAGGAGGCAGTGACGCAAGCAGTGACGCACCACGCCAGTGGGTGCCAGCGCGTGCCAGCAGCACAGTTGCCATTTTGGTGCAAAGGAGACAGCGTAGACGCAGGTTCCTGAGGAGCGGGACAAAGGTTTCCCCTTTGGTGCAACAAGACCGAAGACCGCAAGGACGACAGGGAGGATGTCACCACTGAGCCCATCACCGCGTCACTGCATGATCCCTTTGCAGGCAAAGACCGCTTTTTTTAGGATAGGAACGTCCTTGTGTTCCCGCTCAAACTGGCCGTTGTGGGATCCCTTCCCGCCTAAACATTTCGCGGGAAGAGGACCCTGGCCGCCTATATAAGTAGCTAGGGTCTCCACTATGGAGGCATTCTGATCAGATCCACAGACTCCGCCCACATACAAAGGAGCAAGAACCCTTGCCTCCTGACCCTCCTGAGCTCCCCTCCTGAGCTTAGGAACCACTGTACTCACTCATGCTCAAGCCCTCCAGAGGCTAATCCACCAAAGAAGGAAGTAGGGTATTATACCACAAGGTGGCCTGAACCTGGGTAAATTCATGTGTGTTTTACTTGCTGTTTGCTTGAATCTCTTCATCGGATGAGGGCGAGACGCTAGGTAGACGTGAGTGGGAGAGATCTTCGTTCACGCCCCTGTGTTCGAACTTCTTGGGTTTGCGGAGCCCGTAATCCGACACAAACTTTAACCCAAGTATTTATCAATTTCATAATAAATCCACTAGCATGACTCTAATATCACTATCCTCATGTCTCAAAACAATTATCAAGTATCAAACTTCTCATCATATTCAATGCACTTTGTATGAAAGTTTTTACTACATTCATCTTGGATGCCTATCATGTTAAGGCTAGTTTTATAGCCAAAGCACATTACCATGCTGTTCTAATAGACTCTCAAAAGGATATAAGTGAAGCATGAGAGATCAACAATTTCTACAAAATAAATTTACCACCGTGCTCAAAAAGATATAAGTGAAGCACTATAGCAAACTATTTAGCTCAAAAGATATAAGTGAAGCACATAGAGTGTTCTAACAATTCCTGGGCCATATTTATCTCTCTCAAAAAGGTGTGTCCAGCAAGGATAATTGTGGCAAACTAACAAGCAAAGACTCAAATCATACATGACGCTCCAAGTTAAACACATATCATGTGGTGAATAAAAATATAGGCCCGAGTATAGTTACCGATAGATGAAGACGAAAGAGGGGATACCTTCCCGGGGCATCCCCAAGCTTAGGCTTTTGGTTGTCCTTGAATTTTACCTTGGGGTGCCTTGGGCATCCCCAAGCTTAGGCTCTTTCCACTCTTTGTTCCGTAGTCCATCAAAGCAATACTCAAAACTTGAAAACTTCACAACACAAAACTTAGACAAAAATCTAGTGAGCTCCGTTAGTATAAGAAAACAAACCACCACTCAAAGGTACTGTAATGAACTCATTCTTTGTTTATATTTGTGTTAAACCTACTGTATTCCAACTTCTCTATGGTTCATATCCTCCAATACTACTCATAGATTCATCAAAATAAGCAAACAACACACGAAAAACAGAATCTGTCAAAAACAGAACAGTCTGTAGTAATCTGTAACTTTCGCATACTTCTGTAACTCCAAAAAAGTTGAAATAAATTGGTAAACGTGGGGAATTTGTCTATTAATCGTATGCAAAAAGAATCAACTAAATATCACACTCCAGTAAAATCTGGTGACTATTCTAGTGAGCGCTAATGATTCTAGTTTTTACAGCAAGATCATATAAACTTCACACAAGTCTTCCCAAAGGTTCTACTTGGCACAAACACTAATTAAAACACAAAACCACATCTAAACTGAAGCTAGATGCAATATTTATTCCTAAACAGAAGCAAAAACAAAAAATATAAAATTGGGTTGCCTCCCAACAAGCGCTATCGTTTAACGCCCCTAGCAAGGCACGATACATGGATAGATCTAGGTATTGCCATCTTTGGAAGGCAATCCATAAGTGGCTCTCATAATAGATTCATAAGGTAATTTAATTTTTTTCTAGGAAAGTGCTCCATGCCTTTCCTTAACGGAAATTGGAATCTAATATTTCCTTCCTTCATATCAATAATTGCACGAGTCGTTCTAAGGAAATGTCTACCAAGAATAATAGGACATGAAGTATTGCAATCTATATCAAGAACAATGAAATCTATGGGCACATAATTCCTATTGGCAACAATAAGAACATCATTAATCCTTCCCATAGGTTTCTTAATGGTGGAATCTGCAAGATGCAAGTTTAAAGAACAATCATCAAGCTCATGGAAACCTAACAAATTACACAAAGTTTTTGGGATAGTGGAAACACTTGCACCCGAATCACACAAAGCAAAGCATTCATGATCTTTAATTTTAATTTTAATAGTAGGTTCCCACTCATCATAAAGCTTTCTAGGGATAGAAACTTCTAATTCAAGTTTTTCTTCATAAGATTGCATCAAAGGATCAACTATGTGTTTGGTGAAAGCTTTATTTCGACTATAAGCATGCGGAGAGTTTAGTACGGGTTGCAACAAGGAAATACAATCAGTCAAAGAACAATTATCATAATTGGATCCCTTGAAATCCAAAGCAGCGGGTTCATCACTATGCAAAGTTTTAATCTCTTCAATCCCACTTTTAACAATTTTAGCATCGAGATCTAAAAACTCTGAATCATTGGGACACCTTTTAATTAAAGTAGACTCATCTCCAATCCCATCTTTATCAACATTCATACTAGAAAACAAGGATCTAATAGGAGACACATCAATAACTTTCAGATCTTCATCTCAATTTTCATGATAACTAGAAGAACACGCTTTTATATAACTCTCTTTTTAGCACGCATCCTAGCGGTTCTTTCTTTGTATTCATCAATGGAAATTCTCATGACTTTGAGAGACTCATTGATATCATGCTTAGGTGGAATAGATCTAAGTTTCAAAGAATCAACATCAAGAGTAATTCTATCCGCACTTCTAGCCAATTCATCAATCTTAAGCAATTTTTCTTCAAGCAAAGCATTGAAATTCTTTTGCGAATTCATAAACTCCTTAACACTAGTTTCAAATTCAGAAGGCATCTTTCCATAAGAGTTATTGTAGGAATTACCATAATTATTAGAGGAATTACTAGGAAAAGGTCTGGGATTAAAATTACCTCTGTAAGCATTGTTACCAAAAATATTCCAACCAACAAAATTCACATCCAAAGATTCAGTGTTATTTTCAACCAAAGTGGACAAAGGCGTATCATTAGGATCAGAAGAAGCACTCTTAGCAGCAAATAATTTCATAAGTTCATCCATCCTTCCACTCAAAACACTAATTTCTTCAATACCATGCACTTTTTTACTAGTAGATCTTTCGGTGTGCCATTGAGAATAATTAACCATAATATTATCTAGGAGTTTGGTAGCTTTTCCTAAGGTAGTTTCCATGAAAGTGCCTCCTGCGGCCGAGTCTAAAAGATTTCTAGAAGCAAAATTCAAGCCAGCATAAAAGTTCTGAATAATCATCCATAGATTCAAACCATGCGTAGGGCAATTACGTATCATTAATTTCATTCTCTCCCAAGCTTGTGCAACATGCTTATGATCTAGTTGCTTAAAGTTCATAATATCATTTCTAAGAGAGATGATCTTAGCGAGAGGGAAATACTTAGAGATAAAAGCATCTTTGCACTTATTCCACGAATCAATACTATTTCTAGGCAAAGAGGAAAACCAAGTTTTAGCACGATCTATAAGTGAAAACGGAAATAACTTCAATTTAACAATATCATTATCTGTATCCCTCTTCTTTTGACATTCACACAAATCAACAAAGTTGTTTAGACGGGTAGCAACATCTTCACTAGGAAGGTCGGAAAATTGATCTTTCATAACAAGATTCAACAGAGCAGCATTGATCTCACAAGATTCAGCATCGGTAATAGGAGCAATCGAAGTGCTAATAAAATCATTATTGTTGGTATTGGAGAAGTCACAAAATTTGGTATTGTTCTGAGCCATAGTGACAAGCAAGCAATCCAACACACAAGCAAACAAGAAGCAAGCGAACGGTAAACACATGGCAAAAAGAAGGGCAAATAAAACGGCAAGGGTGAAGTGGAGGAGAGGAAAACGAGAGGCAAATAAATGTAATGCGAAGGATAAGGGTTTGTGATAGGTACTTGGTATATGACTTTTGCGTAAGCTTCCCCGGCAACGCCGCCAGAAATTCTTCTTGCTACTTCTGGAGCTTGCGTTGTATTCCCTCGAAGAGGAAATGGTGATGTAGCACAGTAGCGTAAGTATTTCCCTCGGTTTTTGAGAACCAATGTATCAATCGAGTAGGAGACCACGCGCGAGTCCCTCGCACCTGCACAAACAAATAAGAACTTCGCAGCCAAGGCGATAAGGGGTTGTCAATCCCTTTACGGTCACTTACGAAAGTGAGATCTGATAGATATGATAGTTTGATATTTTTGGTATTTTTTGAAATAAGAACAGAAAGTAAAAAATGGTAAAGTAAAGTAGATTGTAGATTGATATGTTGAGAATAGACCCGGGGGCCATAGGTTTCACTAGTGGCTTCTCTCATGATAGCAGAATTCTACGGTGGGTGAACGAATTACTGTCGAGCAATTGATAGAAAAGCGAATATCTGGGCATGATCATTATATATAGGCATCATGTTCGTGACAAGTAGACCGAAAAAATTCTGCATCTACTACTATTACTCCACACATCGACCGCTATCCATCATGCATCTAGAGTATTAAGTTCATAAGAACATAGTAACGCCTTAAGCAAGATGACATGATGTAGAGGGATAAACTCAAGCAATATGATATAAACCCCATCTTTTTATCCTCGATGGCAACAATACAATACGTGCCTTGCTACCTCTACTGTCACTGGGAAAGGACACCGCAAGATTGAACCCAAAGCCAAGCACTTCTCCCATTGCAAGAACTATAGATCTAGTAGGCCAAACCAAACCAATAATTCGAAGAGACTTGCAAGGATATTATAATCATACATAAAATAATTCAGAAAATAACCAAATATTTCTCATAGATAATCTTGATCATAAACCCACAATTCATTGGATCTCGACAATCACACCGCAAAAAGAGATTACATCGAATAGATCTCCTCGAAGACCGAGGAGAACTTGGTATTGAGATCCAAAGGGAGAGAAGAAGCCATCTAGGTACTAATTGTGGACCCGAAGGTCTGTGGTAAACTATTCACAACTCATGGTGAGGCGATGATGTTGATGTAGAAGCACTCTGTGCTAGATCCTCCCTCCGACGGAGCTCCGGAACATGCCCCAAGATGGGATCTCACGGGAACAGAAGGTTGCGGCGGTGGAACAAGGGTTTTCTCTCCTCTTCTGATGTTTTCGGGGTACATGGGTATATATAGGAGGAAGGAGAGCATTGCGGGGGACCAACGTGGGGCTCACGAGGCAGGGGGGCACGCCGTGTAGGGGGGGGGGGGG
>LR738713.1:718351537-718449363 GCA_902687465.1 Secale cereale | reverse complement strand
GGGGGGGGGGGGCGACCCACCCTTGTGGACACCACGTGTGCCCTATTCCGTGGTTCTTAAGTCTCCCGTGAAGATATCGCTCCAAAAATATCTCTCCCGAAGGTTTCATTCCGTTTGGACTCCGTTTGACATTCCTTTTTTGTAAAACCCTGAAATAGGCAAAAAAAAACAACAATCTGGACTGGGCCTTTGGGTTAATAGGTTAGTCCCAAAAATAATTTAAAAGTGTATAACAAAGCCCATTAAACATCCAAAACAGCATAAATAATAGCATGGAACCTTCAAAAATTATAGATACGTTGGAGACGTATCACAGCCCCACGACCTCACGCTGAACACGAGGGTGTTTCTTTCTGCCTTCATCACCCTCTACGAGGGATATCTCGGTGTCCTGCCCACTCTCGAGCTGTAGGGGGGGAGCTCTTTTACCTCAAGCTCGGCACCGCTGCCAAGGGCGAGGCGGCCCAGTGCGGGGCCTGCGTCGCAGTGCGACGCACCGGCTCCGGGATCCGCTTCCCCGTCCTTGCTCTGCTGGAGTCGGCCAAACTTTGGCAGAAGTCATACTTCTACGTCCGGAGCGTCCACACCACGCTGGACTACATCAACCTGCCGACTTATGCAGCCGGCCTGCCTGTCGAGCCGCGCACCAATTGGAAGTACCGGCCAAAGAATCTGTCGGCTGTTTGCTCCGCTGCTCTCATCCGGATCGAGGAGATGATTGAGTCGGAGGGCCTTAAGTCCTCGGACTTGCTGGCCGCCTTCGTGAAGCCTGGGTTTTACCTCTTCAGGCCCGGCCCCACCTGATCAACAACATGAGCAGGCACCGGGACCCGTGCTAGATGTCCACCAAGGCAATGCCGGGCGTGGAGGTGGTCTTGCTGGTCAACTACTTCTCCGCCTGCAAGCTCGTCGAGGGAAAGTGGCGGTTCGGCAAGGAGCCGTACTGAAAGTGCGTTATATCGAATAGAGGGGGGTGTGAATAGGCGATTTTTACAAATTCGTCACTGAGGAATTTCCTAAGCAATGAACTACTTAGCAGCAGAATAGATACTCAAGTACAAGCATAACAAGTCAGTAGCTTGGTCATCATGATGAAATGAAAGCAAGCACAGAGTACAAGTAGCATGAAAACATGATAAGAAGGCTGAGGACTAAAAAATTGGGTTGAGGAAATAGAGAAAGTCTTCAATCAAAGTCTTCAAATAGTACATATCAAGTTCATCAACACATGAATGAGTAAATGGAAGGGTTAAGGAAATAGAACCAGTAGGCTTGATGAAGACAATGATTTGTTTGACCAGTTCCAACTGTTGTGACAATTGTACGTCTGGTTAGGGCGGCTACGTATTTCAACCTGAGGACACCCAGTCCCGGACACCCAGTCCTAGACACCAAGTCCTCACCCTATTCCCCTTGAGCTAAGGTTACACAGACCTCGCCCAATCACTCATGGTAAGTCTTCACATGTGACTTCTAAACCTTCACAGACTTGGTCACTCGGCGATCCACAATTCCTCTTGGATGCTCTAGACCATTGACTCCTAACCGTCTGGAAGATCACAGTCTTCAAAGGTAACAAGCGTCGGCTCCACATAGGAACACTCTCTTCAGTGATGCTCAACAATTTTGGAGTTTTAGGTGTTTGGGTTTGGGGTTTTTCCTCACTTGATGATTTTTTTCTCAAAGTCCTCGGAGGATGGGTTGCTCTAATGACAAGTGTCAGTTTCTCTAGGAGCTGCCAACCAACTAGTGGTTGTAGGGGGCGGCTATTTATAGCCTAGGGAGCATCCCGACATGATAAGGCATAACTGCCCTTAAATGATATGACCGTTAGGTGGATAAGCTATGTTGGGACAACTGGCGCATAGCACAACAATGGTCGGAAATTGAGCTTTCAAATTCCTCAGGGCTATCATGTTCCTCACTTGTAGGCAATCCGCACTGGCGAATTCCTAACTCAGTCAGAACAATTTCCTCAGAGAATAGAAGAACTTCGTCTCTGTCACTAAAGAAATTGACTGAACTGTATGAGATTTCCAATGGCTTCACTCGAAAGGATTGGTAGTGTGGGCTTTGAGATGAGCCTCACTTGGAAATATGTTTCCTTAGTTTTACCTCGACCCCCTTTAACAGTACGGTGTTTCCTATGACTCAAGATAGAGAAAATGAAACTACGAAAACAAAAGTCTTCATGCTTCATAATCCTCACATGAATATCCAAGTCTTCAAGGTCACACAAATTTCCTCACTTTCAAAGTCTTCAACTGAATACATACATTTTTAGGGGTCGACTTTCTTCGTAATTATCAAACTCCTCATAGACTTATAAGACCCGTGTACACGCAAAAACACATTAGTCCCTTAACCTATAAGTCTTCCATACAAATCACTAAGGGGCACTAGATGCACTTACACGTACAGCCGCGCTAACCCGCCTCCACCGGTAAGTTTTTGATTCTTGCTTCTTTACTTGTTCTGAGCTCTTCTTGTCGCCTGACCACTTGTTCCGGATAAAGTTCACCTTTTCCTGGTCATTCATGGAGAAATTAGAGTCTAGATGAGCACTCACGACCATTCCAACAGCTATTTGATTCTTGATGTTTGGCGGATCCGTGTCTCGGATGAGGATAAACTACCTCTCATGAGGACTGCACTTGTTCATCTTGTTATTCTGACGAATTGATTGTGTTTTCCAGGCAGCTTCGGTGTCGTGGGTAGCCAGCTACTGTGCCTCACAGCCTTGTTGGCCGGCATGAAGGTCGATTACTTGAAGCCACCGTCGGCGCACGTCCTGCCGTCTGGCATGTTTCGCCACCTTGGCGTGATGCGCGGTGCAGGTCTGCTGCGCCACACTTGTAATGTGGATGATGGTATCCAAGAAAACTCTCGAGGAGCTCCCCACCACCAACTGTCAAGTGCTGCCAAGGGGCGCTCTTCACCGGTCTACTGTTCAATCTTCTCTCCTTCCTCTCCTTGATATGCATTCTTGATAGTTTCGTCTTTGACAGAGTTTCCACCTTCGCATGCATGGGTGGGTGGGCTAAGGCGGTTCTCATTGCTGGGGACACGGTTATTCCTATGGTTGGGTTCGCAATCTTCTCTGCGGGGGCTTGTATCACTCTCTGCTACAATTAGCTCATGTGTTGGCAATAATCTTATCCTAATGCAACTAGGTTTAAGCTAAATGTGATTAGTGTGGCCGGTGATTAGCTAGATGTCCTAGCTGTATACGCATGCATGTTGTATGGCCTGTTCGAGTAGTCTAGTATGTTGTGTGTTTTCTTGCGAAACCAAATCATCACGGTGTTGAATGTTGATAATCGGTTGTGCTCGTGGCTGATTTTGTTTGTGAACAACGGCCGAGACAACATTTCAAATTGGGTTGTACAAATCTCCAAAAATAATTCAAGTTGCCAAATTCAGTTTCGCCTATTGCCCCTCTCCTCTTGATATACATATTTTATACTAAAAGTTTATACTTACTATAGTATTGTGTTAAGGAATATAATTTTTCATTACTTATTTGGCATACTTAACAACAAAACAAAGTTAAATATTAGTTTCATTACTTATTTATTATATATTTGTATTATATATATCACTAAAACATGCTCATGCGTTCGGCCGAATTCAATTTCTGCTTTGAAATAAAAAGTGATACTTGTGTAAATTATGTAGTTTATGCATATGTATGTTAGGTATCTCTAAACAATATAATATTGTAATGGTAGCTGTACTATATGATTAGGAAAACATATCTGTAGAAAATTCTACAGTACAAATTTAATCATACGTGAGAGTCTGCTTCTAATATACTCATTTTTTGAGCACCAACGTACAAATTCAACCATATATTTATTAAACCCTATGTGAGATATTACACAATATATAGATTTAACCATATATTTGTTAAACCATATGGTTAACGATTTACATATATACTTATTTTTAATAATGGGTGGAAAGATACTCATATAGCTCCGTCCATGCAGCCGAGGCCACCACCCTAGATGTGAAGTTGATAGAATAAGACGCTAGCATGATCATAGATGACACAACGAGGAAAATTATTTGTTAAAAGGGTTCACCGATATGGCTACATCCCTAGGGAAATGACAGCGGGATCTCCTCCCCAAGATACCGCAACATTGGCCGCACGGGCGTCGGCACACGCCGCCGGCTCCCCAGCGTACTCGTTGTTATGAAGTTGTCACGGGTTACAACGTGTGCTACCACTCGATATATAAGAGGCCTAGGATACAACATGTCTAACTCCTACACAAATCGCACCTACCCACAGCAATTAGATCTCCGATAGTCAGTATCGCCAATTACCAGAACTTTTTAATAGAACTACACCATGCCGCCAAGAACAGAAAAGAGGCAAAACTCGAGGGAAGCAAGCAAGAACATCAAGTAAAAGATTGCATCTACCACAATAGAGCTTATCTTCTACTTGCACAATTTTATTAAGATCTAGAACTCATCAAGTTCTTATTTTTTAGCAATATATCAAATTCATTACTAAAACTTTATGCAATACCCTCACAGTCACATGTGATCTAGATCGTAACCTGCATCTACTCATAGAACCGTCATGATGCCACTTTTGGGAAACATAGTAGGAAACAAAATTGCACAACGATCAATATCCTGGATCACTATAAAGATGCATTACAGGTTTAGATCGGATCATTATAAACTTTGAGTTGATGTGGAATAAGAGTTGGTGCAGATCGTTCATGAAGGCCCTCGAACTATTCACGAACGATCCCCAAATAACTACAGACCGAATTCACAACCTCTCCACAGATTGCACGTGTTTGGGCTTCACGGTCTAACAACGCCTCGAAGTCCTGAGCTTAATGTCGCTAGGGAATTAAAGGAGGGAGAAGACAACCTCACTAGGCTTGTCTATTATGAGGATTAGAGAGAAATAGAACTAACTTTAATCTAGATCATCTCTAAATTAGAACTAGAAGAGGAGAACTAGAGGAGGCTCTAAACAATAGAACTTGTGTGTTGCTTTGGGGCTAAATCCTCTAGTATATATAGGTCGAGGGGAGAGGAGGTAACCGACTTGGGGAGGGTTCCTGCCCTTGGTGCACCCCCAAGGGAGAGGAAGTCCCTCTTCCAATCCAATTCATGCCCAAAGCTTGTCCAACAAGCTAGGGGGCGCCATACTCTTATTGGGCCTATAGGCCCAATAACTCTCCCCTATGTAGCCTTATTGCTATTTTCTTTTGCCCATTGACTCTGTATAAATACTAGCAACTCCTAGATAATTATCTAAGGAGTATATTATTTATGTTAGGTCCATGGACACAATTTCCGTCTATATATCATCTCCCAGCATTACCCATTACTCCCCGAAACACTTTCGGTAACCCCAAAACGCTTCTGGTTTCTCTCGAAACTATTTATTTCATTTTCGAAACCATACTGAGAATATATTGTAATAATCTTCACTACACTAAAAATTAACAGTGATGTAAATATGCCCTAGAGGCAATAATAAAGTTATAGTTATTTTATATTTCCTTATTCATGCTAGAATTGTATTGACCGGAAACTTAAATACATGTGTAAGTACATAAACAAATAATGTGTCCCTAGTAAGCTTCTACAAGACTAGCTCGTTGATCAAAGAAGGTTAAGGTTTCCTAACCATATACACGAGTTGTCATTAGATAATCGGATCACATCATTAGGAGAATGATGTGATGGACAAGACCCATCCATTAGCTTAGCATAAGATCGTTCAGTTTATTGCTATTTATTTATTAATGTCAAATACATATTCATATGACTATGAGATCATGCAACTCCTGGTTACCGGAGGAATACCTTGTGTGCTATCAAACATCACAACTAACTGGGTGATCATAAAGATGCTCTAGAGGTATTTCCGAAGGTGTCTGTTGAGTTGGTATGGATCAAGATTAGGATTCATCACTCCGTGTATCGGCGGGGTATCTCTGGGCCCTCTCGGTAATACACATCACAAGAAGCTTGCAAGCAAATGACTAAGGAGTTATTAACGACATGATATATTACAAAACGAGTAAAGAGACTTGCCGGTAATGAGATTGAACTACGTATGGAGATACCGACGATCGAATCTCGGGCAAGTAACATACCAACAGACAAAGGGAATTACATATGTTGTCATAACGGGTTGACCGATAAAGATCTTCGTAGAATGTGCAGGAACCAATATGGGAATCCAGGTTCCGCTATTGTTTATTGATCGGAGAAGTGTCTCTGTGTAAGTGCATCTAGTGCCACCCCTAGTTGGTTTTGGAGTATTGACGACAAACCTGGTTGAGGGACTAATGTGTTTGTGAGAATTGCAGGATAACACAGGTAGTAGTCCCTCATTGATTCGGTTTACCTACCGGAGATGACCCCTAAACATGTATGAAGACATTGACGACAATGGTGGTATATGAAGATATTCATATTGAAGACTATGACGAGAGAAGACATTTTGTGAAGACTATGGAGCGCGAAGACTTAGACGTTTCATTGTTTCCTTTTCTTCTTTGTTGAGTCATAGGAACCACCGTACTGTTAAGTGGGGTCCAAGTGTACAAAGTCAGAGTGAATGAAGTGATGCTCAAACCAAATCCTATGTCTTCGAGCAAAGACAATGAGAGCAAACCTTATCTAGAGCTGGATGAGTCAGCTTTACTTATAGCCCAAGTAAAGTTGCCGCGTGTGTTTGAAATCTGACCGTTGGAACACGTCTTAGTTTCTTAGTGACCCAGGGTCACTTCGGACAAATCAGGTTGGGTTGCCTAGTGGCTATAAATAGCCCACCCCCTACACCATAAATTGGTGGCTGCTCAGAGTTATTACACGGCTTTTGTCGTTTGAGAGCAACCCACCTCCGAAGCATTTGCGAGAGAAATCCTTGCAAGGACAAAGCCCAAACACCCAGAGCCAAAGAGTGTTAGGCATCACTGAAGTCTTTCTGTCTGCGTGACATGAAGACTTGTTACACTTGAGGACTGTGTTTCCTCCAGCTGGGTAGGCATCACGTTTTGAGCATCCAAGAGTCATTGTGGATCGCCGGTGAACGAAATCTGTGAAGGTTTGTAAGTCTACCTTGAAGACTTACCAGAGTGATTGGGCGAGGACTAGGTGTCCTTAGCTCAAGGGGAATAGGGTGAAGACGCAGTCTTCTGAGTTAAATCTCAGCCTCCCTAACCAGACGTACAGTTGTCACAACAACTAGAACTGGTCTAACAAATCACTGTCTTCCCCAAGCTACTGGTTATATCCCTTCCCTCTCTTTACTTACTGTCCGTCTTTGTGAACTCATTGCCTGCTTGCCTTATCTGTTTGACTTCACTGTGTGACCAGTTGTTCTGATTGGCTTCATTCAATATTCCATCCTGATCCATACTCCCTAGCTGCTATTAGTCTTAGTGCTTTCACTTCATTGAATACTTGACTATGGCTTGTCTAGTGTAGTCCATCTTCTGCTGCATATAAATAGGATCAGTTCTATCGTTTGTCTTCAAAACTTCCATGTTTTGAAGACTTTCATAAAAATCGCCTATTCACCCCCCCTCTAGTTGATATACAGCTCTTTCAATTGGTATCAGAGCAAGGTACTCCCTTGTTCTGTGTGATCGGTTTAACCACCTGGAGTTTTAGCTATGTCGACTGCAGGAATAATCAAAGTCTTTGCTGCGTGCTCCGTCTTCGATGGCACTGAATACCCCTACTGGAAGAGCAAGATGCGCATGCATCTTGAAGCCATTGATGTGGACCACTGGTTTGTCGTCGAAAACGGCATTCCCAAGACTGGTGAAGGTCTCACCCCTGCTGATGTCAAGAAGCTAGTCGAACTAGATTCCACTGCCAAGAATATCATCCGTGGTCATCTGACCAAATGACAGTATGGTCGTGTGAGTGCTCTGGAAACGTCGAAGGAAGTCTGGGACTGGCTCTCTAAGGTCAACGAAGGCGTCTCAACCTAGAGAGATCAAAGAATCAGTTTCCTTCGCAACCTCTTCAATCGCTTCAAGAGACACGACAATGAGAATGTCCATCACACATTCGATCGCCTCACTGACATCACAAATGAGCTTCAGGCACTTGGCGCCACTGAGATCACCAAGCATGAAATCGTCAAGACACTACTGAGATCACTTGACAGCTCATTTGACATCCTTGCCCTGATGATTCAAGAACACCCTGACTTCAAGACTCTCGATTCGTCTGACATACTTGAGAGGCTCAACACACATGAGTTCCAGCTATCTGAGAAACGTGCCATCTATGGTCCCAACTATGGCCGAACTCGCGCTTTGAAGGCAAAGGCTGCTTCCTCATCTGAAGAAGAATCTGACTGCAGTTCTGATGATCCTGAAGACATCGGAAAGGAGCTTGCTATGCTTGTGAAGAAGTTCCAGAAATTCACTAGGAAGAAAGGCTTCAGAAAGTCTTCACGATCCAGCTCAAGAAATGATGGAGCTTCTACCCATGACTACAAGAAGAGAACATGTCATAAGTGCAAGAAACCTGGTCACTACATCTCTGAGTGTCCTCAATGGGACAATGAGAAGAAGAAGAAGAAGAAGAAGAGCAAGTAATATGATTCTGATGACAAGAAAACGAAGAAATCCTCAAAGTTTTCTTCCAAGTCTTCATCACACAAGAAAAATTCATCTGGCAAGGCTCGTGCGTTTGTTGGCAAGGAGATGGATTCAGAGGAGGAGTCTGCTTCAGAAGAAGCGGCGGTGGAATCTGAGGAAGAGTGCAATTCTGGTGTTGCAAGTCTGGCTCTAGCCACAGCCTACGTTGCCAAGTCCATCTTCAACACTGAAGACAATGGCCCCGTCACCAACACTGATGATGAGAACGACGACTCTGCTCCCACCTACTGCTTCATGGCACGCGGTGCCAAGGTAAAATCACACGATGCTTACTTTCAAACATCCAGTGAAGATGACTCTGATTGTGAATCCAAACCTAGCTACAAAGCACTTGCTAAAATTGCCACTGAACAGCAGAAAGCTATGGAACATATTCAAAAACTATTAGACAAAAGCGATGACCCGTTGGACGCGGAAATGACCCGTTCTCAGTTCTTAATTGAAGACATAAAAAATCTTCATGTTAAGTACGAGGAACTTGAAAGTCTTCATGAATCGCTCTCAAAAACTGATGAAAAGCTTTCCCACGATTATCTTCAAAGGAAGCGAGATCTTGAGAAATTGAAAGCGGCTCATGAAGATCTTCATAAAGAAAATGAGTCACTCCACGCTCAACAGATCAGCTCCGCTCAGGAAGGATTTGAACAACCATGTCTAAAATGCATTGAGCGTGATAACGCTACATCTATTGCTGAATGTTCTACTGCTGCCACAGTTGCAATATCTTCAATTGCTGATGTGGTAACTAACCCCTGTGCTGAGGATACCACTACTATTGCTGATGAAAATACTAGGTTGAAGACTTTGCTTGAAACATGGATGTACAAAAGCCTCAAAGGGCATCAGACTTTATGTGATGTCCTCAAAAAGCAGATCCTGAACCGAAACCCTAGGAAAGAGGGTATAGGGTTCAAGAGGAAAATGAATGTTGATGGTTCATACTGGAAGCCTGAGCAGTAACCCAAAACCCCATGGGTTGCTGCAAAGGAACCTTCAGTGGATCCGTCTACCTTATCTGGCTTCACTTGTGCTAATCCTATTATCATTGATGAATCCTTTGATGCAAACTATAAACTGTTTAAGAATCAGAATGGTGAAGTGTTTGCCAGGTATATTGGTACTAACTGCAGGAACAGGCCACCTATGAAGAAGATCTGGGTTCCCAAAGGTTGTCTTGAGAAGCTTCCAGTAAATGTCATCATGACACCACCTGGGAAGAAGACAAACAACAGACCAAAGGCTTCATACGGTCCTAAGGCTTCATACAGACAGAAGACTCACCCGAGTCACCCTAACTCCAATGTTTTACAGGGAAATTATACTCAGACCCATGAATATGAGCGTGCTTCCTCAAACCGCTATATTCACAAAACAAAGAACTTTTCTGCTTATTCTTATGAGTATTATTCTCCTACTGCAAGACTATTTGCTAGGGCTCCAACGCCAAAATTCTCAGATGCTGCTCTTAGACTCATTGCTTCTAAGCCACCCCTGAAGATGTGGGTGGTTAAGAAGAATTAACTTTCTCTTGCAGGGAAATGTCTCCAGCCGAAAATCAAAGGCGTCTGATGCTATTACTGGGGACCTAAAACAACTTGTAGGGCGCAAGATCAAATGCCCAAATGGTCTTACTATGTATTTTGTTCCTGAATCGCTTGCCAATCATCCTATCAGTCCTAACTTGGATCTAAGCTTTCATAATCCACTTGTACGTCAAATGTTTATGCTTCACATTGACTATTGGTGAAGCCTATCCCCCTAACTGTACTGTAGGGTATGACACCAAAGACTTCAGAATGGATTATGGACAGCGGATGCACTAATCATATGACTGAGATCGAAGTCTTCTTATGGACTCAACCTTACGTCCATCTGACAAGAGTCACATCACATTTGCTAACACTGGTAAAGGCAAGGTATTGGGTCTAGGTAGAGTTGCAATCTCAAGGGATCAGCACATGGATAAAGTCATGCTTGTTGAATCCCTTGGTTTCAACTTAATGTCTGTCTCAATGCTTTGTGACTTAAACATGATTGTGATATTTGGAAAATATCGTTGCCTTGTACTAATGGAATCTGACAAGTCTCTACTCTTTGAAGGATATCGGAAAGATGATCTGTATATGGTAGATTTCTCAGCAGGACCACAGATGGCCGTATGTCTTCTAGCAAAAGCTTCAGAGTGCTGGCTCTGGCATCGGAGGCTAGGACACGTCGGCATGAGGAACTTGCACACTCTCACGAAGAAGAAGCACGTCATAGGCATCGAGGGCATCAAGTTCAAGAAAGATCATCTGTGCGGTGCGTGCGAAGTTAGGAAGATGACTAGGGCCAATCATCCCTCGAAGACAATCATGACGACATCCAAACCCTTCGAGCTGCTTCACATGGACTTATTTGGCCCTACTCACTACTCCTCGTTCTCTACTACAGCTTGTCTCTATGGCTTCATCATTGTTGATGATTATTCAAGATACACATGGGTGCATATAATTCTCTACAAGACTGAAGTGCAAGATGTCTTCAGACGCTTCGCCAACCGTGCCATGAAAAACTATGGCGTCAAGATCAAGCATATCAAAAGTGACAATGGAAATGAGTTCAAGAATACCGGCCTTGATCTTTATCTGGATACAATGGGAATCACTCATGAATTCTCAGCTCCGTACACACCTCAGCAGAATGGCATCGTAGAGCGCAAGAACATAACCCTAATTGAGATGGCTCAAACGATGCTCGATGAATACAAGACACGAAGAAAGTTCTGGCCTGAAGCTATTGATATTGCA
Organism: Secale cereale; assembly: GCA_902687465.1. NCBI lineage: Eukaryota > Viridiplantae > Streptophyta > Magnoliopsida > Poales > Poaceae > Secale > Secale cereale. The sequence continues at coordinate 718,437,905 of LR738713.1, read as the reverse complement.
TGCCATATCATCAACCGTGTTTATCTTCACAAGCTTCTAAAGAAAACGTCCCAGGAACTCCTTACTGGCAACAAGCCAAATGTCAGTTACTTCAGGGTATTTGGAGCTAGGTGCTCGATCAAGGATCCACATCACAAATCAAAATTTGCACCAAAAGCACATGAAGTTTCATGCTCGGCTATGGAAAGGACTCACACTCCTACAGAGTCTTCAACATCTTTCTCTATAAAGTTGTTGAAACTGTGGATGTGCGGTTTGATGAGACGAATGGCTCACAAAGAGAGTTCCTGCCAAATGTGCTGGATGAAGCTTCACCTAGTGAATCTATCAAGCTAATGGGAACCAGTGAGATCATGCCTTCTGAAGCACAACCTAACGAGGAACTCATCATCTCTGCTCCACATCAACCTGACGACAATGCTCAGCCTGAAGACAACACTCCTGACGATGACAATGTACAGCAAGAGCAAAATCTTCGTCCAGCTCATCCTCGTGTTGCAAATGAAGTACAAGTTGAGAAGATAATTGACATCATAAATGCTCCTGGTCCACTTACTCGCTCAAGAGCAACACAGCTTGCAAATTTCTGTGGGCACTTTGCTTTTGTCTCAATATCTGAACCCAAGAAAGTGGCTGAAGCTTTTATGGAACCCGAATGGATTCAAGCAATGCAAGAAGAGCTTCAACAGTTTGAGCTGAACAATGTGTGGGAACTTGTCAAGCGTCCTGACCCTCGCAAGCACAACATAATAGGCACAAAATGGATCTATCGCAACAAGCAAGATGAGCATGGTCAAGTGGTCATAAACAAAGCTCGTCTCGTTGCTCAAGGATACACTCAAGTCGAAGGGATTGACTTCAATGAAACATTTGCTCCTGTGGCTAGACTTGAAGCTATTCGTATACTGCTAGCCTATGCAAATCATCACAACATACTTCTGTATCAAATGGATGTAAAGAGTGCCTTTCCCAATGGAAGGATTGAAGAAGAGTTGTATGTTGCACAACCACCTGGCTTTGAAGATCCAAAATGTCCTGATATGGTATACAAAATCAACAAGGCACTGTATGGCCTCAAACAAGCGCCTCGTGCTTGGTATGACACACTCAAAGACTTCCTGAAGAGCAAAGGCTTCAAACCCGGATCCCTAGATCCCACACTCTTCACGAAGACATATGATGGTGAACTGTTTGTGTGCCAAATCTATGTGGATGACATTATCTTTGGCTGCATTGATAAAAGATACAGTGATGAGTTCGCTCACATGATGCATGAGCAATATCAGATGTCCATGATGGGTGAGCTGAAGTTCTTCCTTGGTCTTCAAATTCGTCAGCAAAGCAACGGTATCTTCATATCTCAAGAGAAATACCTCAAGGATTGCCTGAAGAAGTTTGGTATGCAAGAGTGCAAAGGATACACGACGCCTATGCCAACTAAAAGTCATCTGAGTCCCGACGCCATTGGTAAAGATTTCGATCAAAAGGTATATCTCTCCATGATTGGTTCTTTACTTTATTTATGTGCATCTAGGCCAGATATTATGCTTAGTGTTTGCATGTCTGCTCGATTCCAAGCGGCACCAAAGGAATCGCATCACTTAGCTGTGAAGCGAATTCTTCGATATTTGGCTTACACACCAACACTAGGATTATGGTATCCAAAGGGCTCAGGGTTTGATCTAGTTGAATTCTCAGATGCTGATTATGCTGGTGACAAAGTTGATCGCAAGTCTACATCAGGCACATGTCACTTTCTGGGATGATCACTTGTCTGTTGGTCTTCAAAGAAGCAGAACTGTGTATCACTCTCCACTGCTGAATCTGAATACATTGCTGCTGGATCTTGCTGCGCTCAGCTTCTCTGGATGAAGCAAACTCTCAAGGACTATGGTGTACATCTGAAGCATGTGCCACTCTATTGCGACAATGAAAGCGCCATCAAGATTGCCAACAACCCAGTTCAGCACTCGAAGACAAAGCACATTGAAATTCATCATCACTTTCTCAGAGATCATGTCATGAAGGAAGATATTGATATCATACACGTCAACACTGAAGAGCAGCTGGCAGATATCTTCACAAAGCCCTTGGATGAGAAAAGGTTTTGCAAGTTGCGGTGTGAGTTAAATATCTTAGAATCCTCAAATGTCCTGTAATTAGACACATATCTTAACACTTATGCATATTGATGACTTAGATGTGCAACACACGAAGTAAAGTATATCTTCAATCAATGAAGACTTACACTCTGAGTGTGAATACGTTAACGCGGAATTTGACTTCGGAGCGCCACGATAATTGTGCGTCGTGTCTGGGTCTAATACTTCCTATACGGTGGGTAACGCCACCACCAAATCTTTGTTTGAAGTGTTTCTCTTGGCGTTACATTTGCAAAATCTTCGCATTTGGTTTATCTTCATATAGGACATATATAGACTTGTGTTCTGTCCTTTACAGCATTCACTTATAGCTATGTCTTCTTATTTAAATCTTTTGAACTAAGTGAATGTGATCGGACCCTAACCTCTCTATGCTTTCTCACCTCATACTCTATCTATCCAAATCGTATGCATTCTATTGGAACCGTCGAATGTCTTCTCTGCGTTCTTGTCAGCAGAAGATACAGAGACAAACTTTAAATCTGTTTTAATGCTCAATCCTTAATGCCTGAAACCCGGAGAAGCCGGAACGACCACCCCGACAGTCAGGCGTGCGTGGGATCGTGGGACAACTCCCAATGTGTTACATGTCCGCCACGTATCCCTCAAATGTGAACAGCTAGGGGCACCTGCGTAATTGCGTTGTGCCGTCTCCCATCCTTATAAATGCTCGTCCCATCACGGTCAAAAACTCTTCTACCACCTCTCCACCTCGACCAACCCTAGGGCCTCCGCTAGCTCTCAACGACGCCGGTGACGAAGCGCTTCGCTGCCGCGACCTCGTCGACGCCGTCTTCACGCCGGCCGCGGACATCGTCTTCTCCACCGCCGCCGTAGGTGTCCTTCGTCGCCAAGTTAGGGCTCGGAAGATCGAACTGCTGAAAGTGCAGTATATCGACTAGAGGGGGGTGAATAGGCGATTTTTATGAAATGCTTCAAAACATGGTAGTTTTGAAGACAAAAGATAAACTCAATCCTATTAGTATGCAGCGGAATGTAGACTACACTAGGCAAGCCATAGTCATGTATTCAATGAAGTGAAAGCACGAAGACTAATAGCAGCTAGGCAGTAAGGATCAATATGGAAGAAGGAATGAAGCCAATCACAACAAGTAGATACTCAGTGAAGTCAATCAGATAAGGCAAGCAGGCAATGACTTCACAACATAGAACTGTAAGTAAAGGGAAGGAAAGGATAGAACCTGTAGCTCGGGGAGGACAGTGATTTGTTAGACCAGTTCCAGTTGCTGTGACAACTGTATGTCTGGTTAGGGAGGCTGAGATTTAACTCAGAAGACCGCGTCTTCACCTTATTTCCCTTGAGCTAAGGACACCTAGTCCTCGCCCAATCACTCTGGTAAGTCTTCAAGGTAGACTTCCAAACCTTCACAGACTTCGTTCACCGGCGATCCACAATGACTCTTGGATGCTCAGAACGCGACGCCTAACCGGCTGGAGGAAACACAGTCCTCAAGTGTAATAAGTCTTCAGGTCACACAGACAGAAAGACTTCTGTGATGCCTAACACTCTTTGGCTCTGGGTGTTTTGGCTTTGCCCTTGCAAGGATTTCTCCCTCAAACGCTTTGGAGGTGGGTTGCTTTCAAACGACAAAAGCCGTGTAATAACTCTGAGCAGCCACCAATTTATGGTGTAGGGGGTGGGCTATTTATAGCCACTGGGCAACCCGACCTGATTTGTGCGAAGTGACCCTGGGTCACTAAGGAACTGACACGTGTTCCAACGGTCAGATTTCAAACACTCACACGGCAACTTTACTTGGGCTACAAGTAAGGCTGACTCATCCAACTCTGGATAAGATTTGCTCTCATTGTCTTCGCTCGAAGACATATGATTTGGTTGAGCATCACTTCAGTCACTCTGACTTAGATCACTTGGACCCCACTTAACAGTACGGTGGTTCCTATGACTCAGCAAAGAAGAAAAGGAAACAACGAAACATCTAAGTCTTCGCTCTCCATAGTCTTCACACAATGTCTTCTCTTGTCATAGTCTTCAATATGATTATCTTCATATACCACCACTGATGTCAATGTCTTCATACATTTTTAGGGGTCATCTCCGGTAGGTAAACCGAATCAATGAGGGACTACTACCTGTGTTATCCTGCAATTCTCACAAACACATTAGTCCCTCCACCAGGTTTGTCGTCAATACTCCAAAACCAACTTGGGGTGGCACTAGATGCACTTACAATCTCCCCCTTTTTGGTGATTGATGACAAACTGGTTGAAGTTTTCAACGGGGATAAAAGGTATGTGAAATTGTAAAGGATAAAGGTAGTGTCTTCGTAAGTAGCAAAAGGCTCCCCCTGAAGATGTGCATATAGTTGATTTGCCTTTGAATGCAAATGCACATGACAGGTTGTACTTGTGGAGATCCTCTTCAACTTATGAAGACAATTCATCATGCACAATTGGTATGTCGAATATAATGACATGCATAATGAAAAATGGACGTCTACAATAATGACTAAGTGCGGAATATAAGGTAGCAGATGTGGAATTTATCATCGCATTACAGAGTAGTAGAAAAACGTAGCAGACGACCATCAGTTTAAGTGTTACAACTCAAAGAACCAAATGTAGCAAAAACGAGAGTTGTAATCACTAGGCAAAATATAAAGCACCCGCCCATATGGACCCGCTTGAAGACTATCAACTCATATGCTTCTCCCCCTTTTGTCGGTAAGGACCAAAAAGGTTTGAAGACATAGAGCCTCTACTCGTTCCCAGTTGGAGCAGAGGAGGATGCAGGTTCGACGTTGGTGTTTGGTGGTGCAGAAGTAGTTGGTGCAGTGTCGATGCGCGCTGAAGTAGGAGGGGGTGAGGTAGCATCATCTTGATCATCTATCACCCTGGCGTCAATTGTTGCAGCGGAGGAGGAGTAGTCAGAATCTTCAAGAGACGGAGTTCGACGCATAACAACATTCCTTGGAGGAGTGTGGTCAAACTTGAATCTTTCAGTGAAGCCATCGTCTTGAAGAGCTGCTTCAGCACTCAGCAAAGTCAAACTCTTCCATGACCTCCGACAGGTTTCATGAGCAACAAAGGCATTCTTGGTAGCAAGGTTGCGAATGCGATTGACGTCCACCAAGAGGCTTTGCATCTGACGCTTTAGCCAGTAGTGATGTTTTTCCTGTTTCTGATGAAGGGCAACCAGAAGCTCTCGGTTATTGAGAACACGAGATCGCTTCTGAGGCCTTTGGGCAATGGTGCTCTCAGTAGCTTCGGTTTCAGCGTGTCGAGGTAGACGAGTACAGCCAGCCAGAGTATAAATGTGTGAGACTGCGGGAACTCCTTCAATTTGCTGAGTGAAGCTCTGGTGATCAGCGTTGTGAAGACTAACAGGTTCTTTGGCAGGCTCTCGGTATACAGCTTCAGTTGACATATCAACCTCAGGCAAGAATATATGATGGTTGCGAGCAGAGGGCTGATAGGTGATAGCTGAATGAAGCTTGATGAGGCGCATAATCCATGGGGCATAGAATTTCAGACCAAACAGATCAGATCCAGACATAGCCAATTGCCTAATGAAGAAATCTTGAGCATTGAAGCTGATGCCATTGAAGATATAGAAGACCAAAGTCTTCATGGTGCCTTCAAGCTTGGCTGATGAAGAATGTCCTTTGACGGGCCATAGAGTACGCCAGATGATATGATAGATGGTGCGTGGCAGGTACTCTAGGTCTTCAACAAAGAATTCCTACAGATCACTTGGCAGAGGCTTCATCATGCTTAGCATTTGGCTCATGTTGGGCTTGCGCTTCTGAAATATACTCTCCAAGGCTTCATTGTGCAATTGACAGCCAGGTTCATACAGATCTCCTGGAGTGGACAGGCCAGTAAGCACAATGAGATCAAATGCTCTGGCTTCATGATGGACATTGCCTGTCATCCACTCAAGGACCCATGTCTTCGAATCCCTGTTGTAGCCTCGAATGTGGAGGGTTGCATAGAATTGCAGAAGCAGCTCTTCATTCCAATGATCCTTGTCAGTTACAAAATTTAGCAGGCCAGCATCATGGAAGCAATCAAGAGCTTCCTCCAGACAGGGAAGACCAGCAATAGCTTCAGTGTCAAGACGCATAATGAGGGAAAATGCGCCCTTGATCATAGAGTACTCTTGAGTAATAACTGCGCTGCTGATGGCTCCAGAACCTATCTGATGATATTCTTGGCTTGGAATATGGGTTCTTGGCGCTGTCAAAAAAGGTGTTGTGCGTAGTGAAGCTATTGGCATTGAATGACCCTTGAGAGGTTGCAATACCTGGAAACCTTGGCAGTCTTGGCTTAGGCTTCTGAACTTGAGGCCTGTGCTCAACATGATGATCAAACCGAGGACCAGCAGCATGTGGTCCAGTAGTAGGTGGTGGAGTCAGAATGGGTCACCGGACAGTAATGAGCTGATCATCTTGTTTATATGCTTGCTCAATTGTATGGGGCCTTGGAGGCGGAACAGGAGCAGAGGCATTAGCTTCAGGCTGCGGATTTGCTTCAGGTGCAGCACTTGCTTCAGGCGCCATCACTTCAGACATCATTATGTCTTCAGGTGCCACATTAGCTTCAGCCATGACCACGTCATTGGCCTCAGTGTTGGTGGTGGCATCCTCTGAGTTTGTAACCTCCACTTCAGGTGCTGGAGGGTTGGACACGTTCTCCTCGAGAACAGGGGGTGTGGCAGTACGTGCTTCTTATGCTTGGGGTTGTTCTTCTTCGGCTGATGCAGCCGGAATATCTTCAGCCGCTTTGGCTTCAGATTCTGAGGGGTTCACAGTAGGAGCAGCATCAGGTACAGATGGTTGCTCTACTCCTTCTAGAACAATTGGGGTGACGACTTGAGGCCTTGGTCCTTTGCGAAGCCTGCGAAATGCTGGCGACGCCTGAGGGGATGGAGGTTGTTGGGCCTCAAAGTCTTCATCTTCAAGCACCGAACTGGTGTCTTGGGTTGGCTGAGGTGTGGCTGGTGTATCTTGTGGGTGATCAGCCCATGAGTCATCCTGTACAATTGGTGTCAATGGACGACCAATGCTGATGCGTTCGCTGTTTGTAAGAACAGGCGAAGATTCAATGTTGTACTCGATCTGAGGAAGGACTTCATCATCTTCAACATTGTCATGAGGACCAATGTCTTCAGCTGCGGTGGGGTCAACAGCTGGAATGTCTTCAGCCTCTGTGGGAGCAGGCTCATGGACTGTCATTCGACGTTCTCTGTGGGCAGATGCAGGGCGAGCAACTGATATGGGCTCGACAAAGATAGGCTCTTTGGAAGCAGCCTTATCCTTCTTTGTCTTGCGCTTCTTGGTGGGTGGAGCTTCATCAGTAGTTTGCTTGCGCTTGCGAGCTTCTGCTTCAGCCACCTTTGTCTTCTTGAGTTCCGAAGCAGTTGGGGTGGCCTTGGGCTTCGTGCCAGTCATGCTGGCAGGGAAGACTATGCGAGGCATTTCATGCCTTGATTCTTCAGCTTTGGGCACAGGTTGCTTCTTCTTTTTATTGGCAGCCATCCTTGGGTCAATGCCAGGACGCCCAAGGTCCTTGCGCTTTTCAGCTTCATTGAAAGCTTGAACGCATTTGGCAGCCAAGTCCTTGATTCACCCACGAGAACCTTTAGCTTCATCACGCCTCTGGCGAAAGGCTTCCTTGAGCTCATGCATCATGACTTTGAAGTTCTGAATCTCTTGTACGCTGAGCTTGTCCACATGCTTCTTGGACTGAGCCTTTTCATAATCGATCTTTTGCTTCAGCTCAACAATTCTCTGAGCCAGAGCTAGCTCAGAAGCAATGGCGCCATGGAAGGAGACGCTGAGGCCAACTGGAAGTTGAAGATCGTCGAAGCTGAGGTTGGGGGTGTCAAACCATTCATCAATGAAATTATTGAGCACTCCCATGTCAAAGAGCGGTAAATCATTGAAGATTTCAGCATCTTGCTTGCTCTTGATCAGTTGCTCCAGAGCATCGTCACCAAGATCCTCATCGCTCGAGAGATCAAGGACTTCATTGGCAGTCTTCAGAACTGCGTCAGGAGTGAGAGCTGGACTGGGGTTGTGCGATGGCTTCTTCCTTAGCTGTCTGCTCTTGGAGATGCGAGAGTGCTCCTCAGACTGCACACTCGGTGCTGGTGGAGCATTGGCCAAAGGCTTCACTCTAGAAGCAATTGGTAGAGTGGTCTTCGAAGCCTTGGATTTCTTCTTCTTGGGCTTTGGGGTTGCAGGCGCTTCTTCAGAATCAGCGTCATCTACAGGTTGATCCACATTCGCCCCTTGAACCCTGATGTGACTGATGAGGCCTTCTAAGTTGTAGAAGGGCCCAACCAGGTTTGGTTCAGCTTTGCGCATGCCATCAGCGCGGGGAGCAGAGGGGCTAGGATTGAAGTCTAATCCCCAATTCTTCTTGTTCTCTTTGGCTGAGTTCTTGGCATATTGAAGATTTCGCTTGAACAAATTGTCGTCGCGACACCAGATGTCAGGGAAACTGATCGCCCACGAACACCTATGGGACCAGAGCCCCTTTTCGGTACGGCAAGGGAGCGGAGGATGCACGAAGAGCGGATCGAGGCGAGCACGCGAGCAGTTTACCCAGGTTCGGGCCGCACGGATGCGTAAAACCCTACTCCTGCCTTGGTTTGTATTGCGTTCTTCGCTCGGGAGCAAGAAGAGCTACAGTGCTTATCGCTAGCAACACCGAGCGTGAGAGTGGTCGTGGATCGGAACCTCCTCTACGTTGCGCATGGGCCTCCTTTTATAGGTCAAAGGGGTCACCGACAGGTGGCAACGCGGTGGAGGGTAAAAACGTAAAAATGGTGGTAGTTGGAACAGTGTATGTATAGTGTTCTATACCTAACCCTGACGGTGGGGGACAAGGGCATTGAATGCCCGTCGCCGTCGCCCCAAACAGTGCAAAAAAGCGTCCGTCAGGGCGTCTCCGTTCGCCACGATGGTGGCCTCGTCATCGCGGCTTGCCACCGTGTACCCCAGGCTGCACAGCCTTCCGCCACGTGCACCTAGAAGGGCCCCCAGGGCGACGCGTGGCCGGATGAGCTGGAGCGTGGGCACGTAGTGGAAGCTTGCCGCGGCTTGCACCTTGCCGCGGTTGTTAACTTGTCGCTCCCGGGAGCTTGTCGCTCTCCGGGCCTTGCCGGGGCGCGCGACGTGCCACAGCAAGTCTCCTGAAATGCCATGTTTGGCCTTCCTGGCAAGCTCCTCTTGCCAGGGTCTTGTGCCGGAGGGGTGGTCTTGAGCCTGGAGCGGCCTTCCCGGCAAGCTCCTCTTGCCGGGGCCTTGTTTCTTTAACTCGAATACTTTGTTCTTGAATGGCTCCAAAGGAACCTCGGTGGGCCTTCGCGGTCGCGCGGCAAGCCCTGCCACGGGACGCTGCTACTGCCCGTGCACAAGTTCGGGATACTAAGGTACCCCTACTTTAGTACACCGACAGGAGCCCCCGGGCCTGGGCCACACACGGTGCCGAGCGCTGTTGGGCCAGGCCCAAAATAGTGCACGGGCACACGCGGCCCACGACGCGCCGCATCCCACTCCGTATCCGCCGCGCCCCTACCTAACGGCACGCGTCGATTGCGGCGTCGTGAGAGAGATCGTGGCTTGTTTCTTTAATGGGCAAAATGCGGAACGTCCCCCTCTCCCCCCTTAAAAGCAGGGGAAACAGGGGCAGTTCCCTCCATTCGCCCACTTCTTCTTCATCCTCCAGAAACCCCCGCTGCTCCCCTCCTTCCGAAGGTTGAAAGAGAGTAGCGCTCCGCCCTTCCTCCGTCGTCACCAGCATCCCCAGCGCCGTCGACTTTCCTCGCCGTCCCCGCCATGGCCCCGAAGGGCGACAAGGCGAAGGCCGTGAAGACCGCCAAGGCGCTGAAGCTAGCATCAATGCGGAAGAAGATGGTGGTCTTCCCGCCGAGGCTCAGCGCGGAGGAATTGAAGGAAAAATTATATCTCTTCTGGTCGAGGGAGACAAAAGCGCACCCGCGCACCAAGGTACTCCCCGCCGAGGCCTGCGAGATGTTTCCTGGAGGATATGCCTTTTTTGCTCTGTTCTTCTATTGTGGACTCTACCCGCCGTATTCCGAATTCTTCTGCGATATTATGAATACCTACGGGTTTCATCTCCTTGATTTCACCCCAAACGCCATCTTGACCATGGCCGTTTTCGCACATCTGTGCGAGAACTTTGTTGGAGTTTACCCCAACGTAGCCCTCTTCTGCCATTACTTTACGCCTCGAGTTGAGTCTGGGTCTCCTTTGTCCGGCGGGATTTCTTGGATCTTTAGGCTTCATAAGAAAGAGGCTTACTTGACGGGGGAGCTCCGCGGCAAGTGGGATGAGTGGAGGGCCAACTAGTGCTGGATCATGGAAGACGCCCCAGAGCAGTTCACTTCCCAGTGCCAAGTTGCAGTAGTGCGCGGCAATGATTGGAGTGACCTGGCTCCTAAGGACGATAAGCTGAAGATAGCCATCACTAGGATTCTTCGCCTCCGGCAAGCCAGGCTCACTGTAGGGGCTGTCGGAGCATATTTCCTTCGCCGTCGCATCGCTCCCTTGCAGGAGAGGAAAAGGCCTGCTTGGGAGTTTGGTAACGCGGCAGACTTTATGAGGCTGCGCCCAGGCCTCAACTATAATTTCACTGTCATGGAGCTCAACGGAATGCTCCATGAGCTATTCAAGCACGACCCCAAACATCCAGAGTGGTTCGCATTGCCGCTGGGCGTAGTTCCGCAATGCAACAATTCGTCGCTCAGCGCTATCCGCGCAGCGATGCCATGGTGTGACTCCCATGGGATTGACCCCACTTGTCGGGAGCCTTCTGACGAAGCCGTGCAAACGTTCTTCGACAACTTGGTGGAGCAGCCAATCAATCCCGACGAGAAGAGAGGCCACACCCGCGACACCACCGATGAGGAGATGGCTTATATTGCCAGCAGGTTGGAGGAGGCAGCTGCAGCCAGGGCCGCGGGCGAATTCGGATATACTTTGGAGGAGGCGGATGCAGCGGAGGTGGTAAGTCTAGCCGAGGAGGAAGAGCTCCTCAAAGTGATAAAGCCTGCCGGGCAACCCGCTGGGATGAGCGAGGTCGCCGAGCAAGGCACAGAGTCGAGCGGGCCCGCCGATCAGGGCGCCGGATCAAGCGATTTCGCCGAAGACTCAGGCGGGTCTCTGAATCTCGACTCTTCTTCTTCATCCTCGGGTAGTTCACCGCTACCGGCAAGTCCTCCGGCTCTAGCGAGGAGGCGCCTCCGCAAAGCCGCTGACGTGGTGGGGTAGCCGGCGGGCCAGCAGCCGCAGCGCCGTCCGACACGCGCCACCGCGGCGGGCAAGGCCGCCAAGGGAGTGCCCCGCGCTTTAGCAGCGGCTGGAGGAGGGTCTTCCCGGGCTGGGGCCAACGCTCCTGCCGCCCCTCGGGCCTCGGCGACAACTGGAGCGGGGTCTTCTCAGACCACCATCCCTGCTCCCGCCAAGCGGCCGAGGGAGCCTACTCCTCTAGCTCCTCGCGCCGGGACGCGCGAGGCGGACTTTGATTTCTCCGTGCTCAGCTCCGACGAGGAGGAGGAAGAGTAAGCACTGTCAACTCTTGTTTCCTTCGATTTGCTCTTGTCTTGAATCTTCTTTGCCTGATTCTGATCTTGTTTTTCTTCCAGGACCCTGGCCCAGAGGGCGACGAAGAGGGCCAAGATCCCGGTGGTCGATCTTGAGGACGAGCCCGTCGCAGCGGCAGGGGATGCGCCAGCGACAAGCTTGCCGGACCAGGCAACTGCTCCTCAGAGCAGCCCCGAGCGCAGCCCCCAGCGTAAGTCTTCTGTTCACTTCTTCGCTTGTCGGGCGCGCGTGGGCTTCTTATCCTTGTTAACGTCTTGTTTGTTTGTTGACTTGTGCAGAAGCAGAGCAGCAGCCTCAGGAGCGCCAAGAGACTGCTCCCGACGAGCCGCACGTCTCGACCTCTCCGCCAAGGAGGAGCTCCCCGGCGAGGGAGAATACTCCGCCAATGGCGGGTACTCCGCCAAGGGCGAGTACCCCGCCAAGGGCGAGCACCCCGCCAAGGGTGGGCACTCCGCCAAGGGAAGGCGCCAGCGGCCCTCCGCCGGCGGGGGCCACCACCACGCCGCCGAGGGAGAACTCCCCGGCAAGGAACCCCGTCGAAGAAGAGGCCCGCGCAGGTAACCCTTGGACTTTTCCTCTCTTGAATTTTTCTTTTTGGATATTTGCTTGACAATTATTTTCTTCTTTCTTCTGATTTTTAAATTCTTCAGATCCGCCCGCCGCAGAACCGATGGAGACGGAGGCCGCCACTGAGGAGGACGCGCGCGGCAACACTGGTGATGCCGCGGCTACCGAAGAGGCGATCGGCACCGACGAGCCCCCAGTCGAAGAGGCAGCTAAGGCCGCCGGCGCGGCAGCTGAGGAGAGGACCGGCGGTCGCACTGACGGCCTTGAGGCCGCAGGAGCGTCAGACGCTGCGCCGACCGCCGACCCTGCTGCTGCCGCGGCCGAAACTGGCGCCTACCTGGAGGCTGGAAACGGGGTCTTCATTGAGCTTCCGTGGGCATCTACGTCAAGGGCGCCCGCTAAGGGAGAGGTCTTCGATGGGGAAGTCCTCGCCTCCGCCGGGCTGAAGTTTGTCGATGCGCCCGACAGCAGTAGCGAGCCCGAGGAGGAGCAGCTTCTACGGAGGCTCCTGGCCACTACAACAGGAACCCCCCTTCAGCAACGCATCAATGCGTTGTCCTATGTCCCTATATGCGTTGCTACAACCTACACCAACGGATTTATATGCGTTGTCGTTGGTGGCGTTGCTAGGGTCTACTACAACGTATATGCATGCGTTGGTAAACAGGGTGTACAAGCGTTGTAAGATAGCAACGCGTAGAGTTAGAGTGTAACAACACTTCATATGCGTTGTAAGGGTCATTTAAATGACTAGCAGTAGATGACATGAACAATTCATGGTATTTCCAGAATTACTAGAACAATGCTGATAGAGCATTGGAGACACAATATAATGAACAAAAATGTCTCATATATTAAATGAAATATCTTTCATTACAAAGAACATGATCCAAAGTTTACAAGATATGAAACTATCTAGTACTAGTAGCCAATTCTTGACCTTGCAATCAATACTTATCAGCCATTCTAAAACACAATGTTTGAAACATTGACCCTGAAAATGGCATTCTAATTATCTAACTACCATCCCCATTCTTCACCTTACAATCAACATCTCAGCCATGCATCATCTGTTTATCTTGCAATCTACATCAACAAAGAAGCAAATAAATGAGATGAGTAACTTACAGTAGGGAAAACCAAGTTAATAGAGCAATAAAATTTAAAGGAGGAGCACATTACAAAGGTTGAAGGCCGTGGCATCAGTAGCTCTGTACACATTAGAGAAGAGTACTAGTCAACACCTGACAAATACTTTGATCATTGATTTCCTATGATAAAACCTGGTAAATGTCAATTGAGTTAACATAAACCTTAATAAGAACATACTAAGCAAGAAACAAGGTACCTCTCTTGAATAAAATCATGTGCTGACATACCATAGATCCTTCGTTTGCTAAGAAAGATCTGCAGTTCTGTAGAAAATACAAATAAATGCAAGATTACAAAAATTCAAAAATACTTCCATGTCCAGAGAAAATAATGAACACGAGGCTAAATTTGGACGTACTTCAATTTGGTACGGTGATACAAACCGAATGTCATTTACCTTAATTTATATAGAGATGTGGTCCTAATTAATAATCTGAATAACAAAAAAATTCAACACGAGTTTATTAAATAGCATTGCAGATTATGCAACCTATATTTGTATAATACATAAATGTTGCATCTTGCATCAGGTCAAAACTATATAAAATATCATAATATATTTGTACCATTCTAGACTAATTTTCTATCAAAAAGACCAACATGTAGAAGTGGGAAGTGCATATACTTACAACGTCGGTACCATTACTCTGTAAAGAAACAAAATAATATACACTAGAAAGAGTCATCACCATGCTTCGAAGTGGAAACATAGAGACATCGAGACTTAACATTTTCTTTGTAAACTGATGACATTCTATTTCTCGTAAATTCCCTGCATCTTCAGTTCTGAATATACACCGCTTATTCAGATAAGAAACTGCATAAACCCACACATGCTCATTTATTAGTATATAACAAAGTTCTATATTTAGGGTGTACGGGAGAATTATAGCTTATATACAACCAAGGCATAGTACAGAATAGGTTAAATCGAGCAACTCAAATATTTGCTCTGTGGAGGTTATGTCAAAGAAGCATAGGGGAATCATGAAGCGGGCTCCTCTTTCTACAGAAGCCTCCCGATCTATATATATCATGGTCGTTCCCTGAAGATAAATACCCTTGTCAGTTGTCACCATAACAAGTTATAGTGTAATACAATCAGCCTAGAGAAAGAAAATAAGACGTGTTGTTAAGATCACAACATGCATACACAGATGTTGAAAATTATGTTGGATAATCCAAACATGCTTACGTGCTAGAAGTATTAAATTGAGTTTGAGTTTGATTTAACTAGAAAGTGATCAGCACTGCCGTGTAATTAGGATTAGGTAAGTCCAGTGTCGGTACTAGTCCTATACATGTGCTTGAGTAGTAGTACGTCTATAGGTGTTCGTTTTGTGTCCGGCCAGTGTTGCCTTGCACACCGAGTCTGGTTTGTAATTGAAGTCCGTATAGGTTAGGAAAAGGGAGTCTGGGTCGGTGGCATGAGTCAGTTCAGGTCCTGCACCTATATAAACAGGGGCAGGGTGCATGAAAGTTTTGTACCGAGAGAAAAGAAGAAAAGAAATAAAGAGGAAATAAGGGCACGACAAGGGCCTTGGCTATCAATTTTTTTGTGCGCATGTGTTCGTCGTGTTTTGATGTGATCGATTCCTGAGGGCGAAATTCCAACAAATTACAAACCTATGAGTGCGGCTGAATTTAAGGAATATGGAATAAATTTATGATGGAGTGATGCCTGTGGGGCTTATTCCTCTGGTACAAAGTGTGAAACGAAATAAATAAGGATTCATAAAACTAATAAGGGGACTTTTTGTTTCTATCCTCGCTGTAACCATGATGCCACAGATTGACACTAGTGCTGACTTGTTCCTCTAGTGCATCTACAAACTTCATCGAGTGTATCTTGAAGGATCTTGTAAGCAATGCTCTTTAATAACATGATCATAGCTGAGATATATCTGAGATAATATGACAGCTGAGTGAACAAGTGTGTGATGATCAATTTCACTGTCCAATCTTTATTAATTACCGAACTGCTAGCAGCAAGAATATCAAAAACATAATGCATCACAACAAACAAATTCGTTAGTAAAATAGGATGCAAATATTCTTCTCAAGTTAACACACAGAGACACAATTGCATATATCTAGCGGCTGTGTCTGTGCGTGTGTGTGTGAACATGAGTACCGGATAGGAAATTAATAGAGGCAAGCCTAAAATTAACTAAAATGCCTAGAAAGGAGTAGCGGCTGGTTGGGCCTGCCGTGATCTACAACACGATGGCAGACAACCTAGTACAGATGTTGTAGTACTGATAGGAAAAATAGCCTAGAATCAGAGGATCCAGCAAAAAAACCTGGATGTGTCCCTTTACCAGTACCTGCGGTGGTGAATCAGGTGAGATTGACGGAGCGGATGAGGTGGCGGCAGAGGAAAAAAGAGGATTGTATCATGTACGAGGATGTGGTGGCGGAGGCGCCGGGCGACCTCGCAGGCGAACGGGTGCTTCAGCTGGGCGGCATCCTGCTAGGGCTGGCTAGCCATGGCGATGTTGAGACCGGCGTACCGGCCGGAGTAGACGCGGGTGTGCCGCTCCGCGAACCTAGCCCAGATCTGCAACTTTGACAGGTCGGCCCTAAAGAGATCCTTGCCGCCGCCCTGGATCATGGCACCTGCACCACCAGGTAGTTGGACCATGACACCGTCCTCTGTAATGGCGACCCCTCCATGTTGTTGGGAAGACATTGCCCGTACAAGTGTTTGAGGGTGGAGATGAACTAAAATAAACTAGATGCGGATAATTGTGGAGATAGAGAGGAAGACGAGGAGGAGGTGGGTACGGGGAAGAGGTTAGATTTTTTTAGAAGGGTGGGAGGAGGTTTGCTATTCGTGGGGAGGTGGGAGAGGTTGAGCCCGCAGCCCTCCAACAACAACGCATGTTGTGTCACCGTTGCTAGACATGCGTTGTCGTATGTATGTTTTTGTTGTAGTGGCCCTGTACCGCGCCAGGCAGGCCAAGCTGGAGTCCCGAGAGGCTCTGGCCGCCAAGGCGGGCGTCGACTTGGAGAAGCGCGCCGAAGAGCTCCGGGCCGCCAACCAGGCGGCCCTCCGATCCTTGGCGGAGGAGCGGGAGGAGCTCACCGAGGCGCATCAGGCGTTCATACTTGAGAAGGCCGAAGCAGAGGAGCAGCAACGGCTCGCCGTCGAGGAGTTGTCCCGGCGGGAAGGAGAACTAACGCAGCGGAATGTCGACCTCGATAGCCATGAGGACGACCTTGCCGCGCGCGAACAGTCCCTTGGCGGAGCCCTGCAGGAGGCGAAGGACGCCGCTGCAGCTGCTAAGACTGCCAAGAGGGACCTGGAGGCGAGGGTGGCGCAACTGGAGATCCACCTGAAAGCGAGCGAGGAGAAGGTTGCTGCGCTCATGTCGGAGAGGGAGAAGGACGCCCACAGCCACTCCGAGCTGCAGGTCCATCTCTCCGACAAGGGCAAGGAGCTCGCCATCGCCAAGGATTCTGTTGCAGACTTGGAGTTGAAGCTGTCCACCCTCACCGCATCACTTGACAGCGCCAGAAATCGGGAGACGAAACTGAAGGAGGACCTCAGGGCTGAGAGGGCACTGTTGGACAGCGCCGCCCTCTCCCAAAACAACTTCAGGCTGACGGTGGAGCACTGGACCGAGGGGCTTGTCGCCGCCGCCGCTGATATCGACAGGGAGTTAGCGGGGCTGGGGACGGAGCACCTCGGGTACTCCACCGACGAGAATCTCCCTCACAGCGCCAAGCTAAGCTTGTTCTTCAGGGGAGTGGCACCGGCCCTCGAGCAGCTCCGGGAGAGGATCCCCACGCAGCTGGCGAACGAGGCGCGCAGGCTTTGCACGGGAGTCGTGGAGAGAGTGCTGATGAAGATAGTCTTCCGCAACCCAGGACTCAACCTCAACAACGTCCTCAGGACCTTGCCGCCCGACGCCGACCAGGAGGCGCTGAAGGCCCTCGTCGCACCCATCGTGGCCAAGGTGGGCAAGATCAAGAGAGTTGATGGTGACCGTGCAGACTAGGTTGTTTTCTTTCTGCTTCCCTTGTCGCTGCTTATCATGTTATGGACAAAAATCTATTAGTGTTGCGGCGAGTTGCTTTGTAATAGAACTCTATTTTGGGTAGTTAATGCAATGCTATTTCCTTTACTTGACTTCCTTGCTTTGTATGCTTTTACCCTACGCTTTTAGGGAACTTGCCGGCGAAGGGACCCTTGCCGCGAGCGCTGAGTGCGGAACTTCAGCAGCCTGCTGGCAATGCCACTACCGGCAAGAAACCTTGCCGCAGCTAGTCGCAGCGCACTTAGGTTGTTGATCGAACTCGAAAACGAAGTAAGGGCGCGACACTTGTCACAGCACACTTAAGCCATTGAGTGTGCTCGAAACAAAGTAAGGGCGCGGCTAGCCACGAGTAGGTTCCTCCGCGCACAGGTTTTCCATACAAAGTGCGGTCGTTCAAGGAAGATAACTTTAAAATTTAAAAATTCGAATGCTCAAACTTTGGCAACTTAGCTTTCGTGTCGTCTGCTTCCCGGCAAGGCGAGGCTTTCTTGAACGGCACTTGGTCCATACCACTGTCTCCTTCCCCCCCGGCAAACTTGTGCGCGAGGAAAAACTTCTTCTTCTTGAGAGAGAGAGAAAAAAAGAAGGAAGCATAGATATGGAGCCTTGCGGCTCATTATTGCTTACCGGGGACGCGAGCTGCACAAAGTGACAGATAGTACATGCGAGAAAAACGAAAAGGCATGAAACGACAAGTTGTGCGAGGCACATAAGTTTTACTGATGCGTGGGGTCTGCGCCCGGCTTTGTACAAAGGTTTACATGCAACAGCGGCAAGACTTGTACAAAAGGTGGTTGCCGGAGCGGATCACGGCAACCGCGCCTTATGGGTGAAACTTGCGAAGGTGCTCAATGTTCCAGGAGTTGCTCACCGGTAAGCCCTCTTCGGTCTCAAGGCGGACAGCGCCGGGCCTTGTGACTTGTCTCACCCGATAAGGGCCTTCCCACTTCGGCGTCAACTTGTTGGAATTCTTGGCGGACTGAACACGCCGAAGAACAAGGTCGCCTTCCTCGAGACTTCTGGCTTTAACTTTGCGGTTATGGTAGCGACGCAAAGCTTGCTGGTATCGAGCAGCTCGTACAGCAGCCTGAAGACGGTCCTCCTCAAGGAGCAGTGCGTCATCCTGCCGCAGCTGCTCTTGCTCGAGCTCATCGTAAGCGAGCACTCGAGGTGACCCGTATACGAGTTCCGTGGGGAGAACTGCCTCTGCTCCATAGACAAGAGCAAAGGGTGTCTGTCCAGTGGCTCGATTTGGTGTCGTTCTGATTGACCAAAGAGCCGCCGGCAACTCTTCAATCCAGTTTCTTCCGCACTTGTGCAGCCTGTCAAAAGTTCTTGTCTTGAGTCCGCGCAGCACTTCAGCGTTTGCCCTCTCCACTTGACCGTTGCTCCTCGGGTGAGCAACAGAAGCGAAGCAGACCTTGGCGCCAAGGTCTTGGACGTATTGCATGAAGGTGCGGCTTGTGAATTGTGTGCCGTTGTCGGTGATAATCCTATTGGGGATTCCGAAACAGCAAACAATCGACCTGAAGAACTTGACTGCTGACTGTGCGGTCACCTTTCTCACTGGTTCCACTTTCGGCCACTTTGTGAACTTGTCGATGGCGACGTACAAGTACTCAAAGCCCCCGGCTGCGCGGGGAAAGGGGCCGAGGATGTCGAGCCCCCAGACCGAAAATGGCCAGGACAAAGGGATCGTCTGGAGAGCTTGAGCTGGTTGATGTATCTGTTTGGCATGGAACTGGCACGCTTCACACTTGGTTACTTGTGCAGTTGCATCCTGGAGGGCTTCTGGCCAAAAGAAACCTTGCCGGAATGCTTTGCCGGCAAGTGCTCTTGCGCCAATGTGGTGACCACATATGCCTCCATGTATCTCTGCCAACAGCTTTTGCCCATCTTCCCGGGGAATGCACTTCAATTTGACACCGTTGAGTCTTCTTCTGTATAATTCATCGCCGACAAACTGGTACATACTTGACTGCCGAGTTATTCTTTCTGCTTCTTCTGGCTCTTCGGGAAGTTCTCCAGTTTGAAGAAAACGGACAATTTGCTGCGCCCATGCTGGAGCCTGAGGCTCAACAACAACGACTAAAGGCATCAGTGCTGCTGCGGGAACATCAGCTTCTACGGCCAGAACCTGTGGCTCGGCCGGAGCTGGACGTTCCCCGGCAAGCTTGCCGGGGCAAAACTTGTCGGGAACGCCTGCTTCAACTGTACGAACCCTAGGGTCCGCAGGAGCAGACTGTTCCTCAACAACTTTGTCGTTGGTCTTGGGGATCTTGGCGGCGGCTTCAGGAAGTTCTACCGGCAAGTAGTCACCGGAGACCAACTTTCTCTTCTTACTTTGTCCAATTGATGGTGTAACGGATGGTTGAGTTAACTTGAGCACAAAGATCCCTGGTTCCACAGGTAGCTTTAGTGCAGCACACTTTGACAGGCCGTCTGCGGCGTCATTTTGAGCTCTTGGAACGTGCTCCATCTGTAGGCCTTCAAAGTGCTCTTCAAGCTTTCTCACTTCGTCGACGTAAGCTTCCATCAATGGACTTTGGTAGCTCTTGTTTACTTGGCGGACAACCAACTGCGAATCACCCCGCACAATCAGCTTTTTGATCCCAAGCTCTGCTGCGATTCTGAGGCCGGCAAGCAAACCTTCATACTCTGCAGTATTATTCGTCGCTTGCTCCTTGGAAAGTGCATTTGGACGACGTACTTGATGTGCTCGCCGGTGGGCGCGACAAGCAGCACGCCAGCGCCGGCGCCTTGCAGCGAGAAGGCACCATCAAAGTACATTATCCATTCTTTGCTGGCTTCTTTGACGGGGATGCTTGTCTCTGGAATTTCTTCGTCTGGCGTTGGTGTCCATTCTGCTATGAACTCTGCCAATGCTCTGCTCTGGATAGTTGAAGTACTTTCAAACTTGAGACCAAAGCTTGACAGCTCCAGTGCCCACTCGACAATCCTGCCTGTTGCTTCTGGATTTTGCAATATCCTTTTCAGCGGAAAGCGAGTGACCACCGTTATCTCATGTGCTTGGAAGTAGTGGCGCAGCTTTCTCGAGGCCATGAGGAGGTCGAAGAGCAGCTTCTGCACCCCAGAGTATCTTGACCTAGCCCCCTGCAAGAGGGAACTGACAAAATAAACTGGGCGCTGCACCATCTTCTTCCGCACCTCTTCTTGCATCTGCGCAAACTCATCCTTGTCGGGACCAGAGCTTGCCGGAGAAGCCTCCTGCTTGTCGCTGGATGTGCTTGCCGGGGCTGTGGGCTCCTCATCTGCCTCCCTTTCCGCTACCAACGCAGCACTAACCACTTGATTGGTTGCCGCCAAGTACAGCAGCAACTTCTCTTGTGGCCTAGGTGCGACAAGTATTGGAGTGGAGGATAAGTACCTTTTCAAATCTTGCAGCGCTGCCTCCGCCTCCGGAGTCCATTTCATTGGACCTGCCTTTTTCAAGATTTTGAAAACGGCAGGGCGCGTTCTGCGAACTTAGAAATGAACCGGCTGAGAGCAGCCACGCAGCCGGCAAGCCTTCGCACATCCTTGACGCGCTTCGGAGCTTCGATCTGCTCGATGGCTTTGATCTTGTCGGGGTTGGCTTCAATCCCCCTCTGGGACACAAAGAACCCGAGAAGCTTGCCGGAGGGGACTCCGAACACGCACTTCTCGGGGTTGAGCTTGAGTTGTATCTTGCGCAGATTCGCAAAGGTTTCATCTAGATCCTGAATCAGAGTATCTTTGTCCTTGCTCTTGACCACTATATCATCCATGTAAGCTTCTACATTCCTGTGTATTTGCGGCTCAAAAGCAGTGTGGACTACCCTTGCAAACGTTGAACCGGCATTCTTCAATCCAAAGGGCATGCATATGAAGCAGTAAGTGCCACATGGAGTAATGAACGCGGTCTTCTCTTCATCTTCTTCAGCCATAAATATCTGGTGGTATCGTGAGTATGCATCAAGAAATGAAAGCAACTCACATCCAGCCGTGGAGTCAACAATCTGGTCAATGCGCGGCAAGGGAAATGGATCTTTGGGACAAGCTTTATTCACATCAGTGAAGTCTATACAAAGCCTCCACTTCCCATTTGCTTTGCGCACGACAACAGGGTTGGCCAGCCACGTGGGATGAAGTACACCTCTGACAAGGCCTGCCGCTTCCAGCTTCTTGATATCTTCAGCGATAAACTCTTGGCGCTCCACCGCTTGCTTTCTGACCTTCTGCTTGACGGGCCGCGCGTGAGGACAAACGGCAAGCTTGTGCTCAATCACTTTCCTGGGAACGCCGGGGATGTCAGACGGTTGCCATGCAAACACGTCGACATTCGCCCGCAGGAAAGCAACGAGCGCGCTTTCCTATTTAGGATCGAGCGTGGCACTGATGGTGAAAGTACCACCAGTGTCGTCCTCCCTGGCGGGCACATTCTTGGTTGCAGGTGGAGCTGCCATTCCCTTCTTGCACTTGCCGGTGGAGCTCGATGGTGCATCCTCGACGGCAGCGCAGCACTCCGAGGAGGTGCGTTTGCCGGAGTGGACCCCAGAGCTCTTGCCGGACTTGGTCTTGTTCTTCCCCCCGGGAGCTTCAGCGGCAAGTGCCTTGCTATCAGTTGCAGCTGCTGCATCCCGGTAAATCTTGTCGGCACAGATAAGCGCGTCCTTCTTGTCGCCGGGGACAGAGATGACGCTTATCGGGCCTGGCATCTTGAGCATGTTGTAGGTGTAATGAGAGGCTGTCATAAACTTGGCGAGCGCCGGACGGCCAAGTATCCCATTGTATGGCAACGGGATATCGACAACGTCAAAGGTGATCCTCTCAGTCCTGAAATTCAGCTCTCCGCCAAAGGTTACTGGCAGTGTGATCTTCCCCTTCGGCTTGCTCCTTCCCGGGTTGATCCCTTGGAACGTGCCAGTCTCCTCGAGCTCGCTGTCGGGGATCTGTAGTTTCCGGACCACAGCAGAGGAGATCAGGTTCAGGCCGGCCCCGCCGTCAACCAGCATCTTGGTGACCTTGAGGTTGCGGATGCTTGGTGAAACCAACATCGGCAAACACCCGACCGCAGTTGTGCGGTCAGGGTGATCCTCAATGTCGAAGATGATGGGCGTGCTGGACCACTTCAGGAGTTTGCGCGACTCGACGGGTGGCTCTGCTGCATTAACTTCCCGCACCCATTGTTTGAGTTGGCGGTGGGAAGTATGCAGAGAGGCACCTCCATCGACGCACAGAACTTCTGTGGCCTTCTGGAACTCCTGCTCGCTGTTGTCTCCGTCCTCCATGTCTTCGTCATCGTCTTCGTCCTTGTCGCGGCCGCGGGGAGGTCTGTCTCCTTGCCGCTGCTTGGCCTTGCCGCGGCGTCCTCCCCGGCCATTGAATGGCCGCTTCTTGCCGGACTCTCCTCCACCTCCTTGGGCCTTCTCCTTGTCGCGTCGCTCGTACTCAACCTTCTGCTGCTCGACGAGGTACTCGACTCTTTTGCAGTTCTGGAGGTCATGGCCTTTGGTGCGGTGGATCTTGCAGTACTGCTTGTCGGGGCCGTCCTGCTTGTCGGCGGCCGCCACAGCGGCAGCCTCCTTGCCGGAGCTGCCGGCCTGGGTTTTCTTGGCGCTAGCCTCCTTGCCGGACTGCTCAACGACCAGTACTTCTTTGTTCTTCTTCTTCTTGTTGTTCCGCCGCCGGTTCTTCCTTGCCGGGGCGGCATCCTCACTATCTGTCCCTCCTGCTCCAGTATCCTCTCCGGGGAGTCTCCTCCCCTCTTCAGCGCGTGCGCACTTGTCGGCCAGGGCATAGAGCTCACTGACGTCTCGTATCTTGCACATCGCCATTTCCTCCCTCATCATGTGGTTACGCACGTTCTGGTGGAACGCGCTGATAACCGCGGCAGGGTGGACGTCCGGGATGTTGTGCTGGACGCGGCTGAATCTCTGGATGTACTTTCGCAGGGATTCTCCTTCCTTCTGGGCGAGTATGTGGAGGTCGCTCTCCTGGCCATGAGGCTTGTGGCCACCTGTGAAGGCGGCGACAAACTGATGGCACAGGTCGGCCCAAGAAGAAATAGAGTTCTCCGGTAAGTGCATGAGCCAAGATCTGACGTTCGGCTTGAGCACAAGCGGGAAGTAGTTCGCTAGTATCTTCTCGTCCCGTCCCCCGGCAGCCTGCACCACAATGGTGTAGATGCTGAGGAACTCTGACGGATGAGTCTTGCCGTCGTACTTCTCGGGTACGTCGGGCTTGAAGTTCTTCATGCTGGGCCACTGGACTTGCCGCGGCTCACGGGGGAACGCAGGGCAACCCGCCGCGTACGGCAAGTCGCCTGGTTCTCCGGGCGCGTGCATGTCGACATCAGGCCCAGCGCGCTGGTCGGACTGTCGTCGCGCTTCTCTTCGACGCTCGATGCGGGTTCGAGCGTCCTCTTGTCGTCTGTTGTCAAGGACTTGGCGTTGATCGCGGCGAGCTCGCGGATCCAACGACGCCGTGGAGTCGTCGTCGATGTTGATCCGGCGAGTCGGCGATTTCGGCCTTCGGGGTGGGGAGTGCACGGTAGTCGCACCCCCGGCGGTCTTGTCTCCATCAGCCCGCGCCTGGCTGACTTGCCGCGGCCGCGACGTCGTCGGCTGCTGCAGCGTGTCGTTGTTGGCGAAGGCGATGAGGCTCTGGATGGTGGCCCTCCAGTCTTCGGCCTTGTCTGCCGCTGGAGGGAAATCGAGGAGCAGCTGAGCTCGAGCTAGAGCTTCTGCTGGAGTGGAGGGGAGCGGTGGCGAGCGGTGCGAGGTGCGAGATATGCTCGAACTTCTAACTGCGTTAGAAGGAGCAGGGTCTCGTCCCGGCGACCGCGCCTTGCTCGTGCCAGCGCGTTGGCCTTGAGCGTCCCGCGAACCGCCAGCTTGACCCTGGCCCAGCAAGCGTATGGTACTTTGTGTACCACGTCGCTGCCGGTCCGGCACCTCCTGAGAGGGGCGCGGTGCGTGCACGGACGCCGAGGTCTTGGAATGCGCCCGGTCGTCCGTCTTGTCCTTGGACTTGCCGACGCCGTGAGTTTCCTCGCCGGCGTCCTTCCTTCCGCCAGCGTCTACCCCACCAGCCGTTGGCTCCGGCGGTGGTGGGATCGACGCGGACGGGCCTGCTACCTCCGAAGCCTTCTTCTTCGGCGGCATGTCGATGAAGTTGCTGAAGATTTCGCCCGCGTGAACGCCGGATCAGGTTCACACAACCTCGATGCCCCCTACCTGGCGCGCCAAAGATGTCGGGGAAACTGATCGCCCACGAACACCTATGGGACCGGAGCCCCTTTTCGGTACGGCAAGGGAGCGGAGGATGCACGAAGAGCGGATCGAGGCGAGCACGCGAGCAGTTTACCCAGGTTCGGGCCACACGGATGCGTAAAACCCTACTCCTGCCTTGGTTTGTATTGCGTTCTTGGCTCGGGAGCAAGAAGAGCTACAGTGCTTATCGCTAGCAACACCGAGCGTGAGAGTGGTCGTGGATCGGAACCTCCTCTACGTTGCGCATGGGCCTCCTTTTATAGGTCAAAGGGGTCAAGGGCATTGAATGCCCGTCGCCGTCGCCCTAAACCGTGCAAAAAAGCGTCCGTCAGGGCGTCTTCGTTCGCCACGATGGTGGCCTCGTCATCGTGGCTTGCCACCGTGTACCCCAGGCTGCACAGCCTTCCACCACGTGCACCTGGAAGGGCCCCCAGGGCGACTCGTGGCCGGATGAGCTGGAGCGTGGGCACGTAGTGGAAGCTTGCCGCGGCTTGCACCTTGCCGCGGTTGTTAACTTGTCGCGCCCGGGAGCTTGTCGCTCTCCGGGCCTTGCCGGGGCGCGCGACGTGCCATGGCAAGTCTCCTGAAATGCCATGTTTGGCCTTCCTGGCAAGCTCCTCTTGCCAGGGTCTTGTGCCGGAGGGGTGGTCTTGAGCCTGGAGCGGCCTTCCCGGCAAGCTCCACTTGCCGGGGCCTTGTTTCTTTAACTCGAATACTTTGTTCTTGAATGGCTCCAAAGGAACCTCGGTGGGCCTTGGCGGTCGCGCGGCAAGCCCTGCCATGGGACGCTGCTACTGCCCGTGCACAAGTTCGGGATACTAAGGTACCCCTACTTTAGTACACCGACACCAGAGCAGAGAAGTAGGATCAGCATCAGTAGGTTGAGGCCCTCTGACCATGCACGGGTAGAAGCCTTGAGCAATGGCTTCAGCACGAGTCTTGGGTGGAAGATTTTTGTAGGTAATATCTCCCCATGGATGCTTGATGGCGTTCTTTTCAGCATACTCTTGGGTCACGAACCTATACTTGAACCACTGTTCAGCCCAATATCTTCGAATCCATTCGATTCATGTCTTCCTCTGATTATAATCCTCCTCTGGATCAGTATTGTACATCTCACTGAGATCAGGAGGCAAATCTTTGGAGGTGTTGCCACGGCGTTGTCTGCCATCCTTTCTAACTGTCTTGTTAGTAGCCATTGGCTTCAATCTGAAGGGCTTCAAATTGAATGGCTTCAAAATTGGCAAATGCTTCGGTCTGCTGGTCAGACAGGAACTGTCTTCAGGGGAGTGAATGTGACGCTGCAAGAATTCTGCAAATGAATGTAGACTATGAGAACCAAGGGATTCTCCCACGGACATGTACCTGCGACAGCATTAGAGATGCGAGGGAAGGGGAAGAGGTCATATGCATTCTCAGAAGTTTTTGAAGATAAAGCAGTTTTGAAGACTTTGACCTCATAACGCGAAGACATTCACTCATATGATGAGAGTTGGTTCCAGATTTGTACGAATCCACGAATAGGTACAAGTGAGGAATCTAACTATGTTTGAAGCATATGTGAATGTGCTAGGCAAGATATGAGATGCAGACAGGATAGATCTATATATTTGTGTAGGCAGAAACCTCTTGTGGTAAAAGTGATGAATCTTTATGGATCAAGAAGATGGTAAAAGGAAAGTTTTATTTACCACACGATGAACTGCTTAGACGGAGAGGAGTTGGATGCCCAGCAGTTCGATCTTCCGTGCCCTAACTTGGCGACGGAGGACAGCTACGGCGACGGCGGAGTAGACGGTGTCCGCGGCCGGCGTGAGGACGGCGTCGACGAGGTTCGGCAGCGAAGCGCTTCGTCGCCGGCGTCGTCGAGAGCTAGCGGAGGCACTAGGGTTGGTCGAGTTGGGAGATGGTTGAAGAACTTTTGACCGTGATGGGATGTGCATTTATAAGCATGGGAGACGGCACAGCGCAATTACGCAGGTGCCCCTGGCGGTTCACATACGAGGGACACGTGGCGGTCATGTAACGCATTGGGAGTTGTCCCACGATCCCACGTACACCACGACTGTCGGAGTGGTCGTTCCGGCTTCTCCGGGTTTCAGGCATAAAGGATGGAGCATTAAAATCAGATTTGAAGTTTTTCTCTGTATCATCTACTGACAAGGATGCACAGAAGATATTCGACAGATTCAACAGAATGCATATGATTTGGACAGACAGAGTGTGAGATGAGAAAGCATAGAGAGGTTAGGGTCCGATCACATTCACTTAGTTCAAAAGAATCAAATACGAAGACATAGCTATAAGTGAATGCTGTAGAGGACAGAACACAACTCTCTATATATATATGTCCTATACGAAGATAAACCAAGTGCGAAGACTTTGCAAATGTAAAGCCACGAGAAACACTTCAAACAAGGATTTGGTGGTGGCGTTACCCACCGTATAGGAAGTATTAGACCCACACACGGCGCACAATTATCGTGGCGCTCCGAAGTCAATTTCCATGTTGATGTATTCACACTTAGAATGTGTCTTCATTGATTGAAGATATACTTTACTTCATGTGTTGCACATCTAAGTCATCAATATGCATAAGTGTTAGGATGTGTGCCTGATTACAGGACATTTGAGGATTCTAAGATATTTAGCTCACACCGCAACTTGCAAAACCTTTTCTCATCCAAGGGCTTTGTGAAGATATCTGCCATTTGCTCTTCAGTGTTGACGTGTATGATATCAATATCTTCCTTCATGACATGATCTCTGAGAAAGTGATGACGAATTTCAATGTGCTTTGTCTTCGAGTGCTGAACTGGGTTGTTGGCAATCTTGATAGCGCTTTCATTATCATAGTAGAGTGGCACATGCTTCAGATGGACACCATAGTCCTTGAGCGTTTGCTTTATCCAGAGAAGTTGAGCGCAGCAAGATCCAGCAGCAATGTATTCAGATTCAGCAGTGGAGAGTGATACACAGTTCTGCTTCTTTGAAGACCAACAAACAAGAGATCGTCCTAGAAAGTGACATGTGCCTGATGTAGACTTGCGATCAACTTTGTCACCAGCATAATCAACATCTGAGAATCCAACTAGACCAAATTCTGAGCCATTTGGATACCATAATCCTAGTGTTGGGGTGTAAGCCAAATATCGAAGTATTCGCTTCACAGCTAAGTGATGCGACTCCTTTGGTGCCGCTTGATATCGAGCACACATGCAAACACTTAGCATAATATCTGGCCTAGATGCACATAAATAAAGCAAAGAACCAATCATGGAGCGGTATACCTGTTGATCAAACTCTTTACCATTAGCGTCGGGACCCAGATGGTGTTTAGCAGGCATTGGCGTCGAGTACCCTTTGCAGTCTTGCATTCCAAACTTTTTCAGGCAGTCTTTAAGGTACTTCTCTTGAGATATGAAGATGCCGTTGCTTTGCTGACGAATTTGAAGACCAAGGAAGAACTTAAGGTCACCCATCATGGACATCTGATATTGCTCTTGCATCATGTGACCAAACTCATCACAGTATTTTTTTGTCAGTGTAGCCAAAGATAATGTCGTCCACATAGATTTGGCAGACATATAGTTCATCATCATATGTCTTCATGAAGAGTGTGGGATCTAGGGATCCAGGTTTGAAGCCTTTGCTCTTCAGGAAGTCTTTGAGTGTGTCATACCAAGCACGAGGCGCTTGTTTGAGGCCATACAGTGCCTTGTCGAGTTTGTATACCATATCAGGACGTTTTGGATCTTCAAAGCCAGGTGGTTGTGCAACATACACCTCTTCTTCAATCCTTCCATTGAGAAAGGCACTCTTTACATCCATTTGATACAGAAGTATGTTGTGATGATTTTCATAGGCTAGCAGTATACGAATAGCTTCAAGTCTAGCCACAGGAGCAAATGTTTCATCGAAGTCAATCCCTTCGACTTGAGTGTATCCTTGAGCAACGAGACGAGCTTTGTTTCTGACCACTTGACCATGCTCATATTGCTTGTTGTGATAGATCCATTTTGTGCCTATTATGTTGTGCTTGCGAGGGTCAGGACGCTTGACAAGTTCCCACACATTGTTCAGCTCAAACTATTGAAGCTCTTGTTGCATTGCTTGAATCCATTCGGGTTCCATAAAAGCTTCAGCCACTTTCTTGGGTTCAGATATTGAGACAAAAGCAAAGTGCCCACAGAAATTTGCAAGCTGTGTTGCTCTTGAGCGAATAAGTGGACCAGGAGCACTTATGATGTCAATTATCTTCTCAACTTGTACTTCATTTGCAACACGAGGATGACCTGGACGAAGATTTTTCTCTTGCTGTACATTGTCATCGTCGGGAGTGTTGTCTTTAGGCTGAGCATTGTCGTCAGGTTGATGTGGAGCAGAGATGATGAGTTCCTCGTCAGGTTGTGCTTCAGAAGGCATGATCTCACGGGTTCCCATTAGCTTGATAGATTCATTTGGTGAAGCCTCATTTAGCATAGTTGGTAGGGTCTCTCTTTGTGAACCATTTGTCTCATCAAACCGCACATCCATAGTTTCAACAGTTTTATAGAGAAAGATGTTGAAGACTCTGTAGGAGTGTGAGTCATTTCCATATCGGAGCATGAAACCTTCATGTGCTTTCGGTGCAAATTTTGACTTGTGATGAGGATCCTTGATCTAGCACTTAGCTCCAAATACTTTGAAGTAACTTACGTTAGGCTTCTTTCAAGTGAGGAGTTCATAGGATGTTTTCTTCAGAAGCTTGTGAAGATAAACACGATTGATGATATGGCATGCAGTATCAATAGCTTCGGGCCAGAACCTTCTTGGTGTCTTGTATTCATCGAGCATCGTTCGAGCCATCTCAATTAGAGTTCTGTTCTTGCGCTCAACGATCCCATTTTGCTGAGGTGTATACGGCGCTGAGAATTCATGAGTGATTCCCATTGTATCTAGATAAAGATCAAGGCCAGTGTTCTTGAACTTAGTGCCATTGTCACTTCTAATATGCTTGATCTTGACGCCATAGTTGTTCATGGCACGGTTGGCGAAGCGTCTGAAGACATCTTGCACTTCAGTCTTGTAGAGTATTATGTGCACCCATGTGTATCTTGAATAATCATTAACAATAACAAAGCCATGGATACAGGCCGTGGTAGAGAATGTGGAGTAGTGAGTAGGGCCAAATAAGTCCGTGTGAAGCAACTCGAAGGGTTTGGATGTCGTCATGATTGTCTTCGAGGGATGCTTGGCTCTAGTCATCTTCCCAGCTTCACAGGCACCACATAGATGATCTTTCTTGAACTTGAGTTCCTCAATGCCTACGACATGCTTCTTCTTTGCGAGAGTGTGCAAGTTCCTCATGCCGGCATGTCCTAGCCTCCGATGCCAAAACCAGCACTCTGAAGCTTTGGCTAGAAGACATACGGCCATCTGTGGTCTAGCTAAGAAATCTACCATATACCGATCACCTTTTCTATATCCTTCAAATACTAAAGACTTGTCAGATTCCATTAGTACAAGGCAACGAAATTTACTAAAGATCACAATCATGTTTAAGTCACAAAGCATTGAGACAGACATTAAGTTGAAGCCAAGAGATTCAACAAGCATGACTTTATCCATGTGCCGATCTCTTGAGATTGCAACTCTACCTAGACCCAACACTTTGCTTTTACCAGTATCAGCAAATGTGATGTGACTCTTGTTAGATGGAAGTAAGGTTGAGTCCATGAGAAGATTTCGATCACTAGTCATATGATTTGTGCATCCGCTATCCATAATCCATTCTGAAGACTTTGGTGTCACTCCCTACAATGCAGTTAGGAGGATAGGCTTCACAAAAAGCCATTATGAAGCATAAACATTTGACGTATAAGTGGATTAAGAAAGCTTAGATGAAAGTTAGGACTGATAAGATGTTTAACAAGTGATTCATGAGCAGTATGAGCAGTAAGTCATTTGGGCATTTGATCTTGTGCCCAACAAGTGTTTTAGGTCCCCAGCAATAGCATCAGACGCCTTTGATTTTCGGATGGAGACCTTTCCCTGTAAGAGAAAGTTAGTTCTTCTTAACCACCCACATTTTCAGGGGTGGCTTAGAAGCAATGAGTCTAAGAGCAGCATCTGAGAATTTTGGCTTTGGAGCCCTAGCAAATAATCTTGCGGGAGGAGAATAATACTCATAAGAATAGGCAGAAAATTTCTTTGTTTTATGAATATAGTGGTTTGAAGAAACACGCTCATATTCATGGGTCTGAGTATGGTTTCCCTGCAAAACATCCGCATTAAGGTGACTCAGGTGAGTCCTTTGTCTGTATGAAGCCTTAGGACCATATGAAGCCTTTGGTTTGGGGTTTGTCTTCTTCCCAGGAGGTGTCATGATAACATTTGCTGGAAGTTTCTCAAGACAACCTTTGGGTACCCAGATCTTCTTCATAGGTGGCCAGTTCCTGCCGTTAGTACCAATATACCTGGCAAACACTTCACCATTCTGATTCTTAAACAGTTTATAGTTTGCATCAAAGGATTCATCAATGATAACAGGATTAGCACAAGTGAAGCCAGATAGGGTAGATAGATCCGCTGAAGGTTCCTTTGCAGCAACCCATGTGGTTTTGGGATACTGCTCAGGCTTCCAGTATGAACCATCAACATTCATTATTCTGTCGAACCCAACACCCTCTTTCCTAGGGTTTCGGTTCAGTATCTGCTTTTTGAGGACATCACATAGAGTCTGATGCCCTTTGAGGCTTTTGTACATCCCTGTTTCAAGCAAAGTCTTCAACCTAGCATTTTCATCAGAAATAGTAGTGGCATCCTCAGCAGAGGGGTTAGTTACCACATCAGTAGTTGAAGATATTGCAACAGTGGCAGCAGTAGAACATTCAGCAACAGATTTAGCATTTTCACGCTCAATGCATTTTAGACATCGTGGTTCAAACTCTTCGGGAGAAGCGCTGATTTGTTGAGCAAGTAATGAATCACGCTCCTTCTGAAGATCTTCATAACATACTCTTAGCTTTTCACGATCAGATAAGAGAGTGTTATGATAACTTTGAAGCGTAGTTAACTTAGCCTGAAGTCTCTGAAGACTTTCAGCTAAGTTTTTCGACTGATCCATTTCTTCACCCAACATATCATTGCTCTTATTAAGCATTTTTTTGAGCCTTTTCCAGAGCAATTTGTTGTTTAGTGGCTAGGGAAGCAAGTTTGACATAGCTGGGTCCAAATTCATCCCCAGATTCATCATCACTAGATTCAGATGGATAGCATTCGGTTACCTTGGCACCTTTTTGCCACAAGACATGGTGCTGAGGATGATGGTTCTGGATCGAAGGTCATTGTCTTGAGAGATTCTTTGAATTCCTCAAACCCGGAATCATCACGAGTTCGATGACCTTCATAGACTTCAGAGAGACGGTCCCAGATAAGCTTCGCATGATCAAGATGCATGATGTTCCTGAACTGATTTTAAGACAGACAGGAGTAGATGACATCCTTCGCTGTGAGATTGAGACGAGTGAACTTGCGAATGTCATCAGTTTCTGCCCTCTTGCATAGATCAGTAAGACCAATCTCAGTGACGGTCCACAGCTCACTGTTAATCGCCATGAGACGTTTCTTCATCATGGCCTTCCACTTGGGATACCCGTGACCGTCAAACATGGGGCAAGACACTGCCTTCATTCCTGCGGTCGACATAACTAAAACTCCAGGTGGTTAAACCGAATCACATAGAACAAGGGAGTACCTTGCTCTGATACCAATTGAAAGTGCAGTATATCGACTAGAGGGGGGTGAATAGGCGATTTTTATGAAATGCTTCAAAACATGGTAGTTTTGAAGACAAAAGATAAACTCAATCCTATTAGTATGTAGCGGAAAGTAGACTACACTAGGCAAGCCATAGTCATGTATTCAATGAAGTGAAAGCACGAAGACTAATAGCAGCTACGCAGTAAGGATCAATATGGAAGAAGGAATGAAGCCAATCACAACAAGTAGATACTCCGTGAAGTCAATCAGATAAGGCAAGCAGGCAATGACTTCACAACATAGAACTGTAAGTAAAGGGAAGGAAAGGATAGAACCAGTAGCTCGGGGAGGACAGTGATTTGTTAGACCAGTTCCAGTTGCTGTGACAACTGTATGTCTGGTTAGGGAGGCTGAGATTTAACTCAGAAGACCGCGTCTTCACCTTATTCCCCTTGAGCTAAGGACACCTAGTCCTCGCCCAATCGCTCTGGTAAGTCTTCAAGGTAGACTTCCAAACCTTCACAGACTTTGTTCACCGGCGATCCACAATGACTCTTGGATGCTCAGAACGCGACGCCTAACCGGCAGGAGGAAACACAGTCCTCAAGTGTAATAAGTCTTCAGGTCACACAGACAGAAAGACTTCAGTGATGCCTAACACTCTTTGGCTCTGGGTGTTTTGGCTTTGTCCTCGCAAGGATTTCTCTCTCAAACGCTTTGGAGGTGGGTTGCTCCCAAACGAAAAAAGCCATGTAATAACTCTGAGCAGCCACCAATTTATGGTGTAGGGGGTGGGCTATTTACAGCCACTGGGCAACCCGACCTAATTTGTCCGAAGTGACCCTGGGTCACTAAGGAACTGACACATGTTCCAACGGTCAGATTTCAAACACTCACACGACAACTTTACTTGGGCTACAAGTAAGGCTGACTCATCCAACTCTGGATAAGATTTGCTCTCATTGTCTTCACTCGAAGACATAGGATTTGGTTGAGCATCACATCAGTCACTCTGACTTAGATCACTTGGACCCCACTTAACGGTACAGTGGTTCCTATGACTCAACAAAGAAGAAAAGGAAACAACGAAACATCTAAGTCTTCGCTCTCCATAGTCTTCACACAATGTCTTCTCTTGTCATAGTCTTCAATATGATTATCTTCATATACCACCACTGATGTCAATGTCTTCATACATTTTTAGGGGTCATCTCCGGTAGGTAAACCGAATCAATGAGGGACTACTACCTGTGTTATCCTACAACTCTCACAAACACATTAGTCCCTCCACCAGGTTTGTCGTCAATACTCCAAAACCAACTAGGGGTGGCACTAGATGCACTTACAACTGCTCGGCATCCACTTCTTCTCCGTCTAGCAGTTCATCGTGTGGTAAATTAAAACTCTCTTTTTACCATCTTCTTGATCCAATAGATTCATCCTTTCTACCATAAGAAGTTTCCGCCTCCACATATTTGGATCTATCCTGTCTGCATCTCATACTTTGCCTAGTATATTCACTTATGCTTCACACGTAGTTAGATTCCTCACTTGTACCTATTCTTGGATTTGTACAAATCTGGAACCAACTCTCAACATATAAGTGAATGTCTTCGCGCTATGAGGTCAATGTCTTCTAAACTGATTTATCTTCAAAATCTTCTGAGAATGCATATGACCTCTTCCCCTTCCCTCGCATCTCTAATGCTGTCACAGGTACATGTCCGTGGGAGAATCCCTTGGTTCTCATAGTCTGCATTCATTTGCAGAATTCTTACAGCATCACATCAACTCTCCCGAAGCCAGTTCTTGTCTGACCAACAGACGGAAGCCTTTGACTGCATTGAAGCCTTTCAGCTTGAACCCAATGGCAACTGAGAAATCTGTTAGGAAAGGTGGCAGACAGCGCCGTGGAAACACCTCCAAAGATTTACATCCTGGTCTCATTGAGATGTACAAGACTGATCCAAAGGAGGACTACAATCAGAGAAAAACTCGAATCCAATGGATTCGAAGATATTGGGCAGAACAGTGGTTCAAGTACAGGTTTGTGACCCAAGAGTATGCTGAGAAGAATACCATCAAGCGACCCTGGGGAGACATTCTATACAAAAATCTTCCACCCATGACCCAAGCTGAAGCCATTGCTCAAGGCTTCTATCCTTGCATGGTCCGAGGGCCACAACCAGCAGATGCCGACCCATCATCACTGCTATGGTGTCGTGACGACAATCTGTTCAAGCGCAATCTCCAGTATGCCAAGAACTCGGCCAAGGAAAACAAGAAGACTTGGGGATTAGACTTCAATCCTGGCCCCTCTGCGCCTCGTGTCGATGGCACACGCGAACCTGAACAAAATCTCGTTGGGCCCTTCTGCAACTTAGAAGGTCTCATCAGTCATATAAGGGTTCAAGGGCCGGATGTGGATCAACCTGCAGATGACGCTGACTCTAATGAAGCACATGCATCTCCGAAGCCAAAAAAGAAGAAGAAATCCAAGGCTTCAAAGTCTTCCACTCCACCAACAGCTTCAAGAGTGAAGCCTTTGGCCACTGCTCCACCTCCACCAAGTGTGCAATCTGAAGAGCATTCTCGCATCTCCAGGAGCAAGAAGATACAGAAGAAGCCCATGCACAACCCCAGTCCAGCTCTGACTCCTAATGCTGTTCCGAAGAACGCGAATGAAGCCATTGATCTGTCAAGTGATGAAGATCTAGCTGATGACGCTCTTGAGCAATTGATAAAGAGCAAGCAAGATGCAGAAATCTTCAATGATTTGCCCCTGTTTGACATGGAAGTATTGAACAACTTCATCGATGAGTGGTTTGACACCCCCAATCTCAGCTTTGATGATCTGCAACTTCCAGTTGGCCTAAGCGTCTCTTTCAACGGCGCCATTGCTTCTGAGCTAGCTCTTGCTCAGAGAATTGTTGAGCTGAAGCAAAAGATTGATTATGAAAAGGCTCAGTTCAAGAAGCATATGGCCAAGCTCAGCGTCCAAGAAGTCCAGAATTTCAAAGTCATGATGCATGAGCTCAAGGAAGCCTTTCACAAGAGGCGTGAAGAAGCTAAAGGTTATCGTGAGCACATAAAGGCCTTGGTTGCCAAGTGTGTTCAAGCTTACAATGAAGCTGAGAAGCGCAAGGCCCTTGGGCGTCCTGGCATCGACCCCAGGATGGCTGGCAAGAAGAAGAAGCAAACTGTGGCCCCAGCTGAAGAATTCAGGCAGGAAGAACCTCGCATTGTCTTCTCTGCCAGCATGACCGGCTTGAAGCCTAAGGTCCCCACAGTTGCTTCAGAGCTTCGGAAGACAAAGGTGGCTGAAGCTGAAGCTCGCAAGCGCAAGAACATCATTGATAATGCTCCACCCACCAAGAAGCGCAATATCAAGAAGGTCCGGGCTGCTCCCACAGAGCCCCTTGTCGTCGAGCCAATTTCTGTTGCTCGTCCTGCATCTGCACACCAAGAACGTCGCCTGACTGTTCATGAGCCTGCTCCCACAGAGGCTACTGAAGACATTCCAGCTGTTGACCCCACCGCAGCTGAAGACATTGGTCATCATGACAATGTTGAAGATGATGAAGTCCTTCCTCAGATCGAATACAATGTGGTATCATCGCCTGTTCTCATGAACAACGAACGCATCAGCATTGGTCGTCCATTGATGCAAATTGCTCAGGATGACTCATGGGCTGATCACCCACAAGACACACCAGTAACTCCCCATACTCAAGTCACCAGTTCGGTGCTTGAAGACGAAGACTTTGAGGCCCAACCAACTCCATCTCCACAAGCGTCGCCAGCATTCCACAGGCTTCGCAAAGGACCAAGGCCTCAAGTCGATCAATCAAGTGTTCCAGAAGGAGATGAGCACCAATCTGTTCCTGAAGCCTCTCCTACTGTGAACCTCCCTGAGTCTGAAGCCAAAGCGGCTGAAGATATTCCGGCTGCATCAGCCGATGAAGAAGAAGCAAGAGAAGAAGAAGCACGTGTTGCCACACCCCCTACCGACCAAGTTGTTCTCGAGGAGAACATGTCCGACCCTCCAGCTCCTGAAGTGGAGGTTACAAATTCTGAGGCTGCCACCAATACCACAACTGAAGCCAATGACGTTGTCATGGCTGAAGCTAATGTGGCACCTAAAGCCAATGTGGTGCCTGAAGTAATAGCACCCGAAGCCAATGCTGCACCTGACGCAAATCAGTAGCCCGAAGTCAATGCCACTGCTCCTGTTCCGCCTCCAAGGCCCCGTGCTATCGAGCAAGCATACGACAAAGATGACCAGCTTATCTCTGTCAAATGGCCTATTCTGGTTCCTCCGCCTGCTGCTGGTCCGCCTGCTACTAGTCCTCAATTTGATTACCACGTCGAGCACATGCCTCAGGTTCAGAAGCCAAAGCCAAGACTGCCCAGGTTCCCAGGTACTGCCACTTCGCCAGGGTCCTTCAATGCTAGTGGCTTCATTGCGCACAACACTTTCTTTGATCGCGCCAAGAACCCCTACTCCAAACCAAGGATTTCATCAGATAGGTTCTGGAGCCATCAACAGCGCAGCTATTATTCACGAGCTCTCTATGATCAAGGGCGCATCTTCCCTCATATGCGTCTTGACACTGAAGCCATTACTCGATTGCCCTGTCTTGAAGAAGCTCTTGATTGCTTCCGTGATGCTGGCCTGCTGAACTTTGTGACTGATAAAGAGCACTGGAATGAAGAGCTGCTCCTGCAGTTCTATGCAACCCTCCACATTCGCGGCTACAGCAGGGATCCGAAGACATGGGTCCTTGAGTGGATGACAGGAAATGTCCATCATGAAGCCAAAGCTTTTGACCTCATTGAGCTAACTGGCCTGCCCACTCCAGGAGAACTATATGAACCTGGTTGTCAACGGCACATCGAAGCTTTGGAGAGTATCTTTCAGAAGCCAAAGCCCAACATGAGCCAAATGCTGAGCATGATGAAGCCTTTGCCAATCGATGCTGAGTACCCAAAGGAGTTCTTTGTTGAAGACCTTGAGTATCTGCCACGCACAATATATCATATCATCAGGCGAACTCTATGGCCTATCAAAGGACACTCTTCATCAGCCAAACTTGAAGGAACAATGAAGACAATGGTCTTCTATATCTTCAATGGCATCAGCTTCAATGCTCAAGACTTCTTTATCAGGCAGTTGGCTGTGTCAGGCTTTGATCTCTTTGGACTTAAGTTCTACGCTCCATGGATCATGCGCCTCATCAAGCTTCATTCCGCTATCAACTATCAGCCTTCTGCTCACAACCATCACATATTCTTGCCAGAGGTTGATATGTCAGCTGAAGCCATATACCAAGAGCCTGCCAAAGAGCATGTTTATCTTCACAATGTTGATCACCAAAGCTTCACTCAGCCCATTGATGGAGTTCCAGCAGTCAATCGTGTTTATCCTCTGGCTGGACATACTGGCTTACCAAGCCATGCAGAGACTGAAGCTACTGAGAGCATAATACGTCCAAAACGTATCTATAATTTCTGCTTGCTCCATGCCACTTTTGGGTGATATTGCTATGATATTCATACACTTCCATACACTTTTGATCATATTTGGACTAACCTACTAATCCAGTGCACCCCGGTGCCAGTTTCTGTTTTCGGCTGATTTTGTATTTCAGGTTTTCACGTTACGAGAATTGTCAGGAAAAATCCAGAAAAATTATATAAAAAATCAGCGTTCCGGAACCTACCCTGCGCCCGAAGTACAGCCGGGGGGGCCACCAGGGCTCCAGGCGCCCTGGCGGCGCCCCCCCTGGGCCGCGCCGGGGGGCGCCTGGGCCCCCCGAAGCCCGTCTGGTGCCCCCCTTTGGCATATATTTAGAGCGTCCCTCGAAACCCTCGGAATAGGAACTCTTTTTCGCGATCTCATCTCTGTTCCGCCACCGCCGCCGCTTCCAAGATCGGGAGCACCAGGAGAACTCTTCCCGGCACCCTGCCGGAGGGGAGGATCACCATCGGGAGCTTCTCCACCACCATGGACGCCTCCCGGATGAGTTGTGAGTAGTCTCCCTTGGACCATGAGTCCATGACCAGTAGCTATGTGATGTTCTCCTCCCGTTCTTGTGCTTCACTAATTAGTCCTCGTGAGCTGCCCTACATGATCGAGGCACATATGTAATCCTTATGCTGTTGCTATGATGAGTTTGCTGGGATCCGATGGATTATGAGACTATGTTCAGATTGTGATTGAGTAATATATTTGATCTACCTCTTTTATATTTATGTTCGTAAGTAATTCTTGCATGTTCTCCGTTGTTATTTATTGCTTTGGCCAAGTAATACGTAGTGACTCCAAGAGGGAACGTTATGCTTGATTGTGGGTTCATGCCCCTCGATGACTAGCTTGAGTGACAGAAACATGAGTCTAGGGGATGTGCTGTTGCCACAAGGGGGAAAACAACGGTGTTTGTGCCCGCGGGTGCAAGGATTGTTTACTTTACGCAAAGTTCTTTTAATGCAGTTGTCTGTTGCTTTGAGTTTACACTATGGGTGGGGCTCGCAACTTAATACCAGCGAGATGTTCTGGATAGATATCTCAAGGTGGATGATTAGTAGTAGATATTGATGGATTTCGGTCTACTTACTTTCGCGTACCGCCCATGCTTTGAACCTCAACCTTTCTTGCAATGTAGTCAGCATTGGTTTGCGTTCGTGGTCCTGTCAATTGCCCAGCTGTAATTCGTTTACCTCACATAGCTGTTTTATCGTCTTTTGGGAGAGAGACATCACTAGTGAACATCATGAGACTCCGGTCCATATTACCATCATTGATCACATCCGCTATTTACTTTTCGCTATTATTTACTATTGCAAAACACTATCTATCACTACTATCATTTGCTTTTAATCCTTTGTGAACTACAAGGCCGGAGGGATTGACAACCTCTCTGTACTCGTTGGGAGCAAAGTTATTTGTATCTGTGTGCATGTCCACGTTGATTGCTAATATCTGGCGCCGATAGCAGTTGACACCTACTTGTTGAACCTAGGAGTCTCTGGGGATTCGATCCTTGGCATCTTTGCTAAGGGAAAACACTTCCACAACACTGCATCTTTCACCTTCCACTTGGGGTAACCAACGAGGGGTTAGAGGCCCATCAAGGAGTATTTTCTGGCGCCGTTGCCGGGGACTCCACTCTTCAGGATAGGGGAGTTGCATGCTATCTTTTACCTTTGCTTTTTAGTCTTGTTAGTTTACCTTTCAGTTTTTGCTTTAGTACCTTTTATCGAAAATCACAAAAATAGTTATCTAGTTCTTTAGTTGTCATTATGTCGGGTCCTTTTGTCTTTGACGAGGCAGAAGTTCTCACCTTTAAACAAAGAGGTGGGGAAAGTTTGAAAGATGCTTGGTATAGAATTAATGATTCACAAAAAAGAGCCACCAAGAAGCAACCTACTACTATCTTGCT
Organism: Secale cereale; assembly: GCA_902687465.1. NCBI lineage: Eukaryota > Viridiplantae > Streptophyta > Magnoliopsida > Poales > Poaceae > Secale > Secale cereale. The sequence goes on along the minus strand of LR738713.1, from coordinate 718,397,926 downwards.
TAGAAATTTTTATGTTGGAATTACTTCTTGGAATAGGTTTATTCTAGATACTGCTATCAATGGGAATTTCCTAGAGGCCCCAGTTTGGGAGTCTCTTAGTATTATTGAAAATATTGTTGGGAATCTCCCTGTTGTTAGCATTCGAGAGGACATCACCCTAGCTCACATTATGAAAAAACTTGAAAAAATAGAGCTAGAGATGCCAAGCATTAATAAAATAAATGAGTTGGATCGTAAGATCCAAGGGAATTTGAATAGACTTGATAGCTCCATGCATAATTTTTTTAAAATTTTGGAGACCGCCAAATTCCATGACTTGGACTCTTCTAGGATAGACAAGATTGAGGAAATATTTGATACCCTAGGAACTACCTTCTCCTCGATCAAAACCAAAAAGGTAGAAACTCCGGCAAAGAGGGAGCCTAAGTTCGTTCACGTTCCAAAGGCTCCCCGTTCTAAAAGTAATCCATCTATTGCCAAAGGGGTTGAAACTGTAAAGACCTTGGAAGAAACACCTGTCTTTGATAAATTTATAAATGAATCTTCCCTTGACTTTTATCCTTTTGGTCTTCTACCTAGAAGTACCTCTATGAGGCCTTTATTTGAGAGTCCTCTTAAGACTAGTTGTATTATTGAAGAGCTTTTTGATGATCTTGATGATGGTTCAATTGATACAACTTGATATATGCATTATGCCTAGCTTAAAGGCATAAAAGAAAGCGCTTTTGGGAGGCAGCCCACATGAATAATTTTTTTGCTTTTGTTGTGTCTTGATGTTGTTTACTACAGTAGCATCATCATTGTATCTTTGCTTTTCATATTTGTGCCAAGTATAGCCTCTGATTGCTAGAAAGTTCAAAAGTTGTGAGGTGTTGTCCAGGAAACAGATTCTGTCCTTGGATAGAAAAATTCGTATAAAATCACCAGGTCATCTTTTTGGTCTGAATTTTTTCGACAGCGTTCTCTATATAATTGTCTTTCGTGCGTCTGTTCTGAGTTTTTTGATTTGAGTTGCAGAAGTACCCCGAACAAATCATTTACTACCTGCTGTTCTGTTTTTTCACAGATTCTGTCTTGTTTTGCCTTTCCTTCAGTTTGCAAACCAAGAGCTTGCTTTTTCTTTGCAAAAACCTTTTGTCAATCTTGAGAAACAGTAGAACTTCAAGAATATCTTTATTTCCAGCAAGGAACAATTATTTTATTAAGGGTACTAACCTCGCTAATCAGATTATGATGAGTTATGTATGAAGGGAGTTTTCAAGTGTGCGAGGGAAGATGATAAAAAGATTCAGGAGTGTCAAGCGCTCAAGCTTGGGGATGCCCCCGTGCACCCCCAAGAAATATTCAAGGAGACTCAAGCGTCTAAGCTTGGGGATGCCCCCGTGCATCCCCTTCTCCATCAACATTATCAGTTCGTCTTTCGTTCCGCTATATTTTTATCACTTCATGTGTTATGTGCTATGCTTGGAGCGTCTTGCTTTTAGTTTTCTTTTTAGTTTTTCATAACGAGTCGGAACTCAGCATTCCTTTATGTGGGAGAGAAACACGCTCCACTTCTACCTAGAACATAACATAGAATTTTCATGTCTATCTTTGCTGTGTGTGTTCTTTGTCTTTTAATAGCTACTATCATGCTCTGCTCTTAGTATTCATGCTTATCTTTTCAAAGAGCTTTTGTTTAGTTGGTTGCTTGAACTCTCTTTAATTATTATGCTTATCTTATTAAAAGAGTTTGCTTCCGTTGCATTGGTTAATATGTCTATGATAAAGATGCTACGTGCATGATGGCGCTTAGTAGTTCAGGTTTTCTTATGGTTAGTCTCAAATAGCTGGGGGATTCCCAATGTGTTATTGGAGTACCGACTTGATTTGTTTGCCGATGATGTGGTACGGTTTAGTAATATCTTCCTTCGAGAATTTATTTTGATTGACTTGGCGTATGCTCACGCATATTTATGACTGTAAAGAAAGTCTGTCAAGCCTTGATGAGCTTTTATTTCTGAGTAGCGATATAACTACCATGCCTGATTCAATGTTGCTTTGTCGCTCTGCATGATTATGACCGTCATTGCTCTCTTAGTTGGTCGCTCCCAGTCTTTTGCTAACCTCCACCTGTACTAAGCGGACTGACTGCTTGTGCATCCATATCCTTTTAAACCAGTTATGCCATATGAGTCCATCATATCTACCTATATGTGGTATTTCACCGCCACTCCAAGTAATTTACATGTGCTACCTTTAAAACCTTCAATCTTTGCAATACATAGCTCATGGGAAAGTAGCTTAAAAACTATTGTGGTAAAGAATATGTTGCCTATGTATCTTATTTCTTATAAGTTGCTTGCTGAGCGGTAACCATGTTTCTGGGGACGCTATCAACTGTCACACTTTTGTTGAATATCATGTGAGTTGCTATGCATGTTCGTCTTGTCTGAAGTAAGGGTGATTTGCCGTGGGTTGAATAAGTATGCATATTGTTAGAGAAGAACATTGGGCCGCCAACCAAAGCCATGTATCATGGTGGAAGTTTTAGCTTGGACTTAATCCTCAATCTCTTATGAGAATATGCTTATGCATTAAAGAGGAGTCCATCATCTATTTTCTATGTTGTCCCGGTATGGATGTCCTTAAGTTGAGATCTATCAAAAACGAGAAATCAAATGCGATTTATCTCCTTGGACCTTTGTACAGGTGGCATAGAGGTACCCCATTGTGACACTTGGTTGAAACATATGTAATGCAATGATAACCCATGGAAATCCGAGCTAATTAGGACAAGGTGCGAGCACTATTGGTATTCGATGCATGAGGCTTGCAACTTATAGGATGTCTTATGCATGACACATATGAAGTACTACTACCGTTGACAAAATTGCTTCTATGTTTTTAAAATAAAAAGCTCTAGCACATAACCATTCTTTTACTTTTATGTTGAGTCTCCACCTTCTTTTAAAAGCACCAACTACTGAGAGCATGATTGTCATTCTGAGTGTAATGTGCATTGTCCCAAAGTAGCATTGTCTTTTGCATGATTGTGATATCGTTTATTTTGAAATCATTGTATCTAGTCATCACTTAAACCTTGAAGGTGCCCCTTGCATTTATGTTTTGCATCACTAAAGGGGGAAAGCTAGATATCACTTTATCATATTTGCACACCATGTTCATTGCAAATCTTTTTGATGTTTCAGTTTCATATTGTAAAACTTTCAGTCATTTGTGATTTTCTCATGAGGCAACTTAATTACTATAGAATCATTGTCTCAGTAGGCTTTTGTCATATGACTATAAAAAGTCCTATATGGTTAATAGCATGTCACCACAGAAATTATTCTTGTTACCATTTACCTACTCGAGGACGAGCAGGAATTAAGCTTGGGGATGTTGATACGTCCAAAATGTATCTATAATTTCTGCTTGCTCCATGCCACTTTTGGGTGATATTGCTATGATATTCATACACTTCCATACACTTTTGATCATATTTGGACTAACCTACTAATCCAGTGCACCCCGGTGCCAGTTTCTGTTTTCGGCTGATTTTGTATTTCAGGTTTTCACGTTACGAGAACTGTCAGGAAAAATCCAGAAAAAATATATAAAAAATCAGCGTTCCGGAACCTACCCTGCGCCCGAAGTACAGCCGGGGGGGGGGGGGGCACCAGGGCTCCAGGCGCCCTGGCGGCGCGCCCCCCCTGGGCCGCGCCGGGGGGACGCCTGGGCCCCCCGAAGCCCGTCTGGTGCCCCCCTTTGGCATATATTTAGAGCGTCCCTCGAAACCCTCGGAATAGGAACTCTTTTTCGCGATCTCATCTCTGTTCCGCCGCCGCCGCCGCTTCCAAGATCGGGAGCACCAGGAGAACTCTTCCCGGCACCCTGCCGGAGGGGAGGATCACCACCGGGAGCTTCTCCACCACCATGGACGCCTCCCGGATGAGTTGTGACTAGTCTCCCTTGGACCATGAGTCCATGACCAGTAGCTATGTGATGTTCTCCTCCCGTTCTTGTGCTTCACTAATTAGTCCTCGTGAGCTGCCCTACATGATCGAGGCACATATGTAATCCTTATGCTGTTGTATGATGAGTTTGCTGGGATCCGATGGATTATGAGATGATGTTCAGATTGTGATTGAGTAATATATTTGATCTACCTCTTTTATATTTATGTTCATAAGTAATTCTTGCATGTTCTCCGTTGTTATTTATTGCTTTGGCCAAGTAATACGTAGTGACTCCAAGAGGGAACGTTATGCTTGATTGTGGGTTCATGCCCCTCGATGACTAGCTTGAGTGACAGAAACATGAGTCTAGGGGATGTGCTGTTGCCACAAGGGGGAAAACAACGGTGCTTGTGCCCGCGGGTGCAAGGATTGTTTACTTTACGCAAAGTTCTTTTAATGCAGTTGTATGTTGCTTTGAGTTTACACTATGGGTGGGGCTTGCAACTTAATACCAGCGAGATGTTCTGGATAGATATCTCAAGGTGGATGATTAGTAGTAGATATTGATGGATTTCGGTCTACTTACTTTGGCGTACCGCCCATGCTTTGAACCTCAACCTTTCTTGCAATGTAGTCAGCATTGGTTTGCGTTCGTGGTCCTGTCAATTGCCCAGCTGTAATTCGTTTACCTCACATAGCAGTTTTATCGTCTTTTGGGAGAGAGACATCACTAGTGAACATCATGAGACTCCGGTCCATATTACCATCATTGATCACATCCGCTATTTACTTTTCGCTATTATTTACTATTGCAAAACACTATCTATCACTACTATCATTTGCTTTTAATCCTTTGTGAACTACAAGGCCGGAGGGATTGACAACCTCTCTGTACTCGTTGGGAGCAAAGTTATTTGTATCTGTGTGCAGGTCCACGTTGATTGCTAATATCTGGCGCCGTTAGCAGTTGACACCTACTTGTTGAACCTAGGAGTCTCTGGGGATTCGATCATTGGCATCTTTGCTAAGGGAAAACACTTCCACAACACTGCATCTTTCACCTTCCACTTGGGGTAACCAACGAGGGGTTAGAGGCCCATCAGAGCACCATTGCCCAAAGGCCACGGAAGCGATCTCGTGTTCTTAATGACCGAGAGCTTCTCGTTGCCTTACATCAGAAACAAGATAAGCATCAATACATGCTGAAGCGTCAGATGCAAAGCCTCTTGGTGGACGTCAATCATATTCGCAACCTTGCCACCAAGAATGCCTTTGTTGCTCATGAAACCTATCGGAGGTCATGGAAGAGTTTGACATTGCTGAGTGCTGAAGCAGATCTTCAAGACGATGGCTTCCCTGAAAGATTCAAGTTTGACCACACTCCCCCAAGGAATGATGTTTTGCGTCGAACTCCGTCTCTTGAAGACTCTGACTATTCCTCCTCCGCTGCAATGGTGGATACCAGGGTGATAGATGATCAAGATGTTGCTACCTCACCACCTCCTCCTTCAGCGCGTGTCGACACTGCACCAACTTCTTCTGCACCGCCAAACACCAACGCCGACCCTGCATCTTCTCCTACTCCAACTGGGAACGAGTAGAGGCTCTGTGTCTTCAAACCTTTTTGGTCCTTACTGACAAAAGGGGGAGAAGCATATGAGTTGATAGTCTTCAAGCGGGTCCATATGGGCGGGTGCTTTATATTTTGCCTAGAGTTTACAACTCTCGCTTTTGCTACATTCGGTTCTTTGAGTTGTAACACTTAAACTTGATGGTCGTCTGCTACGTTTTCTGGTACTCTGTAATGCGATGATAAATTCCGCATGTGCTACGATATATTCCGCACTTAGTCATTTTGCAGACGTCCATTTCTCATTATGCATATCATTATATTCGAAATATCAATTGTGCATGATGAATTGTCTTCATAAGTTGAAGAGGATCTCCACAAGTACATCCGGCCATGTGCATTTGCATTCAAAAGCAAATTAATTATATGCACATCTTCGGGGGGAGCCGTTTGCTACTTATGACTACAATACCTTATCTTTTACAATTTCACATACTTTTATCCCCGTTGAAAACTTCAACCAGTTTGTCATCAATCACCAAAAAGGGGGAGATTGTAAGTGCATCTAGTGCCACCCCTAGTTGGTTTTGGAGTATTGACGACAAACCTGGTTGAGGGACTAATGTGTTTGTGAGAATTGCAGGATAACACAGGTAGTAGTCCCTCATTGATTTGGTTTACCTACCGGAGATGACCCCTAAAAATGTATGAAGACATTGACGAAGATGGTGGTATATGAAGATATTCATATTGAAGACTATGACGAGAGAAGACATTTTGTGAAGACTATGGAGCGCGAAGACTTAGACGTTTCGTTGTTTCCTTTTCTTCTTTGTTGAGTCATAGGAACCACCGTACTGTTAAGTGGGGTCCAAGTGAACAAAGTCAGAGTGACTGAAGTGATGCTCAAACCAAATCCAATGTCTTCGAGCAAAGACAATGAGAGCAAACCTTATCCAGAGCTGGATGAGTCAGCTTTACTTGTAGCCCAAGTAAAGTTGCCGCGTGTGTTTGAAATCTGACCATTGGAACACGTGTCAGTTCCTTAGTGACCCAGGGTCACTTCGGACAAATCAGGCCAGGTTGCCTAGTGGCTATAAATAGCCCACCCCCTACACCATAAATTGGTGGCTGCTCAGAGTTGTTACATGGCTTTTGTCGTTTGAGAGCAACCCACCTCCGAAGCATTTGAGAGAGAAATCCTTGCGGGGACAAAGCCCAAACACCCAGAGCCAAAGAGTGTTAGGCATCACTGAAGTCTTTCTATCTGCGTGACCTGAAGACTTGTTACACTTGCGGACTGTGTTTCCTCCAGCCGGTTAGGCATCACGTTTTGAGCATCCAAGAGTTCTTGTGGATCACCGGTGAACGAAGTCTGTTAAGGTTTGGAAGTCTACCTTGAAGACTTACCAGAGTGATTGGGCGAGGACTAGGTGTCCTTAGCTCAAGGGGAATAAGGTGAAGACGCGGTCTTCTGAGTTAAATCTCAGCCTCCCTAACCAGACGTACAGTTGTCACAGCAACTGGAACTGGTCTAACAAATCACTGTCTTCCCCAAGCTACTGGTTATATCCCTTCCCTCTCTTTACTTATTGTCTGTCTTTGTGAAGTCATTGCCTGCTTGCCTTATCTGTTTGACTTCACTGTGTGACCACTTGTTCTGATTGGCTTTATTCAATCTTCCATACTGATCCATACTGCCTAGCTTCTATTAGTCTTAGTGCTTTCACTTCATTGAATACTTGACTATGGCTTGTCTAGTGTAGTCCATCTTCCGCTGCATATAAATAGGATCGGTTCTATCGGTTGTCTTCGAAACTTCCATGTTTTGAAGACTTTCATAAAAATTGCCTATTCACCCCCCTCTAGTCGATATACAACTCTTTCACTCTGTCATGTCTACATAGTTATCGAACTCGTAGGGTCCGCACGCTTAACGTTCGTTGATTATTTAGTGTTATATAAGTTATATGCTTTGCTGACTGAATGTTGTTCGGAGTGCCGAATGAGATTACGGACATGACAAGGAGCTCTGGAATGGTCCGGAGGTAAAGAATGATATGTAGGACGATACTATTTGGACACCGGAAGTGTTTCGGAGTGTACCAGGTAGTCATCTGTGGCACCCCGGCTCACAGAAAACCGGAACGCCTCGTATTCCAGCCCAGAGATCGAGATTAAGTCTTCTGGGATACAGCATTGCTTAGTATAGAACAAACCAGCTCTATATTACAACGCGAATAAGAATACAAGGGTTCCGATATTACAATGAATAATATCGGCACGGCGACACTACGCCAACCACGGTTGCTCTATACAAGCAGCAGAACAACTCGAAGCAGGGGAAACAACTACTGGCAGCAGAATAACGAACGGCGATAATGGACTCCAATCCGCAGGGACTCTGGCTGGAACATTTAGCCTAGCTCGCGAACACGGGAACAACACCAAACAAGCAAGCAATCCAGGCACGACCTGCAAACTGGCATGACACGCCAGGTCAGTACATTGAATGTACTTGCAAGCTCACAATAAACCAGAAGCATTCAAGACAAACAACAGCATGGCAGTTACAGGTTAATCAGAAAATATCAGGATAACATGGCATGAGCAATAATGAACATGATACAGCTAGACAATAGGAGCATGGCATGAACATATAAATCTGATAATACTAGCATGCAACATGATGACACTACATGCACCATTGATTTTGTTCGGGTTATTTCATGACCATTACATGCACAAACTTACCAACACGGACATCACACGATCATCTCAGGATCAAATCAAGCTTGGTATAAACAATACCGTAGTAATCATTAAATGATCATAAGGAGCTTGATCTTTACCATTGACTCTCGCACAAGATCACAAATATCCAACACTCAATATCCTCGATACCACGGTGATCTTTCCGGCTATCACAAACAACTTATCATCGAACCAGGGTTGTTATTAATCAAGTTATTATTATTATTACTGTTGACTCACGGTGTGACCGACACGAACTGGGCCCTTATCCGCGGGCGCGGCTATCAATAGATTTGATATACACCCTGCAGAGGTTAGCACACAGTACCCACACCACAGAACCCATGGCCTCTTTCTCCCATTCGGGTGGACCAACGATGTTCTGACAAAACCGATCTACTGTCATGACACTCTCCCGGCCACTCCGACTCACTCCCCACTGGGATAGTCTTGGGTGGCCCCGTGTCTAGCAAAGACACCAACGGCCACCGTCGTGGCAAAAATAAATAAAAAGTCCCAAACGGGGACAAAAGCGCTTATCATCCAACTACGGGCACACAAGGTTATGACTGCTTACCTGGCCAAGGTACCGCATGCCCATAACATTCCCTCGTTGGAGGCACCGGCGAGAGTCATGGCAATAGACCCAGTTAGGACCTTCCCATAAAGGTAAATGTGGTTGCACTGGTCAGTTCGATATGGTGGCACCATGACTCAGACAACAGTTGTTCAAGTTCAATTTAATCCGGTTAAACTTGAATGCAAATATGCTGAGTCATGATAAAATACATGATGCAACTACAATGCATGAGCATGAATATCAACATAATCATGAGGAACAAAAATAACTGTCCACCATATCAACAATGAATAATAAGCATGGCATACTGACTAGTATGAACATCACATGTACATACTTTTACGAAACATAGCATGACTACTAACATCAACAATAAATAACATGCAAGAACATATCAACAATACTAACATGCAAGCATTTAACTAACTGGATGCAAAGGAACATGCATAAAAACAGTACTCGGTACGGACGACCGTCATGCACCGAAGACCATCACTAATATTGACATGCACTACTAGCAAGCATAAACATATGAAAAGAATACTAGCAACTAGCAGGGCATGATAAACAAGTGCATAACAACCTAGCAGGAAAATAAACAATAACTCTGAAGCATTACCGAAACAACGATAATCATATTTTAAACAAGCAAACATTTAATAAATATTCAAGTTGAAAACCATGGCTACTGCATGAGTATCATGCAAGTGGGTATTGTGGCTTGCTTGGGGTGATGGAGACTCCAGGAAGAAGTGCGGTGAAGCCGCGGAAAGATTCGCCGGAAACAGTTCTTTCTCGGAGGGGGCTGTTTACGGCAAGGGAAAAATGGTCATTTTCAGTATGTCAAACCATAGTGAAAATGATACCAACAGAACGGGTTCGACGAGACGAAGACGTGGGCTTTGGAATCACCTGATTCGGAGTTACGGTTGAAAAGTTATGAAGGATTGAAGCTCAGGGACCTATCCGTGAATATTTCTGCTACAAACAAGTCCCTGAGTGGATAAGACAGAGACGTGGATTAGGAAATACGCGTTCTGCGAAAGAAATCGCACTTTTGGCTGAAGAAGAAACGAAATACGCCTTCGGGCAAAACAAAGCGTACTCAAGCGTGGGCGTGTCCACTTGCCACGTCAGCCGGGCGCTTGGGCCACTGACGGGCTGGGCCCAGTGGCAGGGGGGCAAGCGGGGCGTCGTCTTCCTCCCTCTGTTCGCTCACGAGAGGAACAGAGGAGGAACGAGGCCAGTCACGGGCGCTCAGGCGAGGGGGCCGGCGGGTGCGGGGCAACCTGCCGCACCCGTTCAGAGGCGAAGGAGCCGCCGGGGAGGAGTGGGAGGGAGGGGAGGGGTGGCGCCCTGAGGAGGCAGAGGCAACGGCGGCGGTGGGGACCTCTGGCGAAATGGCCGCTACGGCGATGAATGGAGGGTGGGGAGGATATCCGGGACGCGGGAGAGCTCGTGGTGGCAACGGGAGGCTGAGAAGGGCTCGGGATGGTGGTGATGGAGAGGCGGAGGAGAGGCGAAGTTGGCGGCCGAACCGGGAAGCCGCGGCCACGGTGCACTCTGGCTAAGGGCGAGGGGTCAGGGCGACTCGTGGGGATGTGGGGAGTGCGGTGGAGGTGGTGGGACAGCGAGGGGAGGCCTGAGGTGGCCGTAGCATAGAAGACCGGCGATGGCCGAGGCGAACACCGGCGGAAAGAGGAGGGGACCGAGGACTCCGGTGGTTGAGGAGGAACGAGGAGAGGATTGTGAGCTGCGGGAGAGGTTGGGGGTCCTTAAATAGGCTCGGAGGAGATCTCTGGACGACCACAAGGGAGCTCCAACAGTCCACTAATGGAGGTCAGCACCAGTTCATGGCAGTGGCACTGTTGTGACACCGCATTGATGGCGAGAGACGACGAAGCAGCGACGTAGGGCGGTGCAGACAAGCACGGGGGAGCTCCTGGACAAGGTTGGAGGCCGAGACGAGGAGGGAGGTGACGAGCACAGCGGCCCGACCGTTCCAAAGCGCGCCCTGTGCATGATGCAGGTGCGGTCACCACGCGCACTGGTGCAAGAGGCGAGCTTTGGCGTGGTCAACCATGTCCAGTAGATGGACCTACGTGCCCTTAGTAAAAATGCAGAAAGAAAATGATCCAGGGGCAAATAAGAGATTTTCAGATGGCTCCATGGTAAAACAACATCATGGTGTTTGTTACTTCCTGTGGTTTAACCATCTGGGTAACTTGGTAGAAAGTCTGTCTGGCGATGATCTTACACCAAGATTATTTGCATCACCAAAAACCAGACTAAGAAGAGGAGTTTAGCTTAGGGTTGCTGTAGAAAGTGCCAAACTTGCCAGAATTAGAGATGATGATGTTGCACTCACACACTTAAGTGTCATGAGCTGAAATTTGGTTTAGGGAGCTTATTTGACCATATAGAGCTTCTGTAAAAAGATCATGCCATTTGAAGTTACCAAAGTGGCACTTCCTTCACAAAGCTCCAATCTGGATAGAATCACGGAAACATTACTGAGGGTAAAAGGATAACTGGATTGAGCCAAGACTTGGTGTAGAAGGTAGATGTAGATGTAAGAATGGCCTGGTAAATTGGCAGCTCAAATTAAATAAGGTAAAATAGTGTTGCTTCACAAAGTGCAAATTTTACCAGAAATTAAGATTTGGAGCTGAGCTCACATAGATGATCTTCATGAGATCTAAATTTGTAGAGGCTCATGATTTTACCAAATTAAGGATGTAACCAAGTTTCATCTCATTTGGACATGCCTAGAATATACTTCCTTCACAAAGTTTCTTTCTGGACAGAAATTTGAGAAAACACTGGAAAATAATTACTAGGCAAATGAGTTTGAAATTTGGCACAAGGAAAAGATATGGACATTAAAAGATGTCCACCAAGTTTGAGGGCAATTGGGCAAAGATAAATAACACTTGCTTCACAAAGTGCCATTTAGGACAGAATAGGAAAATGATTTTTGGAGGATTATTTTGAACATGGCAATGAAATGTTTTGCCATATTTGAGCAAGATATGACCCAAACAATTTATGAGAATTACTTGGGAATTTTTAGAATGACAAAGATATAGGTTGCTTCACAACCTAGGGTAAAAAGAATTATTTCTTTAATAGAAAAGGAATATTCGTTGGAAAAAAGTATATTGGGTTAGGTCATGGATGGAAATGACAGGGTCTAGGGATAGATATGAGGATGACAAGCCACTCTGGATATAAAGAAGAGGTCATCTTCTTCAGTTTCCAGACCACATAGCCACGGCAAAAAGAAAACTCAGGCAAAAATCTCAGGAAATCCAAAGAAAAAGAAAAGACCAAAAATCAGGCTATGACAACTCTTCCCCCCTTAAAGAAATCTCGTCCTCGAGATTTGGTTGTTCAGGGTTAAATAATTTTTCTGACCTGAAGAAACCGTTTCCAACTCGGGTTTCTTTTATTCATAATATTTCCACTGAATTGGATCTGATTGACTGCCTTGATCTGGGGTGGTTTGGTTTGTTGTATATGACATTCTGACAGGACGTACCTTATATGTTCCTGTTTATACTGACTCAAATTTTATTTCATACCTGTTGGCTGAGCTAGCATCCAAAATATTATTTTCACGGACATACCTGGCCCTCTTGATATTGGTCTGTGCTGGAAATATTATCCTTGTATCGAGTACAGAGAATATTCCACGGAGTTGGGGGACATATCTTCTCGTGGAACAAAGAATCTTTTCTATCCAGGCATCGGATTTCTCGAATATATGCATGCCTTCTAGTTTCAAAACAGTGATGTGGAGCATACCTATTTTTGCTAATGGATGTTGTCATCTTGTAGGAGTTTCTGACTTATCATGACTGTCTTCACAGTCTAGAGTATCCAAGTTATACCAAAGTTTTTAACTGTCGCTTGTCGTGACTGATAGAAAAATGCACCATCCTTTGATGATAAAATTTGCAGTCTTGACTGACGGTGATCTAGGCAAAGAATCCCATCCACACAGGCTATTCTTTTAATTGCTTCCCCTTACGCGAGAGATAACAATCCTAAAGGTATATGTTTTCACATTGTTTCTTCATTGTGCCAGTATCTCCCTGGGAATAACAGTCGATGTGATGCTCCATCGCGGGTGTTGAGGTCAATATATTGAGCTGTCCATGAGTCTGACTAGACAGACTCGGGCATTTAATGCTGTCAGTTCTGGGCATTCTATGGACTGAGCTGGTTGCCTTGCTATGAGGTCCTTACCACAATGGAGTATACCTCTTAGGTGGATCTTTACTTGGGTTCGCCGTGGAATAAGACTGTCTTTGACATCCATATTTTTCACATAATAACCGGCATACCTGTATTGTTGGTCTTGCTCTCTCATTATTACTTTCTTCATCTGGATCCTCAATTGAAAAAGCGGGGCCTTACATAGATCCTTGATTATTTTTGCGGCCCTGAATACGGTTGCGTGCAATATCTAGCAATCATACCTTGGTCTAGTTCATGTTTTGAGTCTTGGTATATTTATCCGGCCCATGTGTGGTTATGCAGATCTCAATACTGTTGGATGTGTGGGACTGATCTTGACAAGCACGGCCAAGATTATTGTCTCAGTGTTGTCTTTCCTTCAAGACCTGTTGAGCGTGGCATCACCCACTAGTTTTTGTTTCTTGAATAATTGGTGAGATTGTCGGATGTGTACCGGGAATTCTTTCGTGTGCGAGAGACTTGCACGGACTTGACAGCATACTGAATGAATTAATATTCATTCTCAAGGCTTACCTTTGACTGATTTTAGACCAACTATTGCAGATCTGCCACTTGGAAAATACCGCCATATGCCGACAATTCCAAATTTAATGCCTTGTATTAGTGCCATACAGAAGAATACTGGGCAGCTTGCGTTCGGAAAACACCGGGGTGTCTGTTGAGAAAAACTGAGGGGCTTATGCTCGAAGCCTTCGGTGGATATCTTCTTGAGGAAAAACAGGGTATCGTACCTTATAAGCTTCCCCCCTTAAAAACCTTGCAAGGGAAGACTCGGTACCTTATGCTAGAAGCTTTTGCAGTATGGGAATCCATTCATTCCTTATCGATGCAGACTGGGAACCTTATCTTTGTACACTCCGTCAATAAATCTTTGAGATGGATGGAACTGATTTTCTTGGTGATTGGACTGACACATATATATATCATTGTCAGTCTGGCAGCTGATTATTTGTATGGCAAGAATTTTCTAACTGTCCTTACTGAATTCATTGCGTATTTCGACTGACTTCTGGGTGTTGCAATGCTTCAAATTTGGCTTATTCAATCATCGCGTACGGATCATACCTTTGAATGGGAATGCACTGCTGATCCGTTTTTGTTCTCTTGTTGACTTAATCATTGCTGTGATAAAGTGTATCTCTGACAGGTACTTGTTGCTGAAAGTCTGAGCAGAATATCCTTGTATTCAGACCGGATGTAATACAATGTTGTCGGCTGAAAATCTGAATCCCTTGGTGTATATCTTTACTGCTCACTGCTTTTTCTGATCCGGTGTCGGTCGAGAAATAATTTCCATAAGGGGGTAACACCGAGGATTTAAAACAAAAAAAGCACGAGAAAACGATTGCAACAAATCATACAGCAAACGAGTTAAATAAAGCACACAACCAACAAGCTACAAAACTAATCCACACAGGCACACAAGCACACACAAGCATAAACAAGCAAGATACTACAACAGATGCACATGCACTACACGAAGGATTACATCCTACGTTTGAGCAAACGCTCGTGAACTGACGAGGAAGCTAAGGGAGTAGCGAGTGGAACCGCTGACTCTGAAACTCCGGATGGACGAGGTGGAGGAGTTGAAGAAACTGGCGAAGACTGAGGTAAAGCGACACCAATCAATCTCCTGGCTCGAATGGCGTCTTGGACTAACTCAGAAATAAGAAGACACTCGGCCGTCATGTAACGAGACATGGCGAGGATAGCCAGGTCATCTTGAGGGTTGACGGAGGGAAATTGGATTCGCCTGGGATTCTCGACGATGGTGGGATAATATTGATAAGCACGGTTCTCTTGCACCATGTTCTCTTGATGACGAAGACCGGTGACTCCTGCCATTGTGGCAAGCTGAACGACATCCTCAGGAGTAGCGCCGTAACCACCGTGGAAACTGTTGGTGCGCTTACCGACAGGAATCGGGGCTGACAGATGAACATGAGCAACATATTCCCGAATTCTTCCTTCAGCTGAAAACTGGAATACTTGATAATGAGGTGGATCTCCGAGGGGATAAGTACTACGCCACATGTCGCCAAGGAGGGTGGCAAAGCTGAGAGGTGCAGGAGTGGGGCTGAACTCAATGGGAACAGCACCGGGAGCTAAGGGAAGGACACTGAAATCTTGGAAGTTGGGCCATCTACGCATGAAAACAGGGGTTAAACGTAACCGAATTAAACTATATGCAGCAAACAAATGCAACAACCAAATGCAGGAATCAAGGACAACAACGAGACCCTATACTACCGTTTTCTAATGTTCCAGCGGACTAGGACGCTCTACAGCCAGACCTGCTCTGATACCAAGCCTGTGGCACCCCGGCTCAGAGAAAACCGGAACGCCCCGTATTCCAGCCCACAGATCGAGATGAAGTCTTCTGGGATACGGCACTGCTTAGTATAGAACAAACCATCTCTATATTACAACGCGAATAAGAATACAAGGGTTCTGATATTACAATGAATAACATCGGCACGACGACACTACGCCAACCACGGTTGCTCTATACAAGCAGCAGAACAACTCGAAGCAGTGGAAACAACTACTGGCAGCAGAATAACGAACGGCGATGATGGACTCCAATCCGCAGGGACTCTGGCTGGAACGTTTAGCCTAGCTCGCGAACACGGGAACAACACCAAACAAGCAAGCAATCCAGGCACGACCTGCAAACTGGCATGACACGCCAGGTCAGTACATTGAATGTACTTGCAAGCTCACAATAAACCAGAAGCATTCAAGACAAACAACAGCATGGCAGTTACAGGTTAATCAGAAAATATCAGGATAACATGGCATGAGCAACAAT
The DNA here is from genome assembly GCA_902687465.1 of Secale cereale. Classification (NCBI taxonomy): domain Eukaryota; kingdom Viridiplantae; phylum Streptophyta; class Magnoliopsida; order Poales; family Poaceae; genus Secale; species Secale cereale. The sequence continues at coordinate 718,382,003 of LR738713.1, read as the reverse complement.
GAACATGATACAGCTAGACAATAGGAGCATGGCATGAACATATAAATCTGATAATACTAGCATGCAACATGATGACACTACATGCACCATTTATTCTGTTCGGGTTATTTCGTGACCATTACATGCACAAACTTACCAACACAGACATCCCACGATCATCTCAGGATCAAATCAAGCTTGGTATAAACAATACCGTAGTAATCATTAAATGACCATAAGGAGCTTGATCTTTACCATTGACTCTCGCACAACATCACAAATATCCAACACTCACTATCCTCGATACCACGGTGATCTTTCCGGCTATCACAAACAACTTATCATCGAACCAGGGTTGTTATTAATCAAGTTATTATTATTATTACTGTTGACTCACGGTGTGACCGACACGAACTCGTCCCTTATCCGTGGGCGCGGCTATCGATATATTTAATATACACTCTGCAGAGCTTAGCACACTGTACCCACACCACAGAACCCATGGCCTCTTTCTCCCATTCGGGTGGACCAACGACGTTCTGCCAAAACTGATCTACTGTCATGACACTCTCCCGGCCACTCCGACTAACTCCCCACTGGGATAGTCTTGGATGGCCCCGTGTCTACCAAAGACACCAACGGCCACCGTCGTTGCAAAAATAAATAAAAAGTCCCAAACGGGGACAAAAGCGCTTATCATCCAACTACGGGCACACAAGGTTATGACTGCTTACATGGCCAAGGTACCGCATGCCCATAACCTTCCCTCGTTGGAGGCACCGGCGAGAGGCATGGCAATAGACCCAGTTAGGACCTTCCCATAAAGGTAAATGTGGTTGCACTGGTCAGTTCGATATGGTGGCACCATGACTCACACAACAGTTGTTCAAGTTCAATTTAATCCGGTTAAACCTGAATGCAAATATGGTGAGTCATGATAAAATACATGATGCAACTACAATGCATGAGCATGAATATCAACATAATCATGAGGAACAAAAATAACTGTCCACCATATCAACAATGAATAATAAGCATGGCATACTGACTAGTATGAACATCACAAGTACATACTTTTATGAAACATAGCATGACTACTAACATCAACAATAAATAACATGCAAGAACATATCAACAATACTAACATGCAAGCATTTAACTAACTGGATGCAAAGGAACATGCATAAAAACGGTACTCGGTACAGACGACTGTCATGCACCGAAGACCATCACTAATATCAACAAGCACTACTAGCAAGCATAAACATATGAAAAGAATACTAGCAACTAGCAGGGCATGATAAACAAGTGCATAACAACCTAGCAAGAAAATAAACAATAACTCTGAAGCATTACCGAAACAATGATAATCATATTTTTAAACAAGCAAACATTTAATAAATATTCAAGATGAAGACCATGGCTTCTGCATGACTATCATGCAAGTGGGTATTGTGGCTTGCCTGGGGTGACGGAGACTCCAGGAAGAAGTGCGGTGAAGCCGCGAAAAGATTCGCCGGAAACAGTTCTCTCTCGGAGGGGGTTGTTTACGGCAAGGGCAAAATGGTCATTTTTTAGTTTGTCAAACCATAGTGAAAATGATACCAACAGAACGGGCTCGATGAGACGAAGCCGTGGGCTTTGGAATCACCTGATTCGGAGTTATGGTTGAAAAGTTATGAAGGATTGAAGCCCAGGGACCTATCCGTGAATATTTCTGCTACAAACAAGTTCCTGAGTGGATAAGATAGAGACGCGGATTAAGAAATACGCTTTCTGCGAAAGAAAGCACACTTTTGGCTGAAGAAGAAAGAAAATACGCCTTCGGGCAAAACAAAGTGTACTCACCCGTGGGCCTGTCCACTTGCCACGTCAGCTAGGCGCTTGGGCCACTGATGGGCTGGGCCCAGCGGCAGGGGGGGCGAGCGGGGCGTCGTCTTCCTGTTGGGGAACGTAGTATTTTCAAAATTTTCCTACGATCACGCAAGATCTATCTACTAGATGCATAGCAACGAGGAGGAGAGTGTGTCTACGTACCCTCGTAGACTGGGAGCGGAAGCGTCTAGTGACGTGGTTGATGTAGTCGAACTTCTTCGCGATCCAACCGATCAAGTACCCAACGTACGGCACCACCGCGTTCAGCACACGTTCAGCTTGATGACGTCCCACGAGCTCTTGACCCAGTTGAGCTTCACGGGAGAGTTTCGTCAGCACGACGGCGTGGTGACGGATATGATGTATCTACCGGCGCAGGGCTTCGCCTAAGCACTGCAACGGTATGACCGAGGTGTGTTTCTGTGGAGGGGGGAACCGCACACGGCTAGAACAATTCAACTTGTGTGTCTTTGGGTGCCCCCTGCCCCCATATATAAAGGATCAAGGGGGGAGGCCGGCCGGCCCTCTATGGTGCGCCTAGAGAGGCAATCCTACTAGGAATAGGATTGGAATCCTATTCCTAGTAGGAGTCCACCAAGAAGGAGAGGGGGAAGGAAGGAGAGGGAGAGGGAGAGGGAAAGAGGGGCCGCACCCCCTCCCCTAGTCCTATTCGGACTGCCCCTAGGGAGGGGGCGCGCCACCTCCTGGCTGCTGCCCTCTTTCTCCCATATGGCCCACTAGGGCCCACCATTCCCCCGGGGGGTTCCGGTAATCCCCCTGGCACTCCGGTAAATTCTGAAACTTTCCAGTACACTTCCGGTGTCCGAATATAGTCATCCAATATATCAATCTTTATGTCTCGGACATTCTGAGATTCCTCGTCATGTCCGTGATCTCATCCGGGACTCCGAACTACCTTCGGTACATCAAAACTCATAAACTCATAATACCGATCGTCATCAAACGTTAAGCGTGCGGACCCTACGGGTTCGAGAACTATGTAGACATGACCGAGACTCATCTCCGGTCAATAACCAATAGCGGAACCTGGCTGCTCATATTGGCTCCCACATATTCTACGAAGATCTTTATCGGTCAAACCGCATAACAACATACGTTGTTCCTTTTGTCATCGGTATGTTACTTGCCCGAGATTCGATCGTCGGTATCTCTATACCTAGTTCAATCTCGTTACTGGCAAGTCTCTTTACTCGTTTCGTAATACATCATCTCGTGACTAACTCATTAGTCTTTTGCTTGCAAGGCTTATTATGATGTGTATTACCGAGAGGGCCCAGAGATACCTCTCCGACACTCGGAGTGACAAATCCTAGTCTTGATCTATGCCAACATCACGAATACTTTCGGAGACACCTGTAGAGCATCTTTATGATCACCCAGTTACGTTGTGACGTTTGATAGCACACAAGGTGTTCCTATAGTATTCGGAAGTTGCACAATCTCATAGTCATAGGAACATGTATAAGTCATGAAGAAAGCAATAGCAGTAAAACTAAACGATCATAGTGCTATGCTAACGGATGGGTCTAGTCCATCACATCATTCTTCTAATGATGTGATCCCGTTGATCAAATGACAACTCATGTCTATGGCTAGGAAACATAGCCATCTTTGATCAATGAGCTATTCTAGTAGAGGCATACTAGGGACATACTATTTTGTCTATGTATTCACACATGTATCAAGTTTATGGTTATTACAATTCTAGCATGAATAAAAGACATTTATCATGATATAAGGAAATACAAATAACATCTTTATTATCGCCTCTAGGGCATATTTCCTTCAGTCTCCCTCTTGAACTAGAGTCAATAATCTAGATTACAAAGTGATGATCCTCACACCCATGGAGTCCTGGTGCTGATCATGTTTTGCCCGTGGAAGAGGCTTAGTCAACGGGTCTGCAACATTCAGATCCGTATGTATCTTGCAAATCTCTATGTCTCCCTCCTTGACTAGATCGCGGATGGAATTGAAGCGTCTTTTGATGTGCTTTGTTCTCTTGTGAAACCTGGATTCCATCGCCAAGGCTATTGCTCCAGTGTTGTCACAAAAGATTTTCATTGGTCCCGATGCACTAGGTATTACACCTAGATCGGATATGAACTCCTTCATCCAGACTCCTTCATTTGCTGCATCCGAAGCAGCTATGTATTCCGCTTCACACGTAGATCCCGCCACGACGCTCTGCTTGGAACTGCACCAACTGACAGCTCCACCGTTCAATAAAAATACATATCCGGTTTGTGACTTAGAGTCATCTGGATCAGTGTCAAAGCTAGAATCGACGTAACCGTTTACGACAAGCTCTTTGTCACCACCATACACGAGAAACATATCCTTTGTCCTTTTCAGGTATTTCAGGATGTTCTTGACCGCTGTCCAGTGATCCACTCCTGGATTACTTTGGTACCTCCCTGCTAGACTTACAGCAAGGCACACATCATGTCTAGTACACAGCATTGCATACATGATAGATCCTATGGCTGAGGCATAGGGAATGACTTTCATTTTCTCTCTATCTTCTGCAGTGGTCGGGCATTGAGTCTTACTCAACTTCACACCTTGTAACACAGGCAAGAACCCTTTCTTTGACTGATCCATTTTGAACTTTTTCAAAAATTTATCAAGGTATGTGCTTTGTGAAAGTCCAATTAAGCGTCTTGATCTATCTCTATAGATCTTGATGCCTAATATGTAAGCAGCTTCACCGAGGTCTTTCATCGAAAAACTCTTATTCAAGTATCCTTTTATGCTATCCAGAAATTCTATATCATTTCCAATCAACAATATGTCATCCACATATAATATCAGAAATGCTACAGAGCTCCCACTCACTTTCTTGTAAATACATGCTTCTCCAAAAGTCTGTATAAAACCATATGCTTTGATCACCTCATCAAAGCGTATATTCCAACTCTCAGATGCTTGCACTAGTCCATAGATGGATCGCTGGAGCTTGCATACTTTGTTAGCACCTTTTGGATCGACAAAACCTTCTAGTTGCATCATATACAAATCTTCTTTGAGATATCCATTTAAGAATGCACTTTTGACATCCATTTGCCAGATTTCATAATCATAAAATGCGGCAATTGCTAACATGATTCGGACAGACTTAAGCATCGCTACAGGTGAGAAAGTCTCATCGTAGTCAACTCCTTGAACTTGTCGAAACCCTTTTGCAACAAGTCGAGCTTTGTAAACAGTAACATTACCGTCTGCGTCGGTCTTCCTCTTGAAGATCCATTTATTTTTGATGGCTTGCTGATCATCGGGCAAGTCAACCAAAGTCCACACTTTGTTCTCATACATGGATCCCATCTCAGATTTCATGGCCTCAAGACATTTTGCAGAATCTGGGCTCATCATCGCTTCCTCATAGTTCGTAGGTTCATCATGGTCTAGTAACATGACTTCCAGAACTGGGTTGCCGTACCACTCTGGTGCGGAACAAACTCTGGTTGATCTACGAAGTTCAGCAGAAACTTGATCTGAAGTTTCATGATCATCATCATTAGCTTCCTCACTAATTGGTGTAGGAATCACTGGAACAAGTTTCCGTGATGTACCACTTTCTAATTCAGGAGAAGGTAGAATTACCTCATCAAGTTCTACTTTCCTCCCACTCACTTATTTTGAGAGAAACTCCTTCTCTAGAAAGGATCGATTCTTAGCAACGAATATCTTGCCTTCGGATCTGTGATAGAAGGTGTACCCAACAGTCTCTTTTGGGTATCATATGAAGACACATTTCTCCGACTTGGGTTCGAGCTTATCAGGTTGATCTTTTTCACATAAGCATCGCAGCCCCAAACTTTAAGAAACGACAACTTTGGTTTCTTGCCAAACCATAGTTCATAAGGTGTCGTCTCAACGGATTTAGATGGTGCCCTATTTAACGTGAATGCAGCTGTCTCTAAAGCATAACCCCAAAACGATAGTGGTAAATCGGTAAGAGACATCATAGATCGCACCATATCCAATAAAGTACGGTTACGACGTTCGGACACACCATTACGCTGTGGTGTTCCGGGTGGCGTGAGTTGTGAAACTATTCCACATTGTTTCAAATGAAGACCAAACTCGTAACTCAAATATTCTCCTCCACGATCAGATCGTAGAAACTTTATTTTCTTGTTACGATGATTCTCTACTTCACTCTGAAATTCTTTGAACTTTTCAACTGTTTCAGACTTGTGCTTCATTAAGTAGATATACCCATATCTGCTTAAATCATCAGTGAAGGTCAGAAAATAACGATACCCGCCGCGAGCTTCAACACTCATTGGCCCACATACATCAGTATGTATGATTTCCAACAAATCTGTTGCTCGCTCCATAGTTCCGGAGAACGGAGTTTTAGTCATCTTGCCAATGAGGCATGGTTCGCAAGCACCAAGTGATTCATAATCAAGTGATTCCAAAAGTCCATCACTATGGAGTTTCTTCATGTGCTTTACACCAATATGACCTAAACGGCAGTGCCACAAATAAGTTGCACTATCATTATTAACCTTGCATCTTTTGGCTTCAATATTATGAATATGTGTATCACTACAATCGAGATCCAATAAGAATAGACCACTCTTCAAGGGTGCATGACCATAAAAGATATTATTCATAAAAATAGAACAACCATTATTCTCTGATTTAAATGAATAACTGTCTCACAATAAACAAGATCCAGATATAATGTTCATGCTCAACACTGGCACCAAATAACAATTATTTAGGTCTAAAACTAATCTCGAAGGTAGATGTAGAGGTAGCGTGGCGACGGCGATCACATCGACTTTGGAACCATTTCCCACGCGCATCGTCACCTCGTCCTTAGCTAATCTTCGTTTAATACGTAGTCCCTGTTTCGAGTTACAAATATTATCAACCGAACTGGTATCAAATACCCAGGTACTACTACGAGCATTAGTAAGGTACACATCAATAACATGTATATCATATATACCTTTGTTCACCTTGCCATCCTTCTTATCCGCCAAATACTTGGGGCAGTTCCGCTTCTAGTGTCCAGTCCCTTTGCAGTAGAAGCACTCAGTTTCAGGCTTGGCTCCAGACTTGGGTTTCTTCGCAGGAGTAGCAACTGTCTTGCTATTCTTCTTGAAGTTCCCCTTCTTTCCCTTGCCCTTTTTCTTGAAACTAGTGGTCTTGTTAACCATCAACACTTGATGCTCCTTTTTGATTTCTACCTCCGCAGCCTTGAGCATAGCGAAGAGCTCGGGAATTGTCTTATGCATCCCTTGCATATTATAGTTCATCACGAAGCCTTTATAGCTTGGTGGCAGTGATTGAAGAACTCTATCAATAACACTATCCTCGTCAACTTTGCAACCAAGTTGAGTCATATGATTGTAGTACCCAGACATTCTGAGCAAGTGTTCACTGATAGAACTATTCTCCTCCATCTTGCAGCTGTAGAACTTGTTGGAAATCTCATATTTCTCAATCCGGGCATTTGCTTGAAATATTAACTTCAAGTCTTGGAACATCTCATATGGTCCATGACGTTCAAAACGTCGTTGAAGTCCCGGTTCTAAGCCATAAAGCATGGCACACTGCACTATCGTGTAGTCATCAGACCGCGTTTGCCAGACGTTCAAAGCATCTACATTAGCGGGACGGGGCTTGTCACCTAGCGGTGCTTCAAGGATATAATTTTTCTGTGCAGCAATGAGGATAATCCTCAAGTTACTGTTGGAAATGTGCCCTAGAGGCAATAATAAAAGAGTAATTATTATATTTCCTTGTTCATGATAATCGTTTATTATCCATGCTATAATTGTATTGATTGGAAACTTAAATACATGTGTGGATAAATAGACAAACTTTGTGTCCCTAGTAAGCCTCTTTAGGACTAGCTCGTTGATCAAAGATGACCGCGGTTTCCAGGTCATAGACATGAGTTGTCATTTGATAATGGGGTCACATCATTAGGAGAATGATGTGATGGACGAGACCCAAACGTTAAACATAGCTTTTGATCGTATCAGTTATCGCTATAGTTTTCTGCATGTCAAGTATAAGTTCCTATGACCATGAGATCATGTAACTCACTGACACCGTAGGAGTGCCTTGTGTGTGCCAAACATCGCAACGTAACTGGGTGACTATAAAGGTACTCTACAGGTATCTCCGAAGGTGTCTGTTGAGTTGACATGGATCGAGACTGGGATTTGTCACTCCGTGTGACGGAGAGGTATCTCCGGGCCCACTCGGTAATACGTCATCTCAATGAGCTCAAAGTGACTAAGTAGTTAGTCACGGGATTATGTATTACGGAACGAGTAAAGAGACTTGCCGGTAACGAGATTGAACTAGGTATAGAGATACCGACGATCGAATCTCGGGCAAGTAACATACCGACGAGACAAAGGGAACTGTATACGGGATTGCCTGAATCCTTGACATCGTGGTTCATCCGATGAGATCATCGAGGAACGTGTGGGAACCAATATGGGTATCCAGATCCCGCTATTGGTTATTGACCTGGGAGTGTCTCGGTCATGTCTGCATAGTTTCCGAACCCGCAGGGTCTACACACTTAAGGTTCGGTGACGCTAGGGTTGTTAGTGAGAACAGTGCATGGTAACCGAAGTTTGTTCGGAGTCCCGGATGAGATCCCGGACGTGATGAGGGTCTCCGGAATGGTCCGGGGACGAAGATTGATATATGGGATGAGAGTGAACGGAGTCCGGAATTGCTCCGGGGAACATCGGGAAGGAATCGGAGAACCGAAAGGTGTTTCGGGGGTCACGGTAAAGGTTACGGGCCCTATGGGCCATAAGTGGGGAGACACAACAGCCCACACAGGGGCTGTGCGCCCCCCCTAGGCCCCTCCACCTGCGCCTAAGGGGGCTGGGCCCCCCTAGGGCAGCCGCACCCCTAGGACTTGGGGGGCAAGGCGCCTGGGGGGGAACCCTAACCCTGGCCGCAGCCCCTCCCCTTGGCCGCCGCCCCCTAGGGGGAACCCTAGGGGCGCCCCCTCCCCTCTCTCCCCCCTATATAAAGAGAGGCAGGGGGAGGGCAGCAACACAAGTTCATGCCTCGGCGCTGCCCTCTCTCTCCCACGAATATCTTCGTCTAGTTTGCAGTGCTTGGCGCAGCCCTGCTGGAATTCCTCCAACACCATCTCCACCACGCCGTCGTGCTGCTGGGTTTCTCCGTCAACTTCTCCTTCCCCCTTGCTGGATCAAGAAGGAGGAGACGTCCCCGAGCTGCACGTGTGTTGAACGCGGAGGCACCGTCCGTTCGGTGCTGGGATCTTCGGCGATTTGAATCGCGGCGAGTACGTCTCCATCAACCGCGTTCTTGAACGCTTCCGCTTAGCGATCTACAAGGGTATGTGGATCCGACTCTTCCCTCATAGATGCATCTCCTAGATTGATCTTGGTGAGCGTAGGAAATTTTTTTGTTTCCCATGCAACGTTCCCCAACAGTTACGGACCCAGTCCGTGTAATTGCTACCATCATATTTCAACTTAGCTTTCTCTAGGAATGCATTAAAATTCAAAGGAACGGTAGCACGGGCCATTGATCTACAACAACATAGATATGCAAAAACTATCAGGACTAAGTTCATGATAAATTAAAGTTCAATTAATCAAATTACTTAAAGAACTCCCACTTAGATAGACATCCCTCCGGTCATCTAAATGATCACGTGATCCAAATCAACTAAACCATGTCCGATCATCACGTGAGATGGAGTAGTTTCAATGGCGAACATCTTATGTTGATCATATCTACTATATGAGTCACGCTCAACCTTTCGGTTTCCAGTGTTCCGAGGCCATATCTGCATATGCTAGGCTCGTCAAGTTTAACCCGAGTATTCTGCGTGTGTAAAATTGGCTTACACCTGTTGTATTTGAACGTAGAGCTTATCACACCCGATCATCACGTGGTGTCTCGGCACGACGAACTTTCGCAACGGTGCATACTCAGGGAGAACACTTATACCTTGAAATTTAGTAAGGGATCATCTTATAATGCTACCGCCGTTCTAAGCAAAATAAGAAGCATAATAAGATAAACATCACATGCAATCAAAATATGTGACATGATATGGCCATCATCATCTTGTGCTTTTGATCTCCATCTCCAAAGCACCGTCATGATCACCTTCGTCACCGGCGCGACACCTTGATCTCCATCGTAGCATCGTTGTTGTCTCACCAACTATTGCTTCTACGACTATCGCTACCGCTTAGTGATAAAGTAAAGCAATTACATGGCGATTGCATTTCATACAATAAAGCGACAACCATATGGCTCCTGCCAGTTGCCGATAACTTTACAAAACATGATCATCTCATACAAAACCGTATATCTCATCATGTCTTGACCATATCACATCACAACATGCCCTGCAAAAACAAGTTAGACGTCCTCTACTTTGTTGTTGCAAGTTTTACGTGGCTGCTACGGGCTTAGCAAGAACCGTTCTTACCAACGCATACAAAACCACAACGATGTTTCGTCAAGTATGTGCTATTTTAACCTTCACAAGGACCGGGCGTAGCCACACTTGATTCAGCTAAAGTGAGAGAGACAGACACCCGCCAGTCACCTTTAAGCAACGAGTGCTCATAACGGTGAAACCAGTCTCACGTAAGCGTACGCGTAATGTCGGTCCGGGCCGCTTCATGTCACAATACCGCCGAAGCAAAGTATGACATGCTGGTAAGCAGTATGACTAGTATCGCCCACAACTCATTGTGTTCTACTCGTGCATATCATCTATGCATAGACCTGGCCCATGATGCCACTTTTGGGGAACGTAGTATTTTCAAAATTTTCCTACGATCACGCAAGATCTATCTACTAGATGCATAGCAACGAGGAGGAGAGTGTTTCTACGTACCCTCGTAGACCGGGAGCGGAAGCGTCTAGTGACGTGGTTGATGAAACTTCTTCGCGATCCAACCGATCAAGTACCGAACGTACGGCACCTCCGCGTTCAGCACACGTTCAGCTTGATGACGTCCCACGAGCTCTTGATCTAGTTGAGCTTCCTGGGAGAGTTTCGTCAGCACGACGGCGTGGTGACGGATATGATGTATCTACCGGTGCAGGGCTTCGCCTAAGCACTACAACGGTATGACCGAGGTGTGTTTCTGTGGAGGGGGGCACCGCACACGGCTAGAACAATTCAACTTGTGTGTCTTTGGGTGCCCCCCTGCCCCCATATATAAAGGAGCAAGGGGGGAGGCCGGCCGGCCCTCTATGGTGCGCCTAGAGAGGCAATCCTACTAGGAATAGGATTGGAATCCTATTCCTAGTAGGAGTCCACCAAGAAGGAGAGGGGGAAGGAAGGAGAGGGAGAGGGAGAGGGAAAGAGGGGCCGCGCCCCCCCTCCCCTAGTCCTATTCGGACTGCCCCTAGGGAGGGGGCGCGCCACCTCCTGGCTGCTGCCCTCTTTCTCCCCTATGGCCCACTAGGGCCCACCATTCCCCCGGGGCGTTCCGGTAACCCCCCGGCACTCCGGTAAATTCCGAAACTTTCCAGAACACTTCCGGTGTCCGAATATAGTCATCCAATATATCAATCTTTATGTCTCGGACATTCCGAGACTCCTTGTCATGTCCGTGATCTCATCCGGGACTCCGAACTACCTTCGGTACATCAAAACTCATAAACTCATGATACCGATCGTCATCAAACGTTAAGCGTGCGGACCCTACGGGTTCGAGAACTATGTAGACATGACCGAGACTCATCTCCGGTAAATAACCAATAGCGGAACCTGGATGCTCATATTGGCTCCCACATATTCTACGAAGATCTTTATCGGTCAAACCGCATAACAACATACGTTGTTCCTTTTGTCATCGGTATGTTACTTGCCCGAGATTCGATCGTCGGTATCTCTATACCTAGTTCAATCTCGTTACTAGCAAGTATCTTTACTCGTTCCGTAATACATCATCTTGTGACTAACTCATTAGTCTTTTGCTTGCAAGGCTTATTATGATGTGTATTACCGAGAGGGCCCAGAGATACCTCTCCGACACTCGGAGTGACAAATCCTAGTCTTGATCTATGCCAACATCACGAATACTTTCGGAGACACCTGTAGAGCATCTTTATGATCACCCAGTTACGTTGTGACGTTTGATAGCACACAAGGTGTTCGTACAGTATTCGGAAGTTGCATAATCTCATAGTCATAGGAACATGTATAAGTCATGAAGAAAGCAATAGCAGTAAAACTAAACGGTCATAGTGCTATGCTAACGGATGGGTCTAGTCCATCACATCATTATTCTAATGATGTGATTCCGTTGATCAAATGACAACTCATGTCTATGGCTAGGAAACATAGCCATCTTTGATCAATGAGCTAGTCTAGTAGAGGCATACTAGGGACATACTATTTTGTCTATGTATTCACACATGTATCAAGTTTCCGGTTAATACAATTCTAGCATGAATAAAAGACATTTATCATGATATAAGGAAATACAAATAACATCTTTATTATTGCCTCTAGGGCATAATTCCTTCACTTCCTCCCTCTGTTCGCTCACGCGAGGAACAGAGGAGGAATGAGGCCAGGCACGGGCGCTCAGGCGAGGGGGCCAGCCGGCGCAGGTGGCCTCCGGCCAAGGTGAGGGGGCCGGCGGGTGCGGGGCAGCCTGCCGCACCCGTTCAGAGGCGAAGGAGCCGCCGGGGAGGAGTAGGAGGGAGGGGAGGGGCGGCGCCCTGAGGAGGCAGAGGCAACGACGGCGGTGGGGATCTCCGGCGAAATGGCCGCTCCGGCGATGAATGGAGGGTGGGTAGGATATCCGGGATGCGGGGAGAGCTCGTGGTGGCGATGGGAGGCTGAGGAGGGCTCGGGATGGTGGTGATGGAGAGGCGGAGGAGAGGCGAAGGTGGCGGCCGAACCGGGAAGCCGCGGCCATGGTGCACTCTGGCTAAGGGCGAGGGGTCGGGGCGACTCGTGGGGATGTGGGGAGTGCGGTGGAGGTGGTGGGACAGCGAGGGGAGGCATGACGTGGCCGTAGCAAAGAAGACCGGCGATGGCCGAGGTGAACTCCGGCGGAAAGAGGAGGGGACCGAGGACTCCGGTGGTTGAGGAGGAACGAGGAGAGGCTTGTGAGCTGCGGGAGAGGTCAGGGGTCCTTAAATAAGCGTGGAGGAGATCTCTGGACGACCACAAGGGAGCTCCAACAGTCCACTAATGGAGGTCAGCACCAGTTCATAGCAATGGCACTGTTGTGACGGCCCATTGATGGCGAGAGACGACGAAGCAGCGACGCTGGGCGGTGTAGACGAGCATGGGGGAGCTCCTGGACAAGGTTGGAGGCCGAGACGAGGAGGGAGGCGACGAGCACAACGGCCCGACCGTTCCAGAGCGCGCCCTGTGCATGACGCAGGTGCGGTCACCACGCGCACTGGTGCAAGCGTCGAGCTTTGGCGTGGCCGACCATGTCCAATTGATGGACCTAGGTGCCCTTAGTAAAAATGCAGAAAGAAAATGATCCAGGGGCAAAGAAGAGATTTGCACATGGCTCCATGGTAAAACAACAGTAAGGTGTTTGTTACTTCATGTGGTTTAACCATCTGGGTAACTTGGTAAAAAGTTTGTATGGCGATGATCTTACACCAAGATGATTTACATCACCAAAAACCATACTAAGAAGAGGAGTTTAGCTTAGGGTTGCTGTAGAAAGTGCCAAACTGGCCAGAATTAGAGATGATGATGTTGCACTCACACACTTAAGTGTCATGAGATGAAATTTGGTTTAGGGAGCTTATTTGACCATATGGAGCAGCTGTCAAAAGATCGTGACATTTGGATTTACCAAAGTGGTACTTCCTTCACAAAGCTCCAATCTAGACAGAATCTAGGAAAAATTACTGAGGGTAAAAGGATAACTGGATTGAGCCAAGACTTGGTGTAGAAGGTAGAGGTAGATGCAAGAATGGCCTGGTAAATTGGCAGCTCAAATGAAGCAAGTTAAAATAGTATTGCTTCACAAAGTGCAAATATTACCAGAAATCAAGATTTGGAGCTGAGCTCACATAGATGATCTTCATAAGCTCTAATTTGGTATAGGCTCATGATTTGAACAAATGAAGGATGTGACCAAGTTTAATCTCATTTGTACCTGCCTAGAATATACTTCCTTCACAAAGTTTCTTTCTGGACAGAAACTTTGAAAAATCACTGGAAAATAATTACTTGGCAAATGAGTTTGAAATTTGGCACAAGGAAAAGATATGGACATTAAAAGATTTACACCAAGTTTGAGGGCAATTGCGCAAAGATAAATAGCACTTGCTTCACAAAGTGCCATTTAGGACAAAATAGGAAAATGATTTTTGGAGGATTATTTTTGAACATGGCAATGAAATGTTTTGTCATATTTGAGCAAGATGTGATCGAAAAAAAATATGAGAATTACTTGGGAATTTTTAGAATGACAGAGATATAGGTTGCTTCACAACCTAGGGCAAAAAGAATTATTCCTTTAATAGAAAAGGAATATTCCTTGGAAAAAGAATATTGGGTTAGGTCATGGATGGAAATGACAGGATCTAGGGATAGATATGAGGATGACAAGCCGCTCTGGAAAGAAAGAAGAGGTCATCTTCTTCAGTTTCTAGACCACATAGCCACGGAAAAAGAAAACTCAGGCAAAAATCTCAGGAAATCCAAAGAAAAAGAAAAGGCCAAAAATCAGGCTGTGACATCATCGGATCACCGGATGGGGTTCCGGGCACCCCCGGGAGGATGATGGGTCATATGGGCCAAAGTGGGGGAACACACCAGCCCATAAGGGGATGTCGCACGTGTGATGCCCCGGGACCGATGCTCTAGTTCCCTTCCATTTATTTTCGTTGTCGAGGTGTGTTTCTATTGTTTGTTGCATTCGTCATTGCATCATTTGTTGGGGAACGTAGTATTTTAAAATTTTCCTACGATCACGCAAGATCTATCTACCAGATGCATAGCAACGAGAGGGAAGAGTGTGTCTACGTACCCTCGTAGACCGGAAGCGGAAGCGTCAAGTGACGCGGTTGATGTAGTCGAACTTCTTCGCGATTCAACCGATCAAGCACCGAACGTACGGCACCTCCGCGTTCAGCACACGTTCAGCTTGATGACATCCCACGAGCTCTTGATCCAGTTGAGCTTCACGGGAGAGTTTCGTCAGCACGACGGCATGGTGACGGATATGATGTATTCACCGGCACAGGGCTTCGCCTAAGCACCGCGACGGTATGACCGAGGTGTGTTTCTGTGGAGGGGGGCACCGCACACGGCTGGAACAATTCAACTTGTGTGTATTTGGGTGCCCCCTGCCCCCGTATATAAAGGAGCAAGGGGGGAGGCCGGCCGGCCCTTGTTTGGTGCGGCTAGGGGTGCAATCCTACTAGGAATAGGATTGCAATCCTATTCCTAGTAGGAACCACCAAAGAAGGAAGAGAGGGAAAGGAAAAGAGGGAGAGGTGGCGCCCCCCCAATCCTAGTCCAACTAGGAACCCTAGGTGGGGCGCCGGCCAGCCCTATGGGCTGCCTCTCTCTTTTCCATAAGGCCCACTATGGACCATCCCCCTTCGTAGGGGGTTCCGGTAACCCCCTCCGGCAATCCCGTTAAATCCGAAACTTTTCCGGAACACTTCCGGTGTCCGAATATAGTCGTCCAATATATCAATCTTTATGTCTCGGACATTTTGAGACTCCTCGTCATGTCCGTGATCTCATCCGGGACTCCGAACTACCTTCGGTACATCAAAACTCATAAACTCATAATACCGATCGCCATCAAACGTTAAGCGTGCGGACCCTACGGGTTCGAGAACTATGTAGACATGACCGAGACTCATCTCCGGTCAATAACCAATAGCGGAACCTGGATGTTCATATTGGCTCCTATATATTCTACGAAGATCTTTTATCGGTCAGAACCGCATAACAACATACGTTGTTCCTTTTGTCATCGGTATGTTACTTGCCCGAGATTCGATCGTCGGTATCTCTATACCTAGTTCAATCTCGTTACCGGCAAGTCTCTTTACTCGTTCCGTAACACATCATCTCGTGACTAACTCATTAGTCTTTTGCTTGCAAGGCTTATTATGATGTGTGTTACCGAGAGGGCCCAGAGATACCTCTCCGACACTCGGAGTGACAAATCCTAATCTTGATCTATGCCAACACCACGAATACTTTCGGAGACACCTGTAGAGCATCTTTATGATCACCCAGTTACGTTGTGACGTTTGATAGCACACAAGGTGATCCTACGGTATTCGGGAGTTGCATAATCTCATAGTCATAGGAACATGTATAAGTCATGAAGAAAGCAATAGCAGTAAAACTAAACGATCATAGTGCTATGCTAACGGATGGGTCTTGTCCATCACATCATTCTCCTAATGATGTGATCCCGTTGATCAAATGACAACTCATGTATATGGTTAGGAAACATAACCATCTTTGATCAATGAGCTAGTCTAGTAGAGGCATACTAGGGACACTCTGTTTTGTCTATGTATTCACACATGTACTAAGTTTCCGGTTAATACAATTCTAGCATGAATAATAAACATTTATCATGATATAAGGAAATATAAATAACAACTTTATTATTGCCTCTAGGGCATATTTCTTTCAGTCTCCCACTTGCACTAGAGTCAATAATCTAGCTCACATCGCCATGTGATTTAATACCGATAGTTCACATTGTTATGTGAATAACACCCATAGTTCACATCACCATGTGACCAATACCCAAAGGGTTTACTAGAGTCAATAATCTAGTTCACATCGCTATGTGATTAATACCCAAGAGTAATAAGGTGTGATCATGTTTTGCTTGTGAGAGAAGTTTAGTCAACGGGTCTGTCACATTCAGATCCGTATGTATTTCGCAAATTTCTATGTCTACAATGCTCTGCATGGAGCTACTCTAGCTAATTGCTCCCACTTTCAATACGCATCCAGATTGATACTTAGAGTCATCTGGATTTAGTGTCAAGGCTTGCATCGGCGTAACCCTTTACGACGAACTCTTTATCACCTCCATAATCGAGAAACATTTCCTTAGTCATCCAATTACTAAGGATAATTTTGACCGCTGTACAGTGATCTACTCCTGGATCACTATTGTACCTCCCTGTCAAACTCATGGCAAGGTACACAACGTGTTTTGTACACAGCATGGCATACTTTATAGAACCTATGTCTGAGGCATAGGGAATGACTTTCATTCTCTCTATATTTTTCTGCCGTGGTCTGGCTTTGAGTCTTACTCAACTTCACACCTTACAAGTAAGGCAAGAACTCCTTCTTTGACTGATCCATTTTGAACTACTTCAAAATCTTATCAAGGTATGTACTCATCGAAAGTCTTATCAAGCGTCTTGATCTATCTCTATAGATCTTGATGCCCAATATGTAAGCAGCTTCACCAAGGTCTTTCTTTGAAAAAACTCCTTTCAAACACTCCTGTATGCTTTCCAGAAAATTCTACATCATTTCCGATCGACAATATGTCATTCACATATACTTATCAGAAAGGTTGTAGTGCTCCCACTCACTTCTTGTAAATACAGGCTTCACCGCAAGTCTGTATAAATCTATATGCTTTGATCAACTTATCAAAGCGTATATTCCAACTCCGAGATGCTTGCACCAGTCCATAGATGGATCGCTGGAGCTTACATTTTGTTAGCACCTTTAGGATTGACAAAACCTTCTGGTTGCATCATATACAAGTCTTCTTTAATAAATCCATTAAAGAATGCAATTTTGTTATCCATTTGCCAGATTTCATAAAATGCGGCAATTACTAACATGATTCAGACAGACTTAAGCATCGCTACGGGTGAGAAAGTCTCATCGTAGTCAACTCCTTGAACTTGTCGAAACCCTTTCGCAACAAGTCGAGCTTTGTAAACAGTAACATTACCGTTTGCGTCGGTCTTCCTCTTGAAGATCCATTTATTTTCGATGGCTTGCCGATCATCGGGCAAGTCAACCAAAGTCCACACTTTGTTCTCATACATGGATCCCATCTCAGATTTCATGGCCTCAAGCCATTTTGCGGAATCTGGGCTCATCATCGCTTCCTCATATTTCGTAGGTTCATCATGGTCTAGTAACATGATTTCCAGAACTGGGTTGCCGTACCACTCAGGTGCGGAACGTACTCTGGTTGATCTACGACGTTCAGCAGAAACTTGATCCGAAGTTTCATGATCATCATCATTAACTTCCTCACTGATTGGTGTAGGAATCACTGGAACAGTTTTCTGTGATGTACTACTTTCCAATCCGGGAGAAGGTACAATTACCTCATCAAGTTCTACTTTCCTCCCACTCACTTCTTTCGAGAGAAACTCCTTCTCTAGAAAGGATCCATTCTTAGCAACGAATATCTTGCCTTCGGATCTGTGATAGAAGGTGTACCCAACAGTCTCTTTTGGGTATCCTATGAAGACACATTTCTCCGACTTGGGTTCGAGCTTATCAGGTTGAAGCTTTTTCACATAAGCATCGCAGCCCCAAACTTTAAGAAACGACAACTTTGGTTTCTTGCCAAACCATAGTTCATAAGGTGTCGCATCAACGGATTTAGATGGTGCCCTATTTAACGTGAATGTAGCTGTCTCTAATGCATAACCCCAAAAGAGATAGTAGTAGATCGGTAAGAGACATCATCGATCGCACCATATCTAATAAAGTACATTTATGATGTTCGGACACCCCATTACACTATGGTGTTCCAGATGGCGTGAGTAGTGAAACTATTTCACATTGTTTTTACTGAAGGCCAAACTCGCTAACTCAAATATTTTACCTCTACGATCATATCGTAGAAACTCTTATTTTCTTGTTACGATGATTCTCCACTTCACTCTGAAATTCTTTGAACTTTTCAAATGTTTCAGACTTGTGCTTCATTAAGTAGATATACCCATATCTGCTCAAATCATCAGTGAAGGTCAGAAAATAATGATACCCGCCGCGAGCTTCAACACTCATTGGTCCACATACATCTGTATGTATGATCTCCAACAAATTTGTTGCTCGCTCCACAGTTCTAGAGAACGGAGTTTTAGTCATCTTGCCCATGAGGCATGGTTCGCAAGCACCAAGTGATTCATAATCAAGTGATTCCAAAAGTCCATCACTATGGAGTTTCTTCATGCGCTTTACACCAATATGACCTAAACGGCAGTGCCACAAATAAGTTGCACTATCATTATTAACCTTGCATCTTTTGGCTTCAATATTATGAATATGTGTATCACCACGATCGAGATCCAACAAACCATTTTCATTGGGTGTATGACCATAGAAGTTTTTATTCATGTAAACAGAACAACAATTATTCTCTAACTTACATGAATAATCGTATTGCAATAAACATGATCAAATCATATTCATGTCAACACCAAATAACACTTATTTAGGTTCAACACTAATCCCGAAAGTATAGGGAGTGTGCGATGATGATCATATCAATCTTGGAACTACTTCCAATACTCATCGTCACTTCATCTTTTAACTAGTTTCTGTTCATTATGCAACTCCCATTTCGAGTTACTACTCTTTAGCAACTGAACCAATATCAAATACTGAGGGGTTGCTATGAACACTAGTAAAATACACATCAATAATCTGTATATCAAATATACCTTTGTTCACTTTGCCATCCTTCTTATCCGCCAAATATCTAGGGCAGTTCCACTTCTAGTGACCATTTCCTTTGCAGTAGAAGCACTTGTTTCAGGCTTGAGTTTAGCTTTGGGTTTCTTCACGGGAGTGACAACTTGCTTGTCAT
The DNA here is from genome assembly GCA_902687465.1 of Secale cereale. Classification (NCBI taxonomy): domain Eukaryota; kingdom Viridiplantae; phylum Streptophyta; class Magnoliopsida; order Poales; family Poaceae; genus Secale; species Secale cereale. The sequence continues at coordinate 718,362,309 of LR738713.1, read as the reverse complement.
TCTTCTTGAAGTTCCCCTTCTATCCCTTTGCCCTTTACTTGAAACAAGTGGTCTAGTTAACCATCAACACTTGATGCTCTTTCTTGATTTCTACCTTCGCCGATTTCAGCATCGTGAAGAGCTCGGGAATTACTTTCGTCATCCCTTGCATATTATAGTTCATCACGAAGTTCTACTAACTTGGTGATAGTGTCTAGAGAACTTTGTCAATTACTATCTTATCTGGAAGATTAACTCCCACTTGATTCAAGCAATTGTACTGCCCAGACAATCTGAGCACATGCTCACTGGTTGAGCTATTCTCCTCCATCTTGTAGGCAAAGTACTGTCAGAGGTCTTATACCTCTTGACACGGGCATGAGTATGAAATACTAATTTCAACACTTGGAACATCTCATATGCTCCATGGCGTTTCAAAACATTTTTGAAGTACCGGTTATAAGCCGTAAAGCATGGTGCACTAAACTATCAAGTAGTCATCATATCGAGCTTTTGTCAAAACGTTCATAACGTCTACATCTGCTCCTGCAATAGGTCTGTCACCTAGCGGTGCATCAAGGACATAATTCTTCTGTGCAGCAATGAGGATAATCCTCAGATCACGGAACAATTCCGCATCATTGCTACTAACATCTTTCAACTTCGTTTTCTCTAGGAACATATGAAAAAATAAACGGGGAGCAACATCGCGAGCTATTGATCTACAACATAGATATGCTAATACTACCAGGACTAACTTCATGATAAATTAAAGTTCAATTTAATCATATTACTTAAAGAACTCCCACTTAGATAGACATCCCTCCGGTCATCTAAATGATCACGTGATCCAAATCAACTAAACCATGTCCGATCATCACGTGAGATGGAGTATTTTCAATGGTGAACATCTTATGTTGATCATATCTACTATATGATTCACGCTCGACCTTTCGGTCTCCAGTGTTCCGAGGCCATATCTGCATATGCTAGGCTCGTCAAGTTTAACCCGAGTATTCTGCGTGTGCAAAACTGGCTTACACCCGTTGTATTTGAACGTAGAGCTTATCACACCCGATCATCACGTGGTGTCTCGGCACGACGAACTTTCGCAACGGTGCATACTCAGGGAGAACACTTATACCTTGAAATTTAGTAAGGGATCATCTTATAATGCTACCATCGTTCTAAGCAAAATAAGAAGCATAATAAGATAAACATCACATGCAATCAAAATATGTGACATGATATGGCCATCATCATCTTGTGCTTTTGATCTCCATCTCCAAAGCATCGTCATGATCACCTTCGTCACCGGCGCGACACCTTGATCTCCATCGTAGCATCGTTGTCGTCTCGCCAACTTTTGCTTCTACGACTATCGTTGCCGCTTAGTGATAAAGTAAAGCAATTACATGGCGATTGCATTTCATACAATAAAGCGACAACCATATGGCTCCTGCCAGTTGCCGATAACTTTACAAAACATGATCATCTCATACAAAACCGTATAACTCATCATGTCTTGACCATATCACATCACAACATGCCCTGCAAAAACAAGTTAGACGTCCTCTACTTTGTTGTTGCATGTTTTACGTGGCTGCTACGGGCTTAGCAAGAACCGTTCTTACCTACGCATACAAAACCACAACGATGTTTCGTCAAGTATGTGCTGTTATAACCTTCACAAGGACCGGGCGTAGCCACACTTGATTCAGCTAAAGTGAGAGAGACAGACACCCGCCTGTCACCTTTAAGCAACGAGTGCCCGTAACGGTGAAACCAGTCTCGCGTAAGCATACGCGTAATGTCGGTTCGGGCCGCTTCATCTCACAATACCGCCGAAGCAAAGTATGACATGCTGGTAAGCAGTATGACTAGTATCGCCCACAACTCATTGTGTTCTACTCGTGCATATCATCTACGCATAGACCTGGCTCTGATGCCACTGTTGGGGAACGTAGTATTTTAAAATTTTCCTACGATCACGCAAGATCTATCTACCAGATGCATAGCAACGAGAGGGAAGAGTGTGTCTACGTACCCTCGTAGACCGGAAGCGGAAGCGTCAAGTGACGCGGTTGATGTAGTCGAACTTCTTCGCGATTCAACCGATCAAGCACCGAACGTACGGCACCTCCGCGTTCAGCACACGTTCAGCTTGATGACGTCCCACGAGCTCTTGATCCAGTTGAGCTTCACGGGAGAGTTTCGTCAGCACGACGGCATGGTGACGGATATGATGTATTCACCGGCGCAGGGCTTCGCCTAAGCACCGCGACGGTATGACCGAGGTGTGTTTCTGTGGAGGGGGGCACCGCACACGGCTGGAACAATTCAACTTGTGTGTATTTGGGTGCCCCCTGCCCCCGTATATAAAGGAGCAAGGGGGGAGGCCGGCCGGCCCTTGTTTGGTGCGGCTAGGGGTGCAATCCTACTAGGAATAGGATTGCAATCCTATTCCTAGTAGGAACCACCAAAGAAGGAAGAGAGGGAAAGGAAAAGAGGGAGAGGTGGCGCCCCCCAATCCTAGTCCAACTAGGAACCCTAGGTGGGGCGCCGGCCAGCCCTATGGGCTGCCTCTCTCTTTTCCATAAGGCCCGCTATGGACCATCCCCCTTCGTAGGGGGTTCCGGTAACCCCCTCCGGCAATCCCGTTAAATCCGAAACTTTTCCGGAACACTTTCGGTGTCCGAATATAGTCGTCCAATATATCAATCTTTATGTCTCGGACATTCTGAGACTCCTCGTCATGTCCGTGATCTCATCCGGGACTCCGAACTACCTTCGGTACATCAAAACTCATAAACTCATAATACCGATCGCCATCAAACGTTAAGCGTGCGGACCCTACGGGTTCGAGAACTATGTAGACATGACCGAGACTCATCTCCGGTCAATAACCAATAGCGGAACCTGGATGTTCATATTGGCTCCTATATATTCTACGAAGATCTTTTATCGGTCAGAACCGCATAACAACATACGTTGTTCCTTTTGTCATCGGTATGTTACTTGCCCGAGATTCGATCGTCGGTATCTCTATACCTAGTTCAATCTCGTTACCGGCAAGTCTCTTTACTCGTTCCGTAACACATCATCTCGTGACTAACTCATTAGTCTTTTGCTTGCAAGGCTTATTATGATGTGTGTTACCGAGAGGGCCCAGAGATACCTCTCCGACACTCGGAGTGACAAATCCTAATCTTGATCTATGCCAACACCACGAATACTTTCGGAGACACCTGTAGAGCATCTTTATGATCACCCAGTTACGTTGTGACGTTTGATAGCACACAAGGTGATCCTACGGTATTCGGGAGTTGCATAATCTCATAGTCATAGGAACATGTATAAGTCATGAAGAAAGCAATAGCAGTAAAACTAAACGATCATAGTGCTATGCTAACGGATGGGTCTTGTCCATCACATCATTCTCCTAATGATGTGATCCCGTTGATCAAATGACAACTCATGTCTATGGTTAGGAAACATAACCATCTTTGATCAATGAGCTAGTCTAGTAGAGGCATACTAGGGACACTCTGTTTTGTCTATGTATTCACACATGTACTAAGTTTCCGGTTAATACAATTCTAGCATGAATAATAAACATTTATCATGATATAAGGAAATATAAATAACAACTTTATTATTGCCTCTAGGGCATATTTCTTTCATCATTCGCATCGCGTTGGCACTCGTGATGTCATTCTTTTCAAAACTTGCATTCGTTCATCGTTACCGATTCTCCTCATTCTCTCTGCTGTGCATTCTGAGCCCAACCACACTAGCACGCGTTTGCGGTATATCCGAAATATTAGTTTATAAGTGGCATAAAATTGTTTTACGAAATGGGGTGAAAGTTGGTCTGTGGTCTTGTTATATTGTAGGTAGAACGCCTACCAAATTTCGTCGCATTCAGAGTCTGTTTGATAGCTCAATCGTTAAACATATAATGGGATTATAGCTGGTCAAACGTCGGACCTCTTCGATGTTCGAAAACCTGTTGCCAGGCCGCTCTTCTCTCCTCTCTTCTCAGCGCAATGCCTTCTACACATCCCACTAGCCCACCTACCTACCCCCTCTGCTCCGAACCATTCGATGGCGATTGAAAGGCTCTGAAATGGACTAAAACCCACTAACCCTAGCCAATTCCCTATTTAAACACTTCCCCCATGCCATTTTGGGCAGCCTAGCGCCTCCACCTACCTCTAGCCGCCTCCCTCCTACAAATCCATGTCGATCCCCTCCTTCTCCGCCACTTGTTGCCGCCAGAGCAGCCAACCACCACTCACGCCGATGCTCTCAGCCTCTCCCTGCTCGCCACGCCACCCGCACCCAATCCTCCAGCGCCACCTATCCCTTGCCTCACTCTACCCGTACCAGGCCCGGAGAGCCCGGAGCAGGCCCGCCTGAGCCCATTGGGACCCGTGCGCCCCCATGCGCCGCCCATAGATCCCGTTGCCCGGGAGATTCCCCGTCCGCCTCCGCGCGCGGCCAGTCACCGGCCTTCGCGCCGCCCGCTGCTACATTGAGCTCGGCCCCTCCCCGCCGTTGTCGAATCCGCTCGGAGCTCACCAGGTCGTCCCCGCCTCGCCCAGTTCTGGCCCCTCCGGCCGTCCTGAAGGAAATATGCCCTAGAGGCAATAAGAAAGTTGTTATTTATATTTCCTTATATATCATGATAAATATCTTTTATTCATGCTAGAATTGTATTAACCGGAAACTTTATACATCATACATGTGTGAATACATAGACGAAATACAGTGTCCCTAGTAAAGCCTCTACTAGACTAGCTCATTAATCAAAGATGGTTGTGTTTCCTAACCATAGGCATGTGTTGTCATTTGATTAATGGGATCACATCATTAGGAGAATGATGTGATGGACATGACCCATTCGTTAGCTTAGCATAATGATCGTTCATTTTTTACTGCTATTGCTTTCTTCATGTCAAATACATATTCCTCCGACTATGAGATTATGCAACTCCCGGATACCAGAGGAATGCCTTGTATGCTGTCAAACATCACAACGTAACTGGGTGATTATAAAGATGCTCGACAGGTATCTATGAAGGTGTTTGTTGATTTGTCATAGGTCAAGAATAGGATTTGTCACTCCGAGTATCGAAGAGGTATCACTGTGCCCTCTCGGTAATACATATCATAATAAGCCTTGCAAGAAAATGACTTATGAGTTAGTCACGGGATGATGTATTACAAAGCGAGTAAAGAGACTTGCCGGTAACGAGATTGAACTAGGTATGAAGATACCGACGATCGAATCTCGGGCAAGTAACATACCAATGACAAAGGGAATAACGTATGTTGCATTACGGTTTGGCCGATAAAGATCTTCATAGAATATGTAGAAACCAATATGAGCATCCTGGTTCTGCTATTGGTTATTGACCGTAGATATGTCTAGGTCATGTCTACATAGTTCTCGAACCCGTAGGGTCTGCACGCTTAACGTTCGATGACGATTTGTATTAAAGAGTTATGTGTTTTTGGTGACCGAAGATTGTTTGGAGTCCCGGATGACATCACGGACATAAAGAGGAGTCTCGAAATGGTTGAGAGGTAAAGATCGATATATTGGATGATGGTATTCGGACACCATAATGGTTTCAGGAAGTTTCATATATTTATCGGAGTACCGAGGGGCTACCTGATCCCCCGAGGGAAGTATTGGGCCTACATGGGCAATAAGGGAGAGAGAGGGGAGCCCACAAGGGGTAGTGCCCCCCATGGGCTGTTCGAATTGGACAAGTGGAAGGGGGCGCGACCCCCCTTTCCTTCTCCCTCTCCCTCTCCCTTCCTTCCTTCCTTCTCCGCAAAAGGAAAAAAAGGGGAATCCTAGTCCTACTAGGATTGGAGTTCTCGTAGGACTCCTCCCCATGGCGCGCCCCCTAGGCCGGCCGCCTCCTTCCCTCCTCCTTTATATACAGGGGCAAGGGGGCACCCTAGAACACACAAGTTATTCTATTAGCCGTGTGCGGTGCCCCCCTCCATAGTTTACACCTCAGGTCATATTGTCATAGTGCTTAGGCGAAGCCCTACGCGATCTACTTCACCATCATCGTCAACACGCTGTCGTGCTGCCGCGATCTACTTCACCATCATCATCAACACACTGTCGTGCTGCCGGAACTCTCCCTCGACCCTCTACTGGATCAAGAGCTCGAGGGACATCATCAAGCTGAACGTGTGCTGAACTCGGAGGTGTCGTACATTCGGTACTTGATCGGTTGAACCGCGAAGACGTTCGACTACATCAACTGTGTTAATCTAACACTTCCGCTTTCGGTCTACGAGGGTACGTAGACACACTCTTCCCGTCTCGTTGCTATGCATCTCCTAGATAGATCTTGCATGAACGTAGGAATTTTTTTTTTTGAAATTGCATGCTACGTTTCCCAACACGTCCCACATCACGCCGCCGCTGGCGAGCTGCTTCCCTGAGCTGCTCCGGCATCCAGCGACCTGGCCCAAGATCTCATGGGGGGGGGGAGGGGGCGCTGCCCCCCAGCTTCAGAGGAAACTGCGAAGAAAATTTTATTTGAAGAGCTGAAGGATACATTTGCAAAGTTGTGACTATCAAAATTTGTTTTGTTCCAGATAGAATTCACCTCTACTTGGTCATTCATGGGGAAAATAGAGTCTAGCTGAGCACTCATGACCATTCCAACATTTATTTGATTCTTGATGTTAGACGGATCCGTGCCTGGGATGAGTGATATGTCTCCAACGTATCTATAATTTTTTATTGTTCCATGCTATTATTTATGATGTTTTGGACGTTTAATGGGCTTTGTTACACATTTTTATATTATTTTTGGGACTAACCTATTAACCCAAAGACCCAGTCCAGATTGCTGTTTTTTGACTACTTCAGAGTTTTACAGAAAAAGAATATCAAACGGAGTCCAAACGGAATGAAACCTTCGGGAGAGATATTTTTGGAGCGATATCTTCACGGGAGACTTGAGAACCACGGAATAGGGCACACGTCGCATCCACGAGGGTGGCCGCCCCCTACAGGGTGCGCCCCCTGCCTCGTGGGCCCCGCGTTGGTCCCTCGATGCCCTCCTTCCTCCTATATATACCCATGTACCCCGAAAACATCAGAAGAGGAGAAAAAACCCTAGTTACACCGCCGCAACCTTCTGTTCCCGTGAGATCCCATCTTGGGGCCTGTTCCGGAGCTCCGCCGGAGGGGGGATCTACCATGGAGTGCTTCTACATCAACATCATCGCCTCACCATGAGTTGTGAGTAGTTTACCACATACCTTCGGGTCCATAGTTAGTACCTAGATGGCTTCTTCTCTCTCTTTGGATCTCAATACCAAGTTCTGCTTGGTCTTCGAGGAGATCTATTCGATGTAATCTCTTTTTGCGGTGTGTTTGTCGAGATCCGATGAATTGTGGGTTTATGATCAAGATTATCTATGAGAAATATTTGGTTCTTTTCTGAATTCTTTTATGTATGATTATAATATCCTTGCAAGTCTCTTCGAATTATTGGTTTGGTTTGGCCTACTAGATCTATAGTTTTTGCAATGGGAGAAGTGCTTGGCTTTGGGTTTAATCTTGCGGTGTCCTTTCCCAGTGACAGTAGGGGCAGCAAGGCACGTATTGTATTGTTGTCATCGAGGATAAAAAGATGGGGTCTATATCATATTGCTTGAGTTTATCCCTCTACATCATGTCATCTTGCTTAACGCGTTACTCTGTTCTTATGAACTTAATACTCTATATGCATGCTGGATAGCGGTCGATGTGTGGAGTAATAGTAGTAGATGCAGAATTGTTTCGGTCTACTTGTCACGGACGTGATGCCTATATATTATGATCATGCCTAGATATTCTCATAATTATTCTGTTTTTTATCAATTGCTCGACAGTAATTCATTCACCCACCGTAGAATTCTGCTATCATGAGAGAAGCCACTAGTGAAACCTATGCCCCCGGGGTCTATTCTCAACATATCAATCTACAATCTACTTTACTTTACCATTTTTACTTTCTGTTCTTATATCCAAAAATACCAAAAATATCAAACTATCATATCTATCAGATCTATCAGATCTCACTTTCGTAAGGGACCGTAAAGGGATTGACAATCGCGTTGGCTGCAAAGTTCTTATTTGTTTGTGCTGGTGCGAGGGACTCGCGCGTGGTCTCCTACTAGATTGATACCTTGGTTCTAAAAAACTGATGGAAATACTTACGCTACCCTGCTGCATCTCCCTTTCCTCTTCGAGGGAATACAACGCGAGCTCGAGAAGTAGCAAGAAGAATTTCTGGCGCCGTTGCCATGGAGGCTTACACAAAAGTCATATACCAAGTACCTATAACAAATCCTTATCCTTCGCATTACATCTATTTGCCTATCGTTTTCCTCTCCCCCACTTCACCCTTGCCGTTTTATTTGCCCTTCTTTTTGTCGCGTGTTTATCGTTCGCTTGCCCTCATGTCTGAGATGGGGGGGGGGGGATTTTATCGAGAAGGGTAGTAATGTTGAGGGAAATGTCTATGTTGACCCTCCGGATGAAACTACCGCTTTACATATTAAGAAGTTCCGGGTTGGTAGTGATAATATCATTGGAAAAGGAGTTCTTCAAGACTTCTTTACTTGTGCCTGTGCTTTGCCTACTATGGGTGGTTCTATTCTTCATAGAACTAGTAGCCTTGCGGATGTCATATCTATGCTTATAGTTGAAATCGAATGGCAATTTATCCATATGCATCCCTGTATTCAGAGAATCTATCTGGAATTTCCCAATGTTGAGCATTCTTCTGTTAAGTGTGCAGCTACTATCTTTTTGGCTCATGAATTCAGATTTATCATGAAAGAGGCCAAAGAAATATTTGCTCATTAGAGGGTAGATGTTGGTCGACCTCCCATAGAGGCTATCTTGTTTAACCAAGAAGACATAATGCGGTTGCGATCTCCTGATCATGTTGTGTTTAATGAAAACCTTAGAAAAAGGTTCCTACCGATGTCTTGGTTGATAGCATTTCTGAATTGAATGATGATTTTGATATCCAAAACAATGGGTTAGGTTTTTCCCTTGAGCGAAGGCTCATGACCTTTTGCCAAAAGAACGTTTATAATGATGAATTGGTTGTGCATTATAAAGGGCCAAAGGAGGAACCTATACCTCCTGAGCTTTATATGGGGGACTTTTGTCCCATTAAATTTAGCCCTTTTGATTACTTTTGCTTGCCACAAAGAAAACTTGCTACTGAACGTAGGGAATATGAGATGAGTTTTCGTGATATATCTTATCATAATGGCAATACCTAGATCTATCCTTGTATCGTGCCTAGCTAGGGGCGTTAAACAATAGCGCTTGTTGGAAGGCAACCCTAATTTATATTTATTTTTTAGTTTTTGCTTCTGTTTAGGAATAAATATTGCATCTAGCTTCTGTTTAGATGTGGTTTTGTGTTTTAATTAGTGTTTGTGCCAAGTAAAACCTTTGGGAAGACTTGTGTGAAGTTTATATGATCTTGCTGTAAAACAGAATCGTTAGCGCTCACTAGAATAGTCATCAGATTTTACTGGAGTGTGATATTTAGTTGATTCTTTTTGCAGATGATTAATAGACAAATTACCCACGTTTACCAATTTATTTTAATTTTTTGGAGTTACAGAATTATGCCAAAGTTACAGATTACTACAGACTGTTCTGTTTTTGACAGATTCTGTTTTTCGTGTGTTGTTTGCTTATTTTGATGAATCTATGAGTAGTATTGGAGGATATGAATCATAGAGAAGTTGGAATAAAGTAGGTTTAACACCAATATAAACAAAGAATGAGTTCATTACAGTACCTTTGAGTGGTGGTTTGTTTTCTTATACTAACGGAGCTCACGAGATTTTTGTCTAAGTTTTGTGTTGTGAAGTTTTCAAGTTTTGAGTATTGCTTTGATGGACTACGGAACAAATAGTGGCAAGAGCCTAAGCTTGGGGATGCCCCAGGCACCCCAAGGTAAAATTCAAGGACAACCAAAAGCCTAAGTGTGACGCCCGAAGACCGACGTCCCAGAAGATTCCAGAAGATTCCAGATGTTCCGGGTTTCCCTTGTGTTTCTTTTGTGCTTGTGTTATTTATTTTTGCATTGCATCATGTTATCATGTCATCATGTCATTAATATTTTGCATCTCAACTTAAATAAATCGTGTGGACGTTCGGTCCATTTAAATCGAGGGAAGTGTCTTCTCTTTAAAACATATCCTCCCAATATTAGGGAGCTATATTAATAAATATTCCATTCCTTGGAATCACCTATAACACAATTGCACCATTCCTCAATTTTCTTTTATCCAATTCAACTTCATTTCTTCCTTTGAGGCCTTTTAGTAAAATTGTGTTGCAATTTTACTTCTTCCACAAATGTTCCAATTCTGCCCATAAATCACATTTAGTGTGTAGGGTCACCTTCTATATTTTCAACTCTTTTGAGGTTCTTTTGGATGGGTTTAAAAATTCAAACATGTCGAGTTATTTTCAACATGTTTGGATTTTACTTCCTCTAAAAAACCTCCAGTCATTTTAATTATATTCCTCACATTTTTGTGAATCCAGGGAATTTTACCTCTTGCCCTAAGCCTATTCCTAGCCTCCCTTCCTTTTCCTTTCATCTTGATGTTTTTCTGTGTTTTGGAAACGCAGAGAGGGAATAAGAAGAGAGCCCTTCTGGCCATTCCAAGTCAAGCCCAATTCCCCCTCAAGGCCCATCCCTTCTCTCTAACCCTAGCCCGCAGCTCTC
>LR738713.1:718325198-718351511 GCA_902687465.1 Secale cereale | reverse complement strand
GCCAGGCGTTTCTCTCGCTCCTCTCGCAGCCCCATCTTCCCCCGATTCCCTCGCTCGATTCTCCCAAACCCATCGCTCCTCTCACGCGCCCGATTCCCTCGCGGCTTGCCTCGTCGCTCGCCCACGCCCCGCCTCTTCCTCCATCTCCCGAGCCCGACCATCTCCCTCCTCTCCAACGACGCAGCACGCCGCATGGCCTCCCTCCTCCATCGCCAAGGCAGGGCGCCGCCCCTGCCTCGTCTCCCTCCAGCGCGCGGAGCTGGCCATCCCCTCGGCCCCGACGCCCGTTCTCCAGCACCTCGGCCCCCGCCCGTCCTCGCCACCACCGTCGCGCCTCCTCCCATCCTCGCGCAGCCGAGCCGCCCGTCCCTCGCAGTACCTCCAGGCCGCGCGCCCGCGCCCCTCTCCTCTGGCGTCCAGCGAGGCCCGGCCGGGAGCGCGCCCTAGGCGACTGCGCGTGGCCTCCATCTCCTCGCCCGTCCTGCTGCCTCCATCGCGCCCGCAGCGCACGACGCCCCGCAGCTCCGTCCTGCTGTAACCTCCGGCCGCGACCACCTCTCCTGCGTGCCCCTTCCTCGCCTGGTCCGAGCCGGCCGGCCAGGAGGCCGCTGCCCTTCTTCAGTCCTGCCTCCGTGCCTCGTCCTCGCCTCCGACCAGCGCCGCTTCGAGCTCGTCCGCCCCGGCTTCTCCTCCTCGCTGCTCCGGGTTGTTACCGTGACCGAGACCGTGCCTGTGTTTTTCTTTGTTGCCTTGTGCTGTTGGGAGTGTCCAGGAACCGTTTCTTTTGCCAAGTGGAGACCGAAGACCTTGGATGCATCAAGTTCCTCTACGATCCGCGTACGACTATCGTCATCGTGACCCCGAACAACTACGGATCAAGTACCACTACCGTCGCGAGATCGAGAACCCCCAAGTACCACGACGACCGACTCGACAAGTACCCCTACCGTTGAACGAGAACAACTACTTCCCTCTACGGCATGTACCACTACCGTCGCTCGGAAACGATGGATGCGCCAAGTACATCTACGAACTCGACGCCCGAACGTCTACCGTCGCCCCGTGTACCACTACTTCCCTCTACGGAACGACTACTCGTTGGCGACCTCGTGAACGGCTACTTCCTCTCCGAACGTGAACGACTACTTCCACTACGATCTCGAACCGCCCCGAAACGCACGCTTCGAAGGTATAACCCCGAGACGATGACCCGTGTGATGCTTGTGTTGTATGAGATGTTGCCCTTGTGTGCACCGTGCCCATTCATCTTTTGTCATGTTCCTCGGTTGCCTCGTCGCCGACTCGTGGGAACCCGGTGACGGGATCACCCCACCTTTCCTCTTGTTCCACACGCTCTCCGTCATCTTTTGCACCGGACTCACAATGAGTTACCGGAACCGAGATGTTGCCGTTGCATCATTTTCGGATCGTTGCCGTGGCACCCTTTCTTTCCACCACGGTGACAATACTTCATATCTTCTTCATGTCAACTGTTAATTAATAATTGCTTAAACTTGATCATGTCATCCGCATCATGTTAACAACATGATATGTGTGAATTGTTGTTGCTTATAATTACTAAACATGCTTATGGGGATTTTTACCGGAATTGTTGTTGTTATTTCCGGCCTCATTTAAAATGCCTAAATAGTGTAGTTTTATTTTGCTTCACCTCTTGCCATGTTAACAAACATTTAATCTCGTCTTGTAAATAAACGAGAGTCAATTAAATAATTAAATGTGGTGTTTCGTCATTATGCAACTCGTTGCATATTGAGCTCCACTTAACTTGTAGTTTTTGTTTGTGCACTTTGCCATGCCATGCATATCTAAACCAGTCATGCATCATGCTTGTTTGTGCATCGTATGCCATGTTTATGCTTGTGTGTTTACCGTGTTGCTTGTTTCTTTCCGGTTTGCTTCTCTTGATAGCTTCGGTTTCGTTCCGGAGTTGTGAGGATTCTCTCGTCTATGTTGCTCCGTCTACTTCATGGATCCGTTCTTCTCCCTTGTGGAATTCCAGCCAAGATGACCGAACCCGGATACCATTACTATCTTTGCCTGTTGCTAGTAGTCTCGCTCTATAGTTTTGCCTCGATGCCCATGTCTTTCCTGTCAGCCTCCTATTGTAACCATGAACCTGTTTAACCACCCTACCTATGCAAACCGTTGAATGGCTAAGTATGCTTCGCTCAGCCCCTCTTATAGCATTGTTAGTTGCAGGTGAAGATTGAAGATGCTTGCTTCATGTTGAAGTTTTGTTGGGTTATATCACACTATATAAATGCTTAAAATGAAATCATCTATATATTGGCAAGGGTGGAAGGCTAAGCCTTTTGTTTGGTGATTTGTTCCACTCATGCCGTTAGGAACCGTATAAACCGGTGTTATGTTCCTTGATTATGCGTTCCTAACACGGTTGGGGTGTATGGGACCCCCTCGATAAACCGCTAAGTGCTAAGTCTTTTCCAGCACGTCCCAACATTGGTACTATTTGCCTAATAACTAATAAAACTTGCATATGGACTAGCTATCCCTTTTATTTTAATTCAACAACCCCGGGCCAGTGCTCCACATGAGTGTTGGTCCGAACTGGGGGTTACGCGGGGCCACCACGAGGAAACTCAAGGTTTGGTAAAAACCTGTGGGATCGCCCATCCGATCGTGTCCTGAGACTAGATACGTGCGGCTACCTATCAGGGTGTCGACACGCCGGGAGGATTTGCTGGATTAGCCTTACCTTAGTTCGGAGTATCTTGAGCACGGGATTCCGAGAATACTTGGGTCTTCCCACCTTGGAGTTGCGACTCCGCGGATCGTGGGCTTGTCATGGGCCAAGTTGGAACACCCCTGCAGGGTTATGAACTTTCGAAAGCCGTGCCCGCGGTTATGTGGCAGATGGGAGCTTGTTAATATCCGGTTGTAGATAACTTGACACCATGTTCCAATACACTACCAGCGTGTGTACCGTGACTGTCATTTTCCGAAAAGGGATTCGGGAGATGAACACGGTGGGGTTATGTTTGACGTGATTAGTTTAGGATCACTTCGTGATCATCTCTCGACCGAGGCACCTTCTCTTCTCGCTCTCGTATACGTAAGCTAGTGCTAGTTGCTGCTGCAGACCCTTACTCTTTTCTTCAGCCTTATCCTCACCCAAGGCTTAAATAGTCATGTTACCCGGGAACGGGGTTGCTGAGTCCTCTGTGGCTCACAGTTACTTCACCACACCAGATGCAGGTTCAGCCGAGTTTGAAGCAGGAGATGGTTCAGTACTTCACAAGGAGCTCGATGAAGAGTTTGGCCGTATGCTTATGCCGTTTCGATGTTCAGTAGTGGTTTCTACTAGGATTCGATCCTGACCTGTGGCTTTATGTTGTTTTGGTATCTTTCTTTGTATCTTCACCCGTAGTCGGGTTGTGATGTTTTGAATGATGTCTTGCTTATGTAATGTATTGTGTGAAGTGGCGAGTGTAAGCCAACTATCTCCTTTTGCAATTTAATCCCTCTTTTACATGAGTTGTGCAAAGATACCAAACTTGAGATCATTCTAGGATGGGCTTATACCTGTAAGTCGTGCCTCGACACGTAGGAGGTATAGTCCCATCCTGGGCATTACAAGTTGGTATTCAGAGCCTTCTCCGACCTAGAAGCCCCCACTGATTGATCGAATCGTTGACGGTTGAGTCTAGGCACACTTGAAAATGTTTTGAGTCCTATATTTATATCGGAGAGTAGGATTTCTTTTGCTCCTCATCTCTTTTCATTCTGGTGAGGACTCCTGACGATTACTCTTGCCTCTTCTACTTTCAAAATTTGCACCAATTTTTTTTAGGATCTCGCGAGTATTGTTTGGATTGTTCCGATGTCTTTGTGACGAGAACATTGTTCTCGATGCCTCCTGACATTAGGGGTTGTGGCAGTGTCCCGGGGAGTTGAGCTCCGAGGTGTTGTCGTCACAAATCCATCGCGGCAGTACTAGAATACTTAAGACGGCCGACATCGAAAACTCTCCTATACGGTTAGTGGCAAGATAACCCCGACATCACCCAGTACTGGGGAGGTAGTTCGGGAGTATTGCCATAGCTTGTATAGTGGATGCGTTTCGAAGGTCCGAGGTAAACGGTTTCCGAGAACAACTGGTTATGTGTTGAAGGATGGATACAGCTGGATGTAGGATTAGAGTTGAGTGCGCGGTGCTTCCCCTGTATCCCCAACACCTGATTGCATAACTGGAAACTTTCGGAAATTAATAGGTGGGTTCATCCAGTAGTTCTAGGCATTCTTCCAACGAATGCATGATATGAAGTTCGGGGTTCTACATTGAGTGAAGTGGTTTTATGGACTTGTTCTGATCGGGAGTTGCATCTTAAAGGGTCCTTGGCTATGCTGATCCGGGGATTGCAAAACCCTTTTGTAACACGTTCCATGAGCTTTCAGCACGAATATGTCGAACGAAGCTTCTATCTTGTATTTGTTCTATCTCTTCCTTGTTCCTTTTTATTTACCTTTTTGTTCTCCAAGTGGCTTCTCCACAAGTTGATGTACCTGCGGAATTCATTCGTTCAAGTCTCTGTTCGAATGATATTGTGAAGATTAGGCTGCTACACATCTATCCTTTGTTCTTGTTTTGATTCTGGTATTCGAGTTGCTTCGATGTCAAATGTTGATTCCATACCTTTCCTTATCGGTGTTCTCATATTTCTATGGGAGTGCTAGTCCTTCTTGACCATCGAGATATTCATGTTAATACTTTTCAACCGGTGTGCCTTCTCTTCAAGTTATTCCATACGGACGCCGTTGAGAAATCTGACGTTTTGTCTGTTTCATTCATTCCAAGCTGTCTTTGTTTTCCCCACCCTCCCACCCTTCTTCTTCTTGGAGCCAGAAATTCTCAGATGAAGTATCCATTTTATTCATGTGATGTTTCTTCATTCTTTCCTTCAATGTTCTTATCCGGTGATTTATCGTGAAGATGCTCAAGAACTTCAAGTTCATCATTCTTTTGTTCTCGAATTCTGCCAGTGGATGTAATTCAAGATTTCGGTGTTGATCTTATCCTTTTCCTCATTTCACAATGCTTTTCTTATTCCGGTGCACCAATTAATCATTCTCCTCTTGCTATTCATATCCGGAGTGCTGAAGATTCGTGTTTCCATTCTTAATCCATTCAAGCTTTTTGAGGATTGTTATCTTATTCAAGCCATTTAATTCAACCGGTGCAATATCTCTTAAGCAATCTTTTCCAACGGTGATTTCTTTAGTGGGCCCTAACCCACAGGTCTTTTCCCAGGATCTTACCTGACTCTTCTATTTTTTTCTGGAGTTATACTCAAAATCTTTTCAAAGTGTGACGTAAGTATGAATCCCATCAGTCACAGTCCTTTTTTCAGGACCGCTTTCAAATTCTTTCATCGTTGGTTCAACCTTTTAATTTTTCATTCCGGGGTGCTCAACAATTCTTCATGGCATTTCTCGTCTTCATTCTCAGCATTGGAGACCGGAGAAGTGTTTCTCTTAAATCTTGGCCCGTTCTCTTGAAGATTCGTGGTTCTAGCTTCATGCCATCCTCATTATTGTTCAGATTGTGAGGAATTATTTTTCATACCCATCCGAAGCATTTCATTAATCCTTTCTTTGTGTTCCTCCGAAGGCCATCATTTTAGAATATTTCTTCATTCTCAGTTTTCAACTTCGACCTCCAACTATTCTTCATTGATGCCTCTTCGTTCGTCTCCATATTTTTACGGGGGTTCATTCAAGATTACTCTTCCGTTGTTATCGTTTTAATTCATTTGTTCTTTTCACAATCCTACCGGTGGTTCGTTGAAGATTTACCCAAGCTTGTGCGAGATCTCTCTTAATCCTTTCCAACGAGAATAAGTAGTATGCCAAATCCGTTGCTTGTCATCAATTTAATTTGATGAAGGATAAGCATACAGTAAATCTTATTCTTATTCCTTCAAGGTGATTTAATTATTTTTTCCGAAGCTTGTTCATCATATCATATTCTCGGTTCTAAGTTGTTCATCTTGTTTTCCGGAGTTCCAAATTATTTCAATTATTATCATTTCAAGCTCCATCTAATTCATCACAGGCCTTGAATCTTATTCTTTTCATCTGTCACTTCTCATGCTTTCATTACCGGAGCTTTCATGGTGGTTCATCAAGATTTAATTCATCCTCGAAGTCTTCATCAAGATTCTTGTTGGAGCTCTAGCATTCTTCATCATGCTTTCCAAGTGCAATTCTTGCTCCCTTATCTTTTGAGGTGGTGTTATGTCATTTTGACAATTCCTTCATGTTTCATGATTCACAAGTTGTCAGGTGTGAGATATTTAAACCCATCATTTTCTTTGTTCAGGAGATCTTTCCAACCTTTCAATTTATTCGTTGGAGTAATCTTGGGTTGTATTTCACCTATAAGCTTTCCCTAAGGATTGTTGCTATTGTGGTGCTTATAAATGACCCAAATCCTTCATTTATCATTCCGGTGAAATAAGTTTATCGTCTCCTTGTTGATCTCAATCCAAGCAAATGTTTTCGTCAGTGGCTGGTTGTCACCTCATAATTTTGAGATGTTTTCCATAAGTCCACAACAAGCTTATTCTTTTCGTTGTTGATTCTTCCAACAACTCCGTTCAACCCTTCTTCGTAAGGATGCTCTTTCAAATTCAATTTGAGAGAAGTTGTAATTTTCTTCTCCGTTCTTTCTTCCCAACGATCTAGCATCTATTCTTTCGTTCCGGAGGCTTTGTAATGTTGCTCTCTCCAAACCATCATCTCGTTTTTATCGAGAATCATATTCTTCCCTTGCTTGTCTATTTTACCAGAGTGTTGTATTCTTCATTCTAATTCCCTCATCTTATCAAGTTTTGCCTGTCTTTTAACCGGAGTGCTGTCCAAATTCTGTCATTCTTATTCCTTGGCTATACCATTGCGGTTTCTTATTATTTTGGTTCGTAAGCTCTTGGTTCATGTCTTTCAACCTACAAGGTTCTCATAATGTTCCTTGTTCCTCTATTCTAACGGAGTTTTCATATTCGTTCATCTCCGTTGTATTCTTTCTTTCAAGATTGTTCAACCTCTCAAGGTTCTTTGGTTTCACTCATCTGTCAAAGAAGCAACTTTGTTTTACCTCCTCCTTTTCCGTTTTTTTTACCCGGTGCTATCTCTAGGATCTCGGGTCGAGATCCTCTGTTAGTGTGGGAGAGTTGTGACGCCTGAAGACCGACGTCCCAGAAGATTCCAGAAGATTCCAGATGTTCCGGGTTTCCCTTGTGTTTCTTTTGTGCTTGTGTTATTTATTTTTGCATTGCATCATGTTATCATGTCATCATGTCATTAATATTTTGCATCTCAACTTAAATAAATCGTGTGGACCTTCGGTCCATTTAAATCGAGGGAAGTGTCTTCTCTTTAAAACATATCCTCCCAATATTAGGGAGCTATATTAATAAATATTCCATTCCTTGGAATCACCTATAACACAATTGCACCATTCCTCAATTTTCTTTTATCCAATTCAACTTCATTTCTTCCTTTGAGGCCTTTTAGTAAAATTGTGTTGCAATTTTACTTCTTCCACAAATGTTCCAATTCTGCCCATAAATCACATTTAGTGTGTAGGGTCACCTTCTATATTTTCAACTCTTTTGAGGTTCTTTTGGATGGGTTTAAAAATTCAAACATGTCGAGTTATTTTCAACATGTTTGGATTTTACTTCCTCCAAAAAACCTCCAGTCATTTTAATTATATTCCTCACATTTTTGTGAGTCCAGGGAATTTTACCTCTTGCCCTAAGCCTATTCCTAGCCTCCCTTCCTTTTCCTTTCATCTTGATGTTTTTCTGTGTTTTGGAAACGCAGAGAGGGAATAAGAAGAGAGCCCTTCTGGCCATTCCCAGTCCGGCCCAATTCCCCCTCAAGGCCCATCCCTTCTCTCTAACCCTAGCCCGCAGCTCTCCTCTCCCCTCGTCCCTCTCCCGCACCCCCCCCCCGCCGCCAGGCGTTTCTCTCGCTCCTCTCGCAGCCCAATCTTCCCCCGATTCCCTCGCTCGATTCTCCCGAACCCATCGCTCCTCTCACGCGCCCGATTCCCTCGCGGCTTACCTCGTCGCTCGCCCGCGCCCCGCCTCTTCCTCCATCTCCCGAGCCCGACCATCTCCCTCCTCTCCAACGACGCAGCACGCCGCATGGCCTCCCTCCTCCGTCGCCAAGGCAGGGCGCCGCCCCTGCCTCGTCTCCCTCCAGCGCGCGGAGCCGGCCATCCCCTCGGCCCCGACGCCTGTTCTCCAGCACCTCGGCCCCCGCCCGTCCTCGCCACCACCGTCGCGCCTCCTCCCATCCTCGCGCAGCCAAGCCGCCCATCCCTCGCAGTACCTCCAGGCCGCGCGCCCGCGCCCCTCTCCTCTGGCGTCCAGCGAGGCCCGGCCGGGAGCGCGCCCCAGGCGACTGCGCGTGGCCTCCATCTCCTCGCCCGTCCTGCTGCCTCCATAGCGCCCGCAGCGCACGACGCCCCGCAGCTCCGTCCTACTGTAACCTCCGGCCGCGACCACCTCTCCTGCGTGCCCCTTCCTCGCCTGGTCCGAGCCGGCCGGCCAGGAGGCCGCTGCCCTTCTTCAGGCCTGCCTCCGTGCCTCGTCCTCGCCTCCGACCAGCGCCGCTTCGAGCTCGTCCGCCCCGGCTTCTCCTCCTCGCTGCTCCGGGTTGTTACCGTGACCGAGACCGTGCCTGTGTTTTTCTTTGTTGCCTTGTGCTGTTGGGAGTGTCCAGGAACCGTTTCTTTTGCCAAGTGGAGACCGAAGACCTTGGATGCATCAAGTTCCTCTACGATCCGCGTACGACTATCGTCATCGTGACCCCGAACAACTACGGATCAAGTACCACTACCGTCGCGAGATCGAGAACCCCCAAGTACCACGACGACCGACTCGACAAGTACCCCTACCGTTGAACGAGAACAACTACTTCCCTCTACGGCATGTACCACTACCGTCGCCCGGAAACGATGGATGCGCCAAGTACATCTACGAACTCAACGCCCGAACGTCTACCGTCGCCCCGTGTACCACTACTTCCCTCTATGGAATGACTACTCGTTGGCGACCTCGTGAACGGCTACTTCCTCTCCGAACGTGAACGACTACTTCCACTACGATCTCGAAACGCACGCTTCGAAGGTATAACCCCGAGACGATGACCCGTGTGATGCTTGTGTTGTATGAGATGTTCCCTTGTGTGCACCGTGTCCGTTCATCTTTTGTCATGTTCCTCGGTTGCCTCGTCACCGACTCGTGGGAACCCGGTGACGGGATCACCCCACCTTTCCTCTTGTTTCGCACGCTCTCCGTCATCTTTTGCACCGGACTCACAACGAGTTACCGGAACCGAGATGTTGCCGTTGCATCATTTTCTGATCGTTGCCGTGGCACCCTTTCTTTCCACCACGGTGACAATACTTCATATCTTCTTCATGTCAACTGTTAATTAATAATTGCTTAAACTTGATCATGTCATCCTCATCATGTTAACAACATTATATGTGTGAATTGTTGTTGCTTATAATTACTAAACATGCTTATGGGGATTTTTACCGGAATTGTTGTTGTTATTTTCGGCCTCATTTAAAATGCCTAAATAGTGTAGTTTTATTTTGCTTCACCTCTTGCCATGTTAACAAACATTTAATCTTGTCTTGTAAATAAACGAGAGTCAATTAAATAATTAAATGTGGTGTTTCGTCAATATGCAACTCGTTGCATATTGAGCTCCACTTAACTTGTAGTTTTTGTTTGTGCACTTTGCCATGCCATGCATATCTAAACCGGACATGCATCATGCTTGTTTGTGCATCGTATGCCATGTTAATGCTTGTGTGTTTACCGTGTTGCTTGTTTCTTTCCGGTTTGCTTCTCTTGATAGCTTCGGTTTCGTTCCGGAGTTGTGAGGATTCTACGTAAGCTAGTGCTAGTTGCTGCTGCACACCCTTACTCTTTTCTTCAGCCTTATCCTCACCCAAGGCTTAAATAGTCATGTTACCCGGGAACGGGATTGCTGAGTCCTCTGTGGCTCACAGTTACTTCACCACACCAGATGCAGGTTCAGCCGAGTTTGAAGCAGGAGATGGTTCAGTACTTCACAAGGAGCTCGATGAAGAGTTTGGCCGTATGCTTGTGCCGTTTCGATGTTCAGTAGTGGTTTCTACTAGGATTCGATCCTGACATGTGGCTTTATGTTGTTTTGGTATCTTTCTTTGGATCTTCACCCGTAGTCCGGTTGTGATGTTTTGAATGATGTCTTGCTTATGTAATGTATTGTGTGAAGTGGCGAGTGTAAGCCAACTATCTCCTTTTGCAATTTAATCCCTCTTTTACATGAGTTGTGCAAAGATACCAAACTTGAGATCATTCTAGGATGGGCTTATACCTTTAAGTCGTGCCTCGACACGTAGGAGGTATAGTCTCATCCTGGGCATTACACTAAGCTTGGGGATGCTCCGGGAAGGCATCCCCTCTTTCCTCTTCATCTATCGGTAACTATACTCGGGACTATATTTTTATTCACCACATGATATGTGTTTAACTTAGAGCGTCATGTATGATTTGAGTCTTTGCTTGTTAGTTTGCCACAATTATCCTTGCTGGACACACTTTTTTGAGATAAATAAATATGGCCTAGGAATTGTTAGAACACTATATGTGCTTCACTTATATCTTTTGAGCTAAATAGTTTGCTATAGTGCTTCACTTATATCTTTTTGAGCACGGTGGTAATTTTATTTTGTAGAAATTGTTGATCTCTCATGCTTCACTTATATCCTTTTGAGAGTCTATTAGAACATCATGGTAATGTGCTTTGGCTATAAAACTAGCCTTAACATGATAGGCATCCAAGATTGTCGGGGAAACGGATCCACCCACGAACACCTATGGGACCGGAGCCCCTTTTCGGTACGGCAGGGGGCGGAGATTGCACAAAGAGTGGATCGAGGCGAGGCACACGAGCAGTTTACCCAGGTTTGGGCCGCTCGGATGCGTAAAACCCTACTCCTGCTTTAGTTGGTATTGAGTTCTTGGCTCGGGAGCGCTGGAAGCTATAGTACTCTTCGAGACCGAGCGTGAGAGTGTTCGAATGTCTAACCCCCCCCCCCCTTTTTACGTGCGCATGGGCCTCCTTTTATATGCTCAAGGGGTCACCGACAGGTGGCAGCGCAGTTGAGGGTAAAAATGTAAAAAGCGTGGTAGGTGGTACAGTGTTCCATACCTAACCCTGACGGCAGGGGACAAGGGCATTAAATGCCCATCGCCGTCGCCCAAACAGTGCAAAAAGGGCCGTCAGGGGCGCCACCGTTCGCCGCGATGGCATCCTTGTCATCACCGCTTGCCACCGCGTACCCCTGGCTGCACAGCCTTCCACCACGTACGCCTGGGAGGATCCCAGGGCGACACGTGGGTGGATGTGCTGGAGCGTAGGTACCGAGTGGAAGCTTGCCGCGGCAAGCGCCTTGCCGCGGTCGCTATCTTGTCGTTTCCGGGAGCTTGTCACTCACCGGGCCTTGCCGGGACGCGTGGCGCGTCGCGGCAAGTTTCTTGAGGTGCCTTGGTTGGCCTTCCCGGCAAGCTCCTCTTGCCAGGGTCTTGCGCCTTGAGTGCCCTTGTGCCTTGAGTGGCCTTCCCGGCAAGCTCCTCTTGCCGGGGCCTTGTCTTCTTAGCTTGGATACTTTGTTCTTGAATGGCCCCAAAGGAGCCACGGAGGACCTTGGCGATCACCCGACAAGCCTTGCCGCGGGACGCTGCGACTGCCCGTGCACAAGTTCGGGATACTAAGGGTACCCCTACTTTAGTACACCGACAGGAGCCCCCGGGCCTGGGCCATACATGGTGCCGAGCGCTGTTGGGCCTGGCCCAAAACAGTGCACGGGCACGCGCGGCCTGGCTCTCGCCGTATCTTTCTCCGTATCCGCCGCGCCCTCCCCTAACGGCACGCGTCGATTGCGGCGTCGTGGGAGAGATCATGGGCGGTTTCTTTAATCGGAAATGTGGAACATCCGCCCCCTCCCCCTTTATAAGCAGGGGGAACAGGGGCAGTTCGTCCATTCGCCCGTTGCTTCTTCAATCTTGAGAGCCTCCGCCGTTCCCCTTCTTCCCAAAGCTTGAAAGAGAGCAGCGCTCTGCCCCCCATCGCCACCAGCACCACCAGCGCCGTCGACCCCCTCACCGTTTCCGCCATGGCTCCGAAAGGCAAGAAGGGGAAGACCGTGAAGTCGGCCGAGGCGCTGCGGCTCGCGGCGCTGCGGAAGAAGCGGGCTGTCTTCCCCCCCCCCCCCCCCCCCCAGCTTGCCGCAAAGGAGCTGAGGGAGAAATTCTACCTTTTCTGGTCGGGGGATACGCGGGCGCATCCGCGCACCAAGGTATTCCCGGCCATTGCTTGCGAAATGTTCCCGAACGGATACGCGTTCTTCGCCTTGTTCGTCTACTGCGGGCTCTGCCCGCCTTTCTCTGAATTCTACATCATGAACACTTACGGGTTCCACCTCCTTGACTTCACCCCAACGCCGTCCTGACCATGGCAGTTTTCGCACATCTCTGCGAAAACTTTGTCGGAGTCTTCCCAAATGTCGCTCTTTTCCGCCACTACTTTATGCCCCGAGTTGAGAGAGGAGAGCCTCTGTCTGGCGGAATCTCCTGGATCTCGAGGACCCACAAGAAGGAAGCTTATCTGTTGGGAGAGCTCCGCGGCAAGTGGGATGAATGGAGAGCCAATTGGTGTTGGATTGTAGAGGAGAACTCGCAGCCGTTCACCGCTCGGCGCCAAGCCCCAGTAGTACGCGGCAACGACTGGAGTGACTTGGCCCCGGAAGATAGCAGACTGAAGATCGCCACTGCCCGGATCCTTCGCCTCAGGCTTGTTGGGCTGACTGTAGGCGCAGTTGGCGCAGACTTTCTTCGCCGCCGCATCGCCCCCCTGCAGGAGAGGAAGAGGCCCGCCTGGGAGTTTGAGAACGCGGCGGATATCATGAGGTTGCGCCCGGGCCTCAATTATAACTTCACGGTCCTGGAGCTCAACGGGATGCTGCAGGAGCTGTTCAAGTATGACCCCGGTCATCCTGAGGTCTTCAGGTTGCCGCACGGCATCGTTCCGCTGTGCAACAACTCTGCGCTCAGCCGCATACGCGCAATGATGCCGCTATGCGACTCGCACGGGATCGACCCAACTTGGCAAGAGCCTACCGACGAAGCCGTCCAGCAATTCTTCGACAACGTAGAAGAAACGCCGATCTGCTCCAACGAGAAGAAGGGCCTCACCCGCGATACCACCGACCAGGAGATGGCGTACATCGCCACCATGATGGAAGAGGCGGCGGCAGCCGCGGCCGCGGGCGAATTCGGATACACCGTGGAGGAGGCGGAGGCAGCGGAGGCGGCAAGCCTTGCCGAGCGAGAAGCGTTTCTCAACGCGGGGAAGCCTGTCGGGCAAGACGCCGAGCCAAGCGAGCCCGCCGAGCAGGGCGTCGAGTCGAGCAGGCCCGCCGAGGACACGAGTGGCTCGCTGGAGATCGGCTCCTCTTCCTCCTCGTCTTCAGGCAGCTCGCCGCCACCAGCAGAGCCTCCAGCTCCACCAAGGAGGCGTCTCCGCAAGACCGGGGACGTGACGGAGCGACAGACGGGTCAACAGCCGCCGCGCCGCACGACACGCGCCACCGCGGCAAGCACGGTTGCCGCGGGAGCGCCTCGTGCTTCTGCAGCAACTGGAGCGGGGTCTTCTCAGACCGCCGCTTCTGCTCCTGCCGCTCCCCACGCCTCGGCGGCAGCCGGAGCGGGGTCGTCTCAGACCACTGCCCCTGCTCCCGCCAAGCGGCCAAGGGAGCCTACTCCTCCGCCTCCTCGCGCCGGGACGCGTGAGCCAGACTTCAACTTCTCTGCGCTCAGCTCCGACGAGGAAGAAGAAGAGTAAGACTTTGTTGTTCTTGTATTTCTTCATTTTTTGCTGTTTAGTCTTGTGTTTCTTTTGCCTCACTCTGAACCTGTTCCTTTTTTCAGAACTCTGGCCCAGAGGGCGGCAAAGAGAGCCAAGGCCCCGGTGATTGTCATCGAGGATGAGCCCGCCGCAACAGCAGGGGGTGCGCCTGAGACAAGCTTGCTGGACCCGGCGACTGATCTTCAGAGCAGCCCCCAGCGCAGCCCCCAGCATAAGTGTATAGTTTACTTTCTGATGTTAGGCCCGCATGGGTGCTCTGTCTTTGCTGACACTTGCTTGCTGATTTGCGCAGGAGCGGAGCAGACACATCAGGAGCCCCCGGAGACCGGCCCCGTCGTGCCGCCTGCTTCAACCACGCCGCCAAGGGAAAGTTCCCCGGCAAGGGTCTCCCCGGCAAGGGAGAGTTCTCCGCCAAGGGTGGATTCTCCGCCAAGGGCAAGTTCTCCGGCGAGGGACAGCACCAGCGGCCCTCCGCCGGTGGGGACCACAACTACGCCGCCAAGGGAGAGCCCCCCGGCGAGGGACACTGCCGGGGAGCCGGCTCGCGCAGGTAATCTTTCTGTCTTAAAAACTCCCCTTAGGCTTTTCTTCTTTTGATTCTTCTTTTTTTTGGATATTTGCTTGACTGTTTTTCTCCCCTTTCCTGCCATCAGATCCATCCGCCGCGGAGCCGATGGAGACGGAAACCGCTATGGAGGAGAATGTACGGGGCGACACCGGCGACGCCGCTGCTACTGAAGAGGTGGCCAGTGCCGACGAGCCCACCGGCGACGAGGCTGCCAAGGCTGCTGCCGCAGCGGCTGACGAGGAGTCTGGCGGTCGCACTGACGGCCCTGAGGCCGCAGGAGCGCCAGGCGCTACGCCAACCATCGACCCCTCCGCCGCTGCCGCAGCTCCAGGCTCCGAAGAGCCCGAGCCAGGTGCCTACTTGGAGGCCGGTAACGGCGTCTTCATCAGCCTCCCATGGGCGTCCATGTCCTGGGCGCCGGTCGAGGGAGAAGCCTTTGACGGGGAAGTACTTGCCTTCACCGGGCTGAAGCTTGTCGACGCGCCGAGCAGCAGCAGCGGCGAGCCCGAGGAGGAGCGGCTGCTGCGCAAGCTGCTATCACTCTACCGAGCCCGGCAGGCCAAGCTGGAGTCCCGCGAAGCGCTGGCCGCCAAGGCGGGAGCTGATATGGAGAAACGCGCAGAGGAGCTCCGGGGTCTTCACCAAGCTGCTCTCCGGTCCTTGGCGGAGGAGCGGGAGCAGCTTGCCGAAGAGCGGACGACCTTCTTCCTTGAGAAGGCCGAAGTCGAAGAGCAGCAACGTCTTGCCGCCGAGAAGCTATCTACGCTGGAAGGCGAGCTGGCACAGCGGAAAGTCAACCTCGACAGCCACGAGGAGGAGCTTGCCGCGCGCGAGCAATCTCTTGGCGGAGCTCTTCAGGAAGCAAAGGACGCTGCCGCGGCTGCTGAGACCGCCAAGGGGGAGTTGGAGCAGAAGGTGACGCAGCTGGAGGCCGACCTCAGGGGGAGAGGCGAAGAGATCGCCGCGCTCAAGCTCGAGTGCGAGAAGGACGCCCACAGCCACTCAGAGCTGCAGGTCCGCCTCGTCGAGAAGGGCAAGGAGCTCGCCGCCGCCAAGGATTCCAACGCCGATCTGGAGTTGAAGCTGACCACCCTGACCCAGACGCTGGACGGCGCCAGGGAGCGGGAGGCGACCCTGAAGGAGGAGGTCAGGGCCGAGAAGGCGCTGCTGGAGAGTGCTGCCATTTCCCAGAACAACTTCAGGGTGACCGTCGAGCATTGGACAGAGGGTCTTGTGAACGTCGCCGCAGACATCGACAAGGAGCTGGCGCAGCTGGGGGCGGAGTATCTCGGGTACTCCACCGACGAGAACCTCCACCCCAGCGCCAAGCTCACTCTGTTCTTCAGAGGCGTGGCGACGGCCCTCCAACAACTCCGGGAAAGGATCCCCAAGCAGCTGGCAGACGAGTCGCGCAAGCTCTGCGCGGGCGCCCTTCAAAAGGTGCTGATGAAGGTGGCCTTCCGCAATCCAGGCCTCAACCTCACCAACGTCCTCAGGAGCTTGCCATCGGACGTTGATCTGGAGGTGCTCAAGGCCCTTGTCGCACCCATTGTGGACAAGGTGAGCGGCATCAAGAGGGTCGAGGGCGACCGCGCGGACTAGGCTTGCCCATTTTCTTCTTTTCCTGTCACTGCCAATCATGTTAGGAGAACAATCTATTAGGTCTGCGACAAGCTATCTTGTAATATAACTTTATTTTGGGTAGTAATCGCAACGTTATTCCCTTTACTTGATCTCTTTTGCTTTGTATGTTTCTGCCCTACGCTTTTAGGGAACTTGTCGGCGCAGGCACCTTAGACGCGAGCGCTGAGTGCGGAACGTCAGCAGCCTGCTGGCGGTGTTGCTACCGACAACAAACCTTGTCGCAACTAGCCGCAGCACACTTAAGTTGTTGAGCGGGCTCGAAAACAAAGTAAGGGCGCGACACTAGTCGCAGCACACTTAAGTCGTTGAGCAAACTCGAAACAAAGTAAGGGCGCGACTAGCTACGAGTTGGTTCCTCCGCGCACATGTTTTCCATACAAAGCACGGTCGTTCAAGGAAGATAACTTAAAAATTTAGAAATCTGATTGCTCAAACTTTGGCAACTTAGCTTTTCTGTCGTCTGCTTCCCGGCAAGGCGAAACTTTCTTGAACGGCACTTGGTCCATACCACTATCTTCTCCTCCCCCCGGCAAACTTGTGCGCGAGGGAAACTTCTTTTGCTTGAGAGAAAAAAGAAAGAAGGGAAAATACAGATATGGAGCCTTTGGGCTCGTTATTGCTTACCGGGGGTAGGCGCTGCACAAGGTGTCAGATAATACATGCATAAAGTAAAGAGCATGAAATGAAAAGTTGTGCGATGCACATGAGCTTTACTGATGCACGGGGTCTGCGCCCGGCTTTGTACAAAGGATTACATGCAACAGCGGCAAGACTTGTACAAAAGGTGGTTGCCGGAGCGGGTCACGACAACCGTGCCTTACGGGTAAAACTTACGAAGATGCTCAATGTTCCAGGAGTTGCTCACCGGAAAGCCATCTTCGGTCTCAAGGCGGACAGCGCCGGGCCTAGTGACTCGTTTCACCCGATAAGGGCCTTCCCACTTCGGCGTCAACTTGTTAGAATTCTTGGCGGACTGAACGCACCGAAGAACAAGGTCGCCTTCCTCGAGACTTCTGGCGTTAACTTTGCGGCTATGGTAGCGGCGCAAAGCTTGCTGGTATCGAGCAGCTCGTACAGCAGCCTGAAGACGGTCTTCCTCAAGGAGCAGCGCGTCATCTTGTCGCAGCTGCTCTTGCTCGAGCTCATCATAAGCGAGCACTCGAGGTGACCCGTATACGAGTTCCGTGGGGAGAACTGCCTCTGCTCCATAGACTAGAGCGAAAGGTGTCTGTCTAGTTGCTCGATTTGGCGTCGTCCTGATCGACCAAAGAACCACCGGCAGCTCCTCGATCCAGTTTCTTCCGCATTTGTGCAGCCTGTCGAAAGTTCTGGTCTTGAGTCCACGCAGCACTTCAGCATCTGCCCTCTCCGCTTGACCGTTGCTTCTTGGGTGAGCAACAGAAGCGAAGCAGACCTTGGCGCCAAGATCTTGCACGTACTGCATGAAGGTGCGGCTTGTAAATTGCATACCGTTGTCGGTGATGATCCTGTTAGGGATCCCGAAACGGCAAACAATCGACCTGAAGAACTTGACTGCTGACTGTGCGGTCACCTTTCTCACTGGTTCCACTTCCGGCCACTTTGTGAACTTGTCGATTGCAACGTACAAGTACTCAAAGCCCCCAGCTGCGCGGGGAAAGGGGCCGAGGATGTCGAGCCCCCAGACCGAAAATGGCCAGGATAAAGGGATCGTCTGGAGAGCTTGAGCTGGCTGGTGTATCTGCTTGGAATGGAACTGGCACACTTCACATTTGGTTACTTGTGCAGTTGCATCCTGAAGGGCTTCTGGCCAAAAGAAACCTTGTTGGAATGCTTTGCCGGCAAGTGCTCTTGCGCCAATGTGGTGACCACATATGCCTCCGTGTATTTCTGCCAACAGCTTTTGTCCATCTTCCCGGGGAATACACTTCAATTTCACACCGTTGAGTCTCCTTCTGTACAGTGTGTTGTCAACAAACTGGTACGTACTTGACTGTCGGGCTACTCTTTCCGCTTCTTCTTGCTCTTCGGGAAGTTCTCCTGTCTAAAGGAAATGGACAATCTGATGCGCCCACGCTGGAGCTTGTGGTTCGACAGCAAGGACTAAAGGCACATCTGCTGCTGCGGGAACGTCCGCTTCTACGGCAAGAACCTGCGGTTCAGCCGGAGCTTGACATTCCCCGGCAAGCTTGCCGGAGCAAAACTTGTCGGGAGCGTTTGCTTCAACGGAACAAACCACGGGGCTTGCCGGAGCAGACTGCTCCTCAGCACTCTTGGTGTTGATCTTGGGGACCTTGTTGGCGGCGGCTTCGGGAAGCTCTGCCGGAAGATAATCACCAGAAATCAACTTTCTCTTCTTGCTCTGCCCAGTTGATGGTGTTACGGATGGTTGAGTCAGCTTGAGCACAAAGATCCCTGGTTCCACAGGTAACTTAAGTGCGGCGCACTTTGACAGGCCATCTGCGATGTCGTTCTGAGCTCTTGGAACGTGCTCCATCTGTAGGCCGTCAAAGTGCTCTTCAAGCTTCCTCACTTCATCGACGTAAGTTTCCATCAATGGACTCTGGTAATTCTTGTTCACTTGGCGGACGACAAGCTGCGAGTCACCCCTGACAATCAGCTTCTTGATCCCAACGTCTGTCACGATCCTGAGACCGGCAAGCAAACCTTCATACTCTGCAGTATTATTTGTCACTTGCTCCTTGGGAAAGTGCATCTGGACTACGTACTTGAGGTGCTCTCTGGTGGGTGCGACAAGCAGCACGCCAGCACCGGCGCCTTGCAGCAAGAAGGCACCATCAAAGTACATCAGCCACTCTTTGCTTGCTTCCTCGACGGGGATGCTCGTTTCTGGAATCTCTTCGTCCGGTGTCGGCGTCCACTCTGCTATGAACTCTACCAATGCTCTGCTCTGGATAGTTGAAGTACTCTCAAACTTGATGCCAAAGCTTGACAGTTCCAGTGCCCACTCAACAATCCTGCCTGTTGCTTCTGGATTTTGTAGTATCCTCTTCAACGGAAAGCGAGTGACAACTGTGATCTCATGTGCCTGGAAGTAATGGCGCAGCTTTCTCGAGGCCATGAGGAGGCCGAAAAGCAACTTCTGCACACCAGAGTACCTCGACCTAGCCCCCTGCAGAAGGGAGCTGACAAAGTAAACTGGGCGCTGCACCATCTTCTTCCGTATCTCCTCTTGCGTCTGCGCAGACCTATCCTTGTCGGGACCAGAGCTTGCCGGGGAAGCCCCCTGCTTGTCGCTGGACGTGCTTGCCGCGGTTGCTGGCTCATCATCCGCCTCCCTCTCCGCTACTAACGCAGCACTAACCACTTGATTGGTTGCCGCTAGATACAGCAGCAACTTCTCTTGTGGTTTAGGTGCGACAAGTATTGGAGTGGAGGACAGGTATCTCTTCAAGTCTTGCAGCGCAGCCTCCGCTTCCGGAGTCCATTTCATTGGACCCGCCTTTTTCAAAATTTTGAAAAACGGCAGGGCGCGCTCGGCTGACTTAGAGATGAACCTGCTGAGAGCAGCCACGCAACCGGCAAGTCTTCGCACATCCTTGACGCGCTTGGGTGCTTCAATCTGCTCGATGGCCTTGATCTTGTCGGGATTGGCTTCAATCCCCCTTTGAGACACGAAGAACCCGAGAAGCTTGCCGGAAGGGACTCCGAACACACACTTCTCGGGGTTGAGCTTGAGCTGGATCTTGCGCATATTTGCAAAGGTCTCTTCTAGATCTTGAACCAGGGTCGCCCTGTCCTTGCTCTTGACCACTATGTCATCCATGTATGCTTCTAGATTTCTGTGAATTTGTGGCTCAAAAGCTGTATGGACCACCCTTGCAAATGTTGAACCAGCATTCTTCAAACCGAAAGGCATCCGTATGAAACAGTATGTGCCACATGGAGTGATGAATGCAGTCTTCTCTTCATCCTCTTCTGCCATGAAGATTTGATGGTATCCTGAGTATGCGTCAAGAAATGAAAGCAAATCACATCCGGCCGTGGAGTCAACAATCTGATCAATGCGCGGCAAGGGAAATGGGTCTTTGGGACAAGCTTTATTCACTTCGATGAAGTCGATACAAAGCCTCCATTTCCCGTTTGCCTTACGCACGACTACTGGATTGGCCAACCACGTTGGATAGAGCACTCCTCTGACAAGGCCTGCTGCTTCCAACTTCTTGATCTCTTCTGCTATGAATTCTTGGCGCTCCACTGCTTGTTTCCTGACTTTCTGCTTGACGGGCCGCGCGTGAGGACAGACGGCAAGCTTGTGCTCAATTACTTTCCTGGGAACACCGGGGATGTCAGACGGTTGCCATGCAAACACGTCGACGTTCGCCCGCAGGAAAGCAACAAGCGCGCTTTCCTATTTAGGATCAAGCATGGCACTGATGGTGAATGTACCACCAGTGCCGTCCTCCTTGGCGGACACCTTCTTGGTCTCTGGCGGAGCTGCCATCATCTTCTTATGCTTGCCGGTGGAGCTCGATGGTGCGTCCTCAATGGTAGCGCAGTACTCCGAAGAGGTGCGCTTGCCGGAGTGGGCCCCAGAGCTCTTGCCGGACTTGGTCTTCTTCTTTCCCTCGGGAGCTTCAGCGGCAAGTGTCTTGTGATCTGTTGCGGCTGCTGCTTCCCGGTAGATCTTGTCGGCGCAAATAAGGGCATCTTTCTTGTCGCCAGGGACAGATATGACGCTTATCGGGCCGGGCATCTTCAACATATTGTATGCATAGTGAGAGGCTGCCATGAACTTGGCGAGCGCTGGACGGCCAAGTATTCCATTGTAAGGCAATGGAAAATCGGCAACGTCAAAAGTGACTCTCTCAGTCCTGAAGTTCAGCTCCCCGCCAAATGTCACTGGCAGCGTGATCTTCCCCTTCGGCTTGCTCCTTCCCGGGTTTATTCCTTGGAATGTGTCGGTCTCTTCGAGCTCGCTGTCAGGGATCTGGAGTTTCTAGAGTACAGTGGAGGAGATCAGATTCAAGCCGGCCCCGCCGTCAACTAGCATCTTAGTGACTTTGAGGTTGCGGATAGTTGGTGAAACCAGCATCCGCAAGCACCCAACCGCAGTTGTGCGATCAGGGTGGTCCTCAATATCAAATATGATAGGCGTGCTGGACCATTTCAGAAGCCTGCGCGATTCGACAGGTGGTTCTGCTGCATTAACTCCCGCACCCACTGTTTAAGTTGGCGGTGAGAAGTATGCAGAGAAGCACCGCCGTCAACGCACAAGACTTCCGTGGCTTTCTGAAACTCCTGCTCACTGTTCTCAACATCATCCATGTCTTCGTCGTCTTCGTCATCTTCATCCTTGTCGCGGCCGCGGGGAGGTCTGTCACCTTGCCGCTGCTTGGTCTTGCCGCGGCGTCCTCCCCGGCCGTTAAATGGCCGCTTCTTGCCGGCTCCTTGGGCCTTCTCCTTGTCGCGCCGCTCGTATTCAGCCTTCTGCTGCTCAACAAGCTGCTCGACCCTCTTGCAATTCTGGAGGTCGTGGCCCTTGGTGCGGTGGATCTTGCAGTACTGCTTGTCGGTGACGTCCTGCTTGTCGGCCGCCGCCACAGCTTGGCAGTTGGTGCATGCGGCAGTCTCCTTGCCGGAGCCACCAACCTTGGCCTTCTCGGCGCCACCTCCGTTGCCGGACTGCTCAACGACTAGCACTTCTTTGTTCTTCTTCTTCCTGCTGTTCCGCCGCCGGTTTTTCTTTGCCGGGGCGGCATCCTCACTGTCAGATCCCCCTGCGCCTGTATCCTCTCCGGGGAGTTTCCTCCCCTCCTCAGCGCATGCACACTTGTCGGCCAGGGCATAAAGCTCACTGACGTCTCTGATCTTGCACATCGCCATCTCCTCCCTCATCCTGCGGTTACGCACATTCTGATGGAACGCGCTGATGACCGCGGCAGGGTGGACGTCTGGGATGTTGTGCTGTACGCGGCTGAATCTCTGGATATATTTGCGCAGGGGTTCTCCTTCCTTCTGGGCGAGCAGGTGAAGGTCACTTTCCTGGCCATGGGGTTTGTGGCCGCCTGTAAAGGCGCCGACAAACTGATGGCACAAGTCTGCCCAAGAAGAAATGGAGTTGTCCGGCAAGTGCATGAGCCAAGACCTGATGTTGGGTTTGAGTACCAGAGGAAAGTAGTTGGCAAGGATCTTGTCGTCCCGCCCCCCAGCAGCTTGCACCGCGATGGTGTAGATGTTGAGGAACTCCGACGGGTGCGTCTTGTTGTCGTACTTCTCCGGTACGTCTGGCTTGAAATTCTTCATGCTGGGCCACTGGACTTGCCGTAGCTCACGAGTGAACGCATGACAACCTACCGCGTATGGCAAGTCGCCTGGTCCCCCTGGCGCATGCATGTCAACAGCGGGCCCAGCGCGCTGGTCTGATTGACGCCGCGCTTCTCTTCGGCGCTCGATGCGGGTACGAGCGTCTTCTTGTTGTCGATCTTGAAGAACTTGGCGCTGATCGCGATGAACTCGTGGATCCGATGACGCGGTGGAGTCGTCGTCGATGTTGATCCGGCGAGTCGGCGATTTTGGCCTCCGGGGCGGAGAGAGCACGGTGGTTGCACCCCCACCGGTCTTGTCGCCATTGGCCCGCGCCTGGCTGACTTGCCGCGGCTGCGATGTGCTCGGTTTTGTCTGCCGCTGGAGGGAAGTCTAGAAGCAGTTGAGCTCGCGCCAGAGCTTCTGCTGGAGAGGCGGGCAGCGGTGGCGAACGGTGCGAGGAGCGGGATATGCTCGGACTTCTAACTACGTTAGAAGGAGCAGCATCCCGTCCAGGCGACCGTGCCTTGCTCGTGCCGGCGTGCTGGCATGCATGCTGGCCCTGAGCGTCCCGGGATCCACCAGCTTGACTTTGGCCCAGCAAGCGTATGGTACCGTGAGTACCAGGACGCTGCCGGTCCCGCGCCTCCTGAGATGGGCGCGGTGCATGCACGGACGCCAAGGTCTTGGAGTGCGTCCGGTCGTCGTGGGAGCCGGCTACGCCAGTCTTGCCCTTGGACCTGGCAGCACCGTGAGTTCCCTCGTCGACGTCCGTTCTTCCGCCGGCGTCTACTCCACCAGCCGTTGGCTCTGGCGGTGGTGGGATCGACGCGGACGAACCTGCTGCCTCCGAAGCCTTCTTCTTCGGCGGCATGTTGATGAAGATGATGAAGATCTAGCTCGTGTGGACGCCGGATCGGGTTCACACAACCTCGACGCACCCCCTACCTGGCGCGCCAAAGATGTCGGGGAAACTGATCCACCCACGAACACCTATGGGACCGGAGCCCCTTTTCGATACGGCAGGGGGCGGAGATTGCACAAAGAGCGGATCGAGGCGAGGCACACGAGCAGTTTACCCAGGTTCGGGCCGCACGGATGCGTAAAACCGTACTCCTGCTTTAGTTGGTATTGAGTTCTTGGCTCGGGAGCGCTGGAAGCTAAAGTACTCTTCGAGACCGAGCGTGAGAGTGTTCGAATGTCTAACCCCCCCCCCCTTTTTACGTGCGCATGGGCCTCCTTTTATATGCTCAAGGGGTCACCGACAGGTGGCAGCGCAGTTGAGGGTAAAAGTGTAAAAAGCGTGGTAGGTGGTACAGTGTTCCATACCTAACCCTGACGGCAGGGGACAAGGGCATTAAATGCCCATCGCCGTCTCCCAAACAGCGCAAAAAGGGCCGTCAGGGGCGCCACCGTTCGCCACGATGGCATCCTTGTCATCGCCGCTTGCCACCGCGTACCCCTGGCTGCACAGCCTTCCACCACGTACGCCTGGGAGGATCCCAGGGCGACACGTGGGTGGATGTGCTGGAGCGTAGTTACCGAGTGGAAGCTTGCCGCGGCAAGCGCCTTGCCGCGGTCGCTATCTTGTCGTTTCCGGGAGCTTGTCGCTCACCGGGCCTTGCCGGGACTCGTGGCGCGTCGCGGCAAGTTTCTTGAGGTGCCTTGGTTGGCCTTCCCGGCAAGCTCCTCTTGCCAGGGTCTTGCGCCTTGAGTGGCCTTGTGCCTTGAGTGGCCTTCCCGGCAAGCTCCTCTTGCCGGGGCCTTGTCTTCTTAGCTTGGATACTTTGTTCTTGAATGGCCCCAAAGGAGCCACGGAGGACCTTGGCGATCACCCGACAAGCCTTGCCGCGGGACGCTGCGACTGCCCGTGCACAAGTTCGGGATACTAAGGGTACCCCTACTTTAGTACACCGACAAAGATGAATGTAGTAAAAACTTTCATACAAAGTGCATTGAATATGATGAGAAGTTTAATACTTGATAATTGTTTTGAGACATGAGGATAGTGATATTAGAGTCATGCTAGTGGAGTTATTATGAAATTGTGAAATACTTGTGTTAAAGTTTGTGATTCCCGTAGCATGCACATATGGTGAACCGCTATGTGACGAAGTTTGAGCATGAAGTATTTGTAGAGTGTCATCCTTTGTGTGGAGGTCGGGGGCGCGCGATGGTTAACTCCTACCAACCTCCCCCTTAGGAGCATGTGTCGATTGCTTTGTTTTGATGACTCGTAAATTTTTGCAATAAGTATATGATTTCTTTATGACTAATGTTGAGTCCATGGATTATACGCACTCTCACCCTTCCACCATTGCTAGCCTCTCTTGTACCGCGCAACTTTTGCCGGTACCATACGCCCACCATATACCTTCCTCAAAACAAACACCATATCTACCTATCATGGCATTTCCATAGCCATTTCGAGATATATTACCATGAAACTTTCCACCGTTCCATTCTTATGACACGCTTCATATTGTCATATTGCCATGCATGATCATGTAGTTGACATCGTATTTGTGGCAAAGCCACCATGCATAATTTTTCATACATGTCACTCTTGATTCATTGCACATCCCGGTACACAGCCGGAGGCATTCATATAGAGCCATACTTTTTTCTAGTATCGAGTTGTAAATCAATATAAGTGTGATGATCATCATTATTAGACCATTGTCCCAAAGGAAAGAAAAAAGAAAAAAAGAAAAAAAGAAAAAAAGAGGAAAGGCCAAGAAAAAGAAAGGCCCAAAAAAAGAGAAAAAACAGAAAAGAAAAAGGGACAATTGCTACTATCTTTTTCCACACTTGTGCTTCAAAGTAGCACCATCTTCTTCATGATAGAGAGTCTCATGTTTTGTCACTTCCATATACTAGTGGGAATTTTCATTATAGAACTTGGCTTGTATATTCCAACGATGGGATTCCTCTAATGCCCTAGGTCTTCATGAGCAAGCAAGTTGGATGCACACCCACTTAGTTTCTTTTGTTGAGCTTTCATACATTTTAAGCTCTAGTGCATCCGTTGCATGGCAATCCCTACTCACTCACATTGATATCTATTGATGGGCATCTCCATAGCCCATTGATAGGCCTAGTCGATGTGAGACTATCTCCCTCCTTCTTGTCTTCTCCACAACCACCACTCTATTCCACCCATAGTGCTATATCCATGGCTCACGCTCATGTATTGCGTGAAAGTTGAAAGGTTTGAAAGAATAGAGCATGAAAACAAGTGCTTGGCTGAAACCGGGTTTGTGCATGCTATGAATATTTTGTGTAATGAAGAGGGATCATAGCCAGACTATATGATTTTGTAGGGATAACTTTCTTTAGCCATGGTATTTTGAGAAGACATGATTGCTTTGTTAGTATGCTTGAAGTATTATTATTTCTTATGTCAATATAGACTTTTGTCTTGAGTCTTTCAGATCTGAAGATTCATGCCACAATAAAAAGAATTACATTGAAAATTATGTTGGTTAGCATTCCACATCAAAAATTCTATTTTTATCATTTACCTACTCGAGGACGACCAGGAATTAAGCTTGGGGATGCTTGATACGTCTCCAACGTATCTATAATTTTTGATTGTTCCATGCTATTATTTATGATGTTTTGGATGTTTAATGGGATTTGTTATACACTTTTATATTATTTTTGGGACTAACCTATTAACCCAAAGGCCCAGTCCAGATTGATGTTTTTTTACCTATTTTAGGGTTTTACAGAAAAGGAATATCAAACGGAGTCCAAACGGAATGAAACCTTCGGGAGAGATATTTTTGGAGCGATATCTTCGCGGGAGACTTGAGAACCACAAAATAGGGCACACGTGCCGTCCACGAGGGTGGGGGCGCCCCCCCCCCCCC
>LR738713.1:718308676-718325099 GCA_902687465.1 Secale cereale | reverse complement strand
GGGGCCCCCCCCCCCCCCCCACAAGGCGTGCCCCCTGCCTCGTGGGCCCCATGTTGGTCCCCCGATGCCTTCCTTCCTCCTATATGTACCCATGTACCCCGAAAACATCCGAAGAGGATAAAAAACCCTAGTTCCACCGCCGCAACCTTCTGGTCCCGTGAGATCCCATCTTGGGGCCTATTCCAGAGCTCCGCCGGAGGGGGGATCTACCACAGAGTGCTTCTACATCAACATCATCGCCTCACCATGAGTTGTGAGTAGTTTACCACAGACCTTCGGGTCCATAGTTAGTACCTAGATGGCTTCTTCTCTCTCTATGGATCTCAATACCAAGTTCTCCTCGGTCTTCGAGGAGATCTATTCGATGTAATCTCTTTTTGCGGTGTGTTTGTCGAGATCCGATGAATTGTGGGTTTATGATCAAGATTATCTATGAGAAATATTTGGTTCTTTTCTGAATTCTTTTATGTATGATTATAATATCCTTGCAAGTCTCTTCGAATTATAGGTTTGGTTTGGCCTACTAGATCTATAGTTCTTGCAATGGGAGAAGTGCTTGGCTTTGGGCTCAATCTTGCGGTGTCCTTTCCCGATGAAAGTAGGGGTAGCAAGACACGTATTGTATTGTTGCCATCGAGGATAAAAAGATGGGGTTTATATCATATTACTTGAGTTTATCCCTCTACATCATGTCATCTTGCTTAAGGCGTTACTCTGTTCTTATGAACTTAATACTCTAGATGCATGCTGGATAGCGGTCGATGTGTGGAGTAATAGTAGTAGATGCAGAATTGTTTCGGTCTACTTGTCACGGACGTGATGCCTATATATGATGATCATGCCTAGATATTCTCATAATTATTCGCTTTTCTATCAATTGCTCGACAGTAATTCGTTCACCCACCGTAGAATTCTGCTATCATGAGAGAAGCCATTAGTGAAACCTATGGCCCCCGGGTCTATTCTCAACATATCAATCTACAATCTATTTTACTTTACCGTTTTTACTTTCTGTTCTTATATCTACCAAAAATATCAAACTATCATATCTATTAGATCTCACTTTCATAAGTGGCCGTAAATGGATTGACAACCCCTTATCGCGTTGGCTGCGAAGTTCTTATTTGTTTGTGCAGGTGCGAGGGACTCGCGCGTGGTCTCCTACTGGATTGATACCTTGGTTCTCGAAAACTGAGGGAAATACTTACGCTAATGTGTTGCATCTCCCTTTCCTCTTCGAGGGAATACAACGCAAGCTCGAGAAGTAGCAATGAGGATAAACTGGCTCTTGTGAGGACTGCACTTGTTCATCTTGTTATTCTGACGAATTGATTGTGTTTTCCAGGCATCTTCGGGGTCGTGGGTAGCCAACTACTGTGCCAAACAGCCTTGTTGCCCGACATCGTGACGGCCGCATGAAGGTCGATTACTTGAAGCCACTGTCAGCGCACGTCCTGCTATCCGGCATGTTGCGCCACCTTGGCATGCTGCGCGGTGCAAGTCTACTGCGCTACATTTGTAATGTGGATGATGGGATCTAAGAAATCTCTTGAGAAGCTCCCGTCGTCAACTGTCAAGTGCTGTCGAGGGGCGCTCTTCATCGGTCTACTGTTCAATCTTCTCTCCTTCCTCTCCTTGATATGCATTCTTGATAGTTTCTTCTTCGCTAGAGTATCCAGCTTCGCATGCAAGGGTGGGTGGGCTAAGGCGGTTCTCATTGCTGGGGACACGGTTATTCCTCTGGTTGGGTTCAAAATCTTCTCTGCGGGAGCTTGCATCACTCTCTGCCACAATTATCTCGTGTGTTGGCAATAATTGTATCCTAATGCAACTAGGTTTAAGCTAATTGTGATTAGTGTGGCCGGTGATTAGCTAGGTGCCCTAGCTGTATACGCATGCATGTTGTATGGCGTGTTCGAGTAGTCTAGTATGTTGTGTGTTTTATTGGGAAACCAAATCATGACGATGTTGAATGGTGATAATCGGTTTTGGTCGTGGCTGATTTTGTCTATGTTTATGTATAAGATCTTTTGGATGTGTCTTCTGTTGTTTTCATATATTTGTTGTAAAAAAACGTCCAACCTACGTTGTGACTCATCAGAAGAATCAACAATATACAATTGAGCAAACTTAGAGGTCCAGTCATTGCTGGCAAAAGAGAACCAATATGAAGCTACAATGTACCAAACATCTTATATACATAAAATTTACTACCCACATTGACACTCTTGTCAAGCTTAGTAACAAGGTAAGTGAACCAAAATATAGATTGTAATGCCTAATCAACCGCAAAAACTGAGAATTAGTGACCATCAAACAATAGTAGTTCATTCAGTTGAAATGACCAAGGGCTCGATATAGTGTGCACAACATCAAAGAATAGCTGACACACGCTGATTGCCTAATCGGCTAAGGCATTCCAAGATGATGGGGAGACGTAAAATTGCATCCACCCCAAAATAACAAAGTAGAGACAGTTATTTTGGGACGGAGGGAGTACATTCTTGTGGATGATTGGATATCTCCCATGAAAACTTCATTAAAGGGTTGACTGCTTGGATTCATGATAAATCTGTGCAAAAGGGTTGTATTTTAGTTTGGAGAGAAGTACTCCATAGAATATATGAAAACTGAATGACATTGTGATTATAGTGTTGACTTAACTGAGGAAAGATGTGAGTTGAGATTACTCATATGTAATCTTACTCCAGCAGTGATGTCCCAACGACTATAAATACAATTGATAAAAGGACTGAGGACTGGTTGACTCTTGCATAAGAATTAAAAGCAGAAAGGACTGAGACCTGATACAAATCTAAAATCCCACGAATTCCCAAGATATGCTTATCATGGGGAAAAATTAGCAAGTGATTGATCACACATATGTAAAGCTAAAAGTTCAGCTGATGTTTTTTTTCTCTGAAGAAGCTCTGAACCTTTCTTTAAAGAAAATGACTAGGTAAAATTGGTTTTGGTCCAAATTCAACTTGAAAATTGCATGTACGACCATTTTGTCGACTTGCACACAAAAACGGGTTGTCCATCATGAAGTCGGAGTGGCCTACTCGGGGAGAGGTGATGATGACGACAATGCAAGTAGCCTCGACAATGGCCTCTTCTCCATGGTGTATGTGGTCTTGTTGGTGCCATGTCAGCTAGGGTGCCCTTTCTTGTCGGCATGTTATTTCACTCAAAATATGATTGGGAGCTTCTAGAAAAAGCAGAAGAATTTATTTTGGTAATACTGAAGCGCCATAGAATTGTCTTTTTGTACCAATTCCTCACATGAAAAATAGTTAGAGGGTGTTTGTTGACTTTTTGGTGGAGGGACTAAAAAAAGTCCCTTTTAGTCCCATCTAAACCAAACATGAGGGACTTTTAGGGACTAAAAGTGGGCATTTGGGACAAAAGATAGAAGACCCTGAGGGAGAGTCTTTTTGGGACTTTTTCCAACAGTTGCCCCTGCATGTCATTATTAGGGACTTTAGCATGGTGTTTACTAGGGATAACATGGTCTTTTAGCATGTCATTTAATAACCTCTAGTCCATGTTTAGTCCCTGGAACAAAACAGATAGGGACTAAGGACTATTTAGTTGGGACTAAAAAAGTCCTAGGACTTTTTAACCAAACAGGGCCTTATTCTAACACGCAGGAAGATCATGCCTTGAGCCTTGTTGACCATTTCACTAATTTATTTTGTTGCTACTATATCAAACCATTATTTTTTGTTGCTATAAGTTTGACTTCTACTTTTTGTATATCAACGTAGATGTTCGGAGCCGTCCGATGTCTGGTTCCGTGATCACGCGGTGATGGGATGGGATCCCACCTCTCCGAGCAAGTTCACAAGCTTGAGAAGCTACCCATGTGAGGACCCGCCCCCTTCAATGCTCGCACACGCCTTGTCCTTCCATATGGTTGCCCTTGCCTTGACCCCCTCGTCACTGAGAAGCCGCGCCAGCTTGCTCTGGATCTCCTCCTTCGCGACGACCCCTCTCTCTTCTCGGCATAGCTTGATGCCGGTGCCCCAAACGTTGCATGTGTAGCATTTGTTGAAGAACTGGTCAGCGAAGTACGACCGGCAGAGGAACGGCACGCCGGGCAACATGCCTTCCATGGTCGAGTTCCACCCTCAGTGTGACACGAAGCAGGTGATGGAGCGGTGTGAGAGCACGCGCTGCTGCGGGCTGCGATGCCCAGCCGACCACCATCCTCTTGCCCTCGATGCGGTGCTTGAACGAGTGGAACCAACCTTCTGTGGTTCCTGCGGTGAAGTTTGGCCGGACCACCCAGAGGAACGATCGGCCAGAGAGCGCGAGCCCATCGGCAAGCTCTTGGAACTGCGTCGCGTCCAAGACGTTGGAGCTGTTTGCATATGAACACGTCACCGTGTACCCTCGACGCCGGGGGTGATGCACCGCAGCTCACGTCGAAGGAGACCCGTCCGGAAGCGCGGTACACAAGCAATCCGGCGGGCGCTTTTGTAGACCCGAAACCCCACACTCCCGGGAGGGACCCCGTCAGGGCACGTGGCGGTTATGGGCTGCCCTAGGTCTACCAGATCGCCCCTAGGGCCTCGAGGTTCGCCGCCCTGCAACAAGAAGAACAGACGAAGAACGAGGAAGAATAAGAACTAGGGTTAAGGAGAAAAGATAAAAGATAAAAAGTGGTAGATGATTTGACCGATTGTGTGTTTTTCAATTGGCCGTCACCCCTTAGGTATGTAAGAGGCGTATGGACTTCCCATAGAAGGAATTGACTCTAAATCACGTCCAAATCTTTCCAAAATTAACCAAACTCGGATTTAGGTAAGACTGGAATATAAGTTCGGTTTTTTGCTGCCACAGGCCACAAACGATCTCGGATGAAGATGAGCCCAAAAGCAAATTTGACCGTTTCGACGAGACGAACAACTTTCATGTTGAAAGTTTTTCGATTCGAGGCCGGCTTTAGGGCCTATCCGCTCACGCAAAATAGGATGTTACTCGCGCTACCCAAGACGCGTGTGTGATGGGGCGCACCACTTTTGCCCCGTGATAGGGCTGCACTCAGGTGGTTGTAACTTTTACATACGATCTCGGATTGATACGATTTTTTATATCAAAATCAATCTTTTCGACGAGACGAACACAATTAATGTATAATATTTTCTCATTTGAGGCCATCTTGTGGGTGTAATCAGCTGAATAGTGTTCTGGATAAAAAATCTCAGTACTTCAAACACTACTTCGGCCTTAGAGATAAGACCGGATGGCTATGGCCCAAATATCAAAGTTTATCCTTTGGATGATACGAAACTTTCTCGCTTTGAGAACTTTTCCATTTGAGGCCATCTTAATTAAGTTCTTGACCGTGCCAAAATCTGGTGTCAACACATGCCCCCCTGTTTTTCGGCAAACTTGTGTGACGAAAAATAACTTGCACGATGCTTTTTCTAAGGACGATGTCAACACTCCATCAGCCATTTTATGTGCTTAGGGTGATAATTTATATATCGGTCATGTTTATTCTTAGGGCGATAATTCTATATCGGCCATTTAAATTAGCAACAAAAGTGAAGCTAATCTAATGTATGATGATTTGGTAATACCCTTTCATGATGTAATAAATTATATTGCATCAATGGATTAAAATAAGCCCATTGAGGATAACCGATCATACCTGATGACGAATTGCATGGCAGGCATTAATGGCATAGTTGAAGAATACGGATAATGTGTGGACCGAAGATGTTGGAACCTTCGGCTTGGTCCTTCATAGTTTTCACTCGTTTCCTTCTTCACCTTTGCCGCAATTCTTGTAATGGAAGCTTGCACATAATTTTTACTTAGAGTACTTCCTTTGGGAACCCATGCCATGTTCCTTTCTTCAAGTTCTTGTGCACTAAGTTTTTGTAATTTCTTCTTTTGCCAATATGATAAGCCGAGTGGGCGCCCCGGCTGTGATTTTGTTTGAACTAATGACAATTCTTCTTTACCTTGTGCACCTTCAACTTCTTTTCTTCACATTTGGCACTTTGATTCTCGATAATTGATTGCTCCATCTCATTGCCTTTTGTAGCCAACGTCAACACTTTAATTGGCTCTTTATCCTTTAAGATCAAATCTGAATTCGCACTCTTGCGACCATCTCTTTTTAACTCGATATACTTGTATGACCACCTCCTTCCTGTTCCTTGAACTCCGGACCGGTTCCTTATGATTGAAACGGCCTTTGACATGTGATTGTTGAAATGTCGATCTTCTCGGAGCTGCACAATATTGGTGAGATGGTCTAAAATAAGATGGAGAATGTGCCCTTGTATTGTACCTGTCCCATGATGGATATGGATCTATATGAGCATAGGGAGGCATCCACAACATTGGCATTGGCGGCCCAAAATAAGGATAAGCATATGTTGCATTAAAAATCTCATTTTGCCAATACCGATTTTCATATTTGCGCCTAGGGGGTGATCTTGATGCTTTTGAATTACTTGGATGATAAGCACTTTTCTCTTCACTCATCTTTTGGTATTTTTCCAATAGCTGCGCGAAAGTGACTTTCAGCTTTTTTCCTTTGTGCTTATCTCGGCCTTTTCTTTCTTCGGTTGTGCTTGCACCGATCTTTGAATTTTCTTGTTGCCCCCAGTACTTGGCATCTTCTGTTCAACCTTGATGGAATTCCTGCCTTCAAGAATATCTTCATTGTGCTCTTGAACAACATCTTTACTTGAAATTTGATCTCATCATCCACTGTGTTTTCCTTCTCATCATTTAATGAATCAGCTAGAAGAAGCCGATACAAAAACTTTTTGCCATCAGGACCAATCGGAATAGACTGGTCATCCTTTGGTGTTTCAACAAATCTCAATCGTCCTTTATCAATGGACGATTTAACTACTTGATGAAACATATTGCAATCCTCAAAATTATGTTTGAACGAATGATGCAACCTACAATACATTCGTCGTTGAATTGATGGCTTAACATGGTTATCTAGAATTCTAATATAATTATTTCTTAGCAACAAATCAAATATTTGATCACACGTCCTCGAACTGAAGGTAAACCTTTTATTTTCTAGCCGATCTTGCTGTGAGAATGGCTTCGGAGTTAAGCAAATGAATGGTTCAGATTTTGCATCACCCGATTCAGCTATGCATTGCATTTTGTTCTCTCCCACCAATGTATTTGAAAAAGATATTATACTAGCATCGGTTTTCTCAATAGAATTTATCCTTGGCTTTAAATTTCTGAAATCGAAATAGTTAGAACATATGTGTCTCAATTGAGACCAAGTGCATGCCAAGTATGAAACAAGCAAAGCTACCCAATTAGATACGAAATTTTGATAAAGCAATAGGGAAAACTTTGGATGCAATAATAAGTCATTATCGGTCTTTATAAATGGCATAACAGATTGACCGATATGCTCTATAAAAATTTTGCTGCTAACAAGTAAATTACCCTTCTTCATTGGTCTTTCAAAATTATTTATGATAATTTTTCTTATAGAAGAATCAACAATAAAGTTGCGACCAAATTCGATGATAGGTAAATTACTTACTAGACATACCTCTTCAAATACGTTGGGAGAGCATGATGGTTGCGTTACTTGAATGATATCTTGTTCCTCTTTCGAAAAGCTCCCCAACATCTTGTCGTCCTCTTTTTCTATAATAGATTCGGCATACGTAATATTTGATTCGGTCTTTTCAATAACCGAATTAACTTTGTTATCCGAATCACCACTCTTTT
This sequence comes from Secale cereale, assembly GCA_902687465.1. Classification (NCBI taxonomy): domain Eukaryota; kingdom Viridiplantae; phylum Streptophyta; class Magnoliopsida; order Poales; family Poaceae; genus Secale; species Secale cereale. The sequence continues at coordinate 718,317,359 of LR738713.1, read as the reverse complement.
TGATAATTCTATCAGCACTCAATGCTTTCTCTTTTTAACATAATCTAGCTTGTATTGCAGCAGAATTAATAGGCTTTCCCTCTTTTATTAATTCATTTAGAACAACATTGCATTCGTCCCAAAAAGACGTAAGATTTTTCTTAATGACCCAATCTGGATAGAATTGCCCCCGACACTTTTAGACTCTTTCGGTAATGAGGTGTCGTTGAAATTATGTAATTGTGCAGGGGAAACATTGTATGCTATGGTACTAGGTGAAGACACATGCCGTCCTATAGAATTTTCAGTTATTCGACTATTACGTGAAGGTGCGAAGCCGAATTATGAATATCTATAGTTGCATCTGGTGCCAAAACATTAGTAGAATGAGGTGTAGCATATGATGGTTGAGGGTAATTGGCCGGATAACTAGTAGTAGCATGGCCAATTTCTCTATCCACCGGCATGTTTGAATTAACATATTGCAAGCTAGTTGCCGATGAATAAAAAAGTGAAACACTTTGTTGCATACTATCAGAAGTTCCTATGTGAGGTGTTTCAACTTGATTAACCAAACTCATTATGTTGTTCATCGGCATATGAATTTCTGGGGTTGCCGATGCATGGGAGTTGGAATACATATGTTGCATGCTGCTAAAATTATATGAAGTAGAAACATGAAGATTTTGTTGCATCGGCTCTTGCACATAATTAGATGCATGATTGATAAAGATAGGGCTAGCCAATACATTATGCTCATTAGATGATCTAGCAACAACATATGCATTATTTGCATCCACATATGTGAATTGGGTATTCATATTACCTTTGTAGATTGCAAACCCTAGATGACGATCTCTTCGTAGCAAGAACAGGACGAAGACCGTTCAAAGCTTCGCCCCCAGCGGAGTCGCCAAAAAGTGTGTTCGCACATGAACACGTCACCATGTACCCTCGACGCCAAGGGTGATGCACCGCAGCTCACGTCGAAGGAGACCCGTTCGGAAGCGCGGTACGCAAGCAATCCGGCGGGCGCTTTTGTAGACCCAAAACCCCACACGCCCGGAAGGGACCCCGTCAGGGCACGCGGCGGCTATGGGCTGCCCTAGGTCGACCTGATCTCCCCTAGGGCCTCGAGGTTCGCCGCCCTGCAACAAGAAGAACAGACGAAGAACGAGGAAGAAGAAGAACTAGGGTTAAGGAGAAAAAATAAAAGATAAAAAGTGGTAGATGATTTGATCGATTGTGTGTTGTTCAATCGGCCGTCACCCCTTAGGTATATAAGAGGCGGATGGACTTCAAGTACAAGAAAAGGACTCCAAATCACGTCCAAATCTTTCCAAAATTAACCGAACTCGGATTTAGGTAAGTCTGGAACAACAGTTCGGTTTTTAGCTGCCACAGGCCGAAAACGACCATGGATGAAGATGAGCCCAAAAGAAAATTTGACCATTTCAACGAGACGAACAACTTTCGTGTTGAACGTTTTTCGATTCGAGGCCTTCTTCAGGGCCTATTCGCTCGCACAAAATAGGCTATTACTTGCGCTACCCATCACACGCGTGTCTGATGGGGCGTGCCACTTTTGCCCCGTCACAGGGCTGTACTCAGCTGGCTGTAACTTTTACATACGATCTGGAATTGATACGATTTTTATATCAAAATTGATCGATTCGACGAGAAGAAGACAATTCATGTATAATATTTTCTCATTTGAGGCAATCTTGGGGGTGTAATCAGCTGAATAGTGTTCTTGATACAAAATCTCAGCACTTCAAACACTACTTCGGCCTTAGAGATAAGACCGGATGGTTATGGCTCAAATATCAAAGTTTATCCTTTTGATGATATGATACATTCTCACTTTGAGAACTTTTCCATTTAAGACCATCTTAATTAAGTTCTTGACCGTGCCAAAATCTGGTGTCAACAGGAGCTCCCGAAGGCGACATAGACGACGGAGCCGGGGGCCTGCGGGTCGAGCCACGCGAGGCAGGAAATTTCTGGCCGGCCTCGATGTCGGCCCTACCACTGGGCCGAGAGGCAATGCGTTCGGGAGCAGAGCCCCAGAGCGTCAGGTTCCATCTCCATGAAGGTGTTGCAGATGATCTTCTCAGCTAGCGGCATCAACCGGTTGGTCCCGAGGACGTTCTGGATGTTGGTTCTTCCATCTCTAATATTTTTATCTTTAGGAGGTTTCTTACCCTCGAGTCTCAGTACAACACACAACCCATTACGTTGATTCTATCATCTCTAATCTACTTATAGTTTGATCTCCTTATTTTGGGAAAAAAATGATAATTGTAGCCGAATTTTGTACTCGCAACTGGTGGACAAGTTGCCATCGTCCAAAGGCAAACGGTGCCCCCGGCTGCACCACTTGGCCAACATTGTCTTCTGCGTTTTGTCGTTCATGTGCCTCATCAACATCGTTACTCTTTCATACTCGTGAGGGTTGCTAGGTTCCGTCGCTTGCGATGGTGGCTAGGTTCTTGTCATAACTAGGGATGTTGTAGTCGCTTTTATTTGGGGTGGCAGTCTTTAGTGCAAGCTCTTACATAGCTTTCTTATGCCATTAGCGCTACTAGATCTGCTTCGTCATCAAGGCCGACCCTAGGACATGGTAAAAGTTGGCGCCACGGGTGGCAGGGAGCGTTGCTCCCCCTGTATTTATTCAATTGGACTTCTCTTTTACAATAACAGTGTTACTCCATGAAGTTTATGTTTACATTACATCTGATGAAGCGAACACGTCTATGTAAGATGATTAATCCCCTTTTGAACGGTCGTTGTTTCTCTTCTAATTTAACTTTGGTCGCGACTTGTTTGAACTGCATAGGTTCGATTTCTATTAAATGCAATATATGATGAGTTGTTCGATCTCCTAATCACTGGAATTTGTTTGATCTCAGGGAGCTATCTTGCGGTGGGCAGGCAGGTGATGTGGACGGTATCACGCACCTGCCGCGGCGGTCGACCTACGTCCTGTCGGTCGCGTGCATCGCTGACATGGACAACTACAACACGATGTACCTTTCCTGCTTCGCGGCCCTGATCTCCTGTGTCGTCCAGACGTGCAACGTCACCCTCGCGATGGGGATCCTCCGCTCATGGAAGAGGTTGGACAAGCTGCCGCCGTCCAGTGGCAAATGGTGCCGCGAGCTCCTCTTCACAGGCGTCGTCTTCTACATTGTGTCGTTTGCGTGCGTCATCAGCATCGTCGACACTTTCATGTTCGTGAGGGTTGCAAGGTTCCCCCTCTTGGGATTGTCGGCTAGGTTTCTGATCGTAGCTGGGGACATTGTAGCCGCTCTGGTTGGGGTGGCACTCTTTAGTACTCCCTCCGTCTCATAATGTAAGATGCTTTTTGACATTACACTAGTGTCAAAAAACGTCTTACATTATAGGACGGAGGGAGTATATAGCTTGGTTCTGCCACTAGCTATACGTACGCTTGAGTAACTCCGTCAGTGCAGGTATACCATTCATTGTGTGATGTTATTACGTTAAGAGATGGATGGTTAATAATACTTGAGAAAACCACATGCTTGTATGTTTGGCTGAAGGGTTCGAGTTTGTTAGATTTGTTTGATATGCAGTACCAAAGGCAGCATGTTGCACGAATGTTGCACCAGAACGTCCAATGATGGGACAAAATATTCAAACAGCCAAATATGTTTTCTGATTGATTATTAAATGTGCCTGTGCGTTGTAACGGAAAAAACATCCCCACCCCCTATTGAAAGAACACATTCATAAACTTGATTCTGAATGTTCTTATGATGTAGGTTCATCTTGTAAGTTAGTTATGTGTCAGGCTGCGGGTGGGATTGATGGCGGGAGTCCCACCACATCTTTACCTAATATTCTTTCATAGTTCTGCATAAGCTTTTTCCTCCAGCCCTTGCCTTGTAGCGATCCATGGCTGGCCCATATGAACTGGATTGGCCCAAACCAAACCAGAGTGTTCCTGCGTTTCTGACTCCCAATCGATCTCATCGATCAGGCCAGCAAACGTTTGTGACTTTCCTGAAAAACTAGCTATCGTGAGTTGATCACGGTCGATCTTTCCTTACGGACTAGGTTTCCTTGCGCATCCTGATTCTTGATGGGTCGACGGGGATTGCAAGGAACACCAAAAGATGAGTTAATAGGCAGCTGTTTGCGACGGAGCATAGTAGAATAATAGGGGAGGGAGGAGGTCGGCATAGAGGGGAAAGAGCAGTTGAGTCGGAGGAGAGTTGCAATGTGCAAGATATAGCCAATCACAAGACGTGGTGGATGTGACATGTCACCATAGGGACGATGGGAGCAAGCAGAACTCGAATTCATTTGCGACACAAGATCGAGTTGGCATCGATCAACCGTCTGACGTGCGCCAAGATAAACACACGAAATAGAGGGAGGAAGATCAGGAATGAGGCGCTCGTCAGCTAGATGTACTTTTCCCGAGGGGGCATAGTCGTGCATGAGGAGATAGGAGGTGTGCGGAGCTGGACAAAGCAGGGGCAGGGGATGGCTGCCGTCGCGTGCGAGGTAGGCGGTGGGGGGCGTGCACCTAGCTAAGAAGGGAGGCGCTTATCGCCTAGATGGACTCTTTGGTGGCCCATCATCGTCATGAGGAAGAAGATAGGAGTTGCGCGGAGTCGGATGAAGGAGGGGCAGGGGATGGCCGCCATCATGCGGGGGTTAAATCCTTTGGCGGCGGCGCGTGGGTGGCCGTGGCGGTGGTGCCCGGAGGACAGCGAGCGCCGTCTTGCAGATGCACGATCCGGATGCATACGTGCCAAATTCACCGGCCTTCGACCTGTACGACCATGGCTTCATAGGCTCAGACCATATATGAGATGGAGCGTAGTGAGCTTGCGGCCAGTAGCAGGCAGTACCTCCTCGCCCCGTCAGCTTGGACGCGGGGTCATTGCGCAGTTCGTCGCCCCGTCGCAAGCATGTTAACCAAGGAGGTTGTTTCACGTGAATTTGCTCGAGGTTTGTTCGTTCCCAACAACCAGGACGATAGCTACGAACGTCAGAGAACAGCTAGCCGACGGCGGGAAGAAGTTGGAACGGCGCGAGCAGCGGCTACCTGTAGGCGGGCATGGACACTCACATGTCCAGCTATATGCATGGGTATGCGCTACCATGGAGCAACTAAATCCACCACGTCCGCGAAATCTCCAACGGGGTCAAAAGTGCACGAAAACTAGCCAGTGTCGCTAGCGAGGCTCAACACTAATTGTTTTCCTTTACTATTATGTGTGCTCGCTGGAGCGCCACAACTCCGGTCGAAACGTGCTACGGCCACATGCCAGCTCCCATCACCGTAGCTTAGTCGGAGCACCGACACCTTAACGTCATGTTCGCTGGACCGCATACTGCACCATGTCACGTCATGCCAACTGCCAACTATGCCAACTAGCATAGCGCACACCTCGTCGGACCACCATCCGAGTGCGTTGCACCACCGTCTACCACTCGCTGGCCCATTAGACATCGAGACTGTATGATGTGAGTAGAAACTACAGAGCGGTTTTCTGATTGTAGGTGATTTTTTTGTCAGGCTTAACTCACAGTAAAATACTAGACATTCACTGGTTGTAGGCTGGCCCATTAGACATCCAAACTCAATCTTTTGTGAAACTTTAAATGAATTCACTGGTTGCCGATTACTTTCTGCACAGTCTCCAACAAACCTAGCTTGCTAAATAGATTGGTCACCGGAGCACATTCGTACACAGAAGGCTTACCTCGTGCATGGCATGTAGCTGCAGGCGATTAATCTGTGGTGTTGCTGAGTTGGTGCATGCTATTCGGCCATGTAGTTATCAGTAGTAACCTCAGCAAAATAACAGCAGCCAAACGTTTCAGTGGGCTTGGCAAAACTGACAAAAACTATGATTTTAAAAAACCATAATATTTGTTGCCCACACATAAAAATACTGTGGTTTTAGGAAACTTTGGTTTTTCAAAAATTGTGCTGCCAAACTAAGCAAATTGGATTGATTCATGAGTGCAGTGTGACATGTAGTGTGAGATGACGGTGGTGAACCACCTCAACGTGAGGCCACACGTGGTGGATCTGCCATGGACGATGGACGATGGACCGAAGAGTGTAAAAGTTTGAGTTGTGAAACTTTGTACTCGAAGTTCTGGACCAGAATTCTATCTCTATCTACCAACCAATGTTGATTCCTCGATGCTCACGATATAGGCAAGCACAGCATATGGCTTTTGTGTCTCTGCTCTCTTATATGTCTCATATAGGTAGTGATTGCCTATATTTCTTTCCCTCTTAAATTTATTGTTGTTCTCGTGACAAATCCAAAAATATTTTCTCAATGTACAATATATATAGACATATATGTAAATGATCAGGTACTTTTTTGTTGTCTTACTAGGTGTAGCAACTGGCATTTTCTTTGCAGTGAAGCATGGGCATTAAAAATGCTGACAACATTGACGAGGGGAGATAAGAGCATCTCTAGCAGACCCCGCATCCTGTCCCGACCCACTAAATAATCGCCAAAATGCGGGTCGGGGCGAAAAAACCTGCCCGATCAGACCCAGCATCCCGCCCCGGCCCGCAAAAAATTTTGGGGGGCGCGTCAAAATCCCGACCCCAACCCGGGAATACGCGGGTTTCCCCCTCGCGGCTGCGGTGCCCTGCATATAAGAGGAAGCGGTTGGTTGGGGGGGCATTTCAGCCCGCGCTTTCCCCACCAACCACCTATCCTCTCCCCCTTGCACCGCCGCCGGGCCGCCGCCCAAGATACCAGCCAAAGCCGCCGGCAGGAGCACGTCAAAAGGCCGCCACGCGCACGAGACTTCCCCTCCCTCCCCCATGCGTCATCGGGCTGCCGGATTTGCGGATCTACGGCACCTCATCGCTAGCCGCCGGATTTGGGTTTTCCAGCCACCTGTTGCTGCACCAAGCGATGGAGTGGTCGGGGAGCCTCTCCCGCAGCCCCGGCAAAGGCGCATCGCTGCATGCAGGTTCGGGTTCGTCCGCCCACCGCCATCGACGGTTTGCGGGCATGGATTCGTCCGGCCGTTGATGACCCACAAGTGTAGGGGATCTATCGTAGTCCTTTCGATAAGTAAGAGTGTCGAACCCAACGAGGAGCAGAAGGAAATAATAGGCAGTTTTCAGTAAGGTATTTTCTGCAAGCACTGAAATTATCGGTAACAGATAGTTTTGTGATAAGGTAATTGGTACAAGTGACAAATAGTAAAAGTAAATAAGGTGCAGCAAGATGGCCCAATCCTTTTTGTAGCAAAGGACAAGCCTGGACAAACTCTTATATGAAGGAAAGCACTCCCGAGGACACATGAGAATTATCGTCAAGCTAGTTTTCATCACGTTCATATGATTCGCGTTCGTTACTTTGATAATTTGGTATGTGGGTGGACCGGTTCTTGGGTACTGCCCTTACTTGAACAAGCATCCCACTTGTGATTAACCTCTATTGCAAGCATCCACAACTACAAAAGAAGTTTTAAGGTAAACCTAACCATAGCATGAAACATATGGATCCAGATCAGCCCCTTACGAAGCAACGCATAAACTAGGGTTTAAGCTTCTGTCACTCTAGCAACCCATCATCTACTTATTACTTCCCAATGCCTTCCTCTAGGCCCAAACAATGGTGAAGTGTCATGTAGTCAACGTTCGCATGACACCACTAGAGGAAAGACAACATACATCTCATCAAAATATCAAACGAATACCAAATTCACATGACTACTTATAGCAAGACTTCTTCCATGTCCTCAGGAACAAACGTAACTACTCACAAAGCATATGCATGTTCATAATAAGAGGGGTATTAATATGCATAATGAATCTGAACATATGATCTTCCACCAAGTAAACCAACTAGCATCAACTACAAGGAGTAATCAACACTACTAGCAACCTACATGTACCAAGCTGAGGTTTTGGTACAAAGATTGGATACAAGAGATGAACTAGGGTTTGAGAGGAGATGGTGCTGGTGAAGATGTTGATGAAGATAACCCTCCCCAAGATGGGAGAGTTGTTGGTGATGACGGCGGTGACGATTTCCACCTCCCAAAGGGAAGTATCCCCGGCAGAATAGCTCCGTCGGAGCCCTAGATTGGTTCCGCCTCGAGACGGCGGCGTCTGGTCCCGAAAGCCTCCTTATGTTTTTTTTTCCAGGTCAAAACACCTCATATAGGAGAAGATGGGCATCGTGGGGTCACCGGCTGGCCCACAAGGTGGGCGCGCCTCCCACCCTCGTGGACAGGTGGTGGCCCTCCTGGCAGATATGTTTCGCCAGATATTTTTTATATCTTCTGAAATGGTGTTTTGTGGAGTTTCGGAGCTTTTTGAGTTGTGCAGAATAGGTCTCCAATGTTTGCTCCTTTTCCAGCCCAGAATTCCAGCTATCGGCATTCTCCCTCTTCATGTAAATCTTGTAAAATAAGAGAGAAAAGGCATAAGTATTGTGATATAACGTGTAATAACAGCCCATAGTGCAATAAATATCAACATAAAAGCATGATGCAAAACGGACGTATCAACTCCCCCAAGATTAGACCTCGCATGTCCTCAAGCGAAAGCCGATATCGAAAAATATGTCCACATGTTTAGAGATAGAGGTGTCGATAAAAATAAATTACGGACATGAGGGCATCATGATCATTCTTATAACAACAACAACAACAACAACAACACACACACACA
>LR738713.1:718236490-718308508 GCA_902687465.1 Secale cereale | reverse complement strand
ATATATATATATATATATATATATATAGTCGTATGACTCTTATGCTAAAGTAACAATCTATTCACAATGTCAAGTATGAATCAGAAACTTCATTGAAAACCAACAAACTAAGATCTCGGTCATTGAAGCAATTGCAATTTATCGTAACAGAGGAAAAAGGCAATATAAGAGCTTTTCAGCAAGTCCACATACTCAACTATCATTTAGTCTTTCACAATTGCTCACACTCATGCAATACTTATGGGTATGGAGTTTTAATCAGACACAGAGAAAGATAGGGGCTTATGGTATTGCCTCCCAACCTTTTACCTCAAGGGTAATGTCAACAGTAATAGATCATGATAGCTTACATCCAAGTGGGTATATATGTCAGGATCTTTCCAACACAATGTGCTTGCCAAAGGATAAAATGAAAAAAAGGAAAGATGAGTATCACCTTGACTCTTATAATGCAAGAATAATAGATAGGCCCTTCGTAGAGGGAAGCAGAGGTTGTCATGTGCTTTTATGGTTGGATGTACAAAATCTTAGCGCAAAAGAACGTCACTTTATATTGCCACTTGTGATAGGGACCTTTATTATGCAGTCCGTCGCTTTTATTACTTCCATATCACAAGATCGTATAAAGCTTATTTTCTCCACACTAATAGATCATACATATTTTTAGAGAGTTGCAACAATGACAACTTACTTGAAGGATCTTACTCAATCCATAGGTAGTTATGGTGGACTCTCATGGCAAAACTAGGTTTGAGAATGTATGGAAGCACAAGTAGTATTTCTATTTGGTGCAAGGAGTTTTGGCTAGCATGAGGGGGAAAGGCAAGCTCAACATGTTGGATGATCCACGACAATATACTTTATTTCGGATATAATAAAACATAACTCATTATGTTGTCTTCCTTGTCCAACATCAACTCTTTAGCATGTCATATTTTAATGAGTGCTCACAATCATAAAAGATGTCCAAGATAGCATACTCATATGTGAATACCTCTCTTTCTTTATTACTTCCTATTAATTAGAACGATGACCAAAACTAAGTTTGTCAACTCTCAGCAACTTTTATTCATCATACTCTTTATATGTGAAGTCATTACCTTTCATAAGATCAATATGATCTCTTGATACTTTTTATATTTTCTTTTATTCTCTCATGACCATAGCGAGAGAATCAAGCCCTCGACTCAACACTAATATTTATTATATATATATATATCTCACGGACTTGATTACAAAGGTAAAGATCATAATGCAAAAGCTCACAACTCGATCATGCTAAACCTTATTCTACTAAATCAAGATATTACCAAAAGGATCGAACTAAGGAAAACGGTAAAGATAGGAGTGTGATGGTGATACGATACCGAGGCACGTCCCCCAATCTTGGCAGTTGACAAGGGGAGTGCCCATACCCATATGATTATGTCTCCTTCTTCGGAGGTGATGATGGAGTTGTTGTTGATGTAGGCTTGTCGTCCACCTTCCTAGGCATGGGCTCACCATCGTAGAAGGATGATCGAGTCTCCGAGATCCTGAAATCTGCAGCCAAACTCATCTTCTTGAATCTATATTCATACTCACAGCTTTGGTTTTGCAGGTCATAGATCTGGGCTTGGAGGTGCTCGATTTTCTCTTGGAGCTTGGAGATGGCTTCCCCAACGATCTTGGCATCCAGCTTGTGGTTGTTGGCGAGCTCCGCGATCATCATGTGGATGGCATTGAGTCCTCGTTCCACCATACCTTGGCACTAGAAAACTTGCTGCTCCATTGCTCCGAGCCTTGTCTCCACGCTTCCGGTCCTCCTTGGTCCCTCAACATCGCGGATGTGCAGTACCCCCTCACGCACCTCGACGGTTTGAGGGTGTTCAGCACCTCCGCGAGGTAGGGGTTGATGACCTTCTCGAAGAACTTGTCCTTGGGGGTGCTGGGAGACATCATGATGATCTAGATCTGTCAAAAATAACAGCCCAAAACAAAAACAGAGGGTTTTTGCGTGATATGGTGGTCAAAACCTTCAGGAGAATATATAGTGAATTTTTACCGACCAAAAGAAGTAACGTGCAAGAAAACGGAGTCCGGGAGGCACACAAGGTGCCCACGAGGCAGGGCGCGCCCTCCACCCTCGTGGATGCCTTGTATCCTTTCCGGACTGCCTCTTATTTTTCTATTTTTCTAAATATTCCAAAACGGAGAAAAATTGCCATTAGAATTGTTTTGGAGTCGGTTTACTTACCGTACCACATACCTCTTCCTTTTCGGAGCCTAAATCGTTCTGGAAAGTGCCTCTTATGTATTCCTCCGGGGTTACGGTTTCAATAACATTGGTTTTAACATTTATAGGATTACCTGAAATATAATGTTTGATTCTTTGACCGTCCACCACCTTCGGATTTGTGCCTTCGAAGTTGTTGATTTTTATGGCACCGGAACGATCGACATCTTCGATAACGTAAGGACCTTACCATTTAGAGAGAAGTTTTCCTGCAAAAAATCTTAAACGAGAGTTGTATAGCAAGACATAATCACCTACGTTAAACTCACGCTTTTGTATTCTTTTGTCATGCCATCTTTTAACTTTTTCTTTAAACAGCTTGGCATTCTCATAGGCTTGGGTTCTCCATTCATCAAGCGAGCTAATGTCAAATAACCTCTTCGCACCGGCAAGTTTGAAATCGTAATTGAGCTCTTTAATATCTCAATATGCCTTATGTTCTAGCTCAAGAGGTAAGTGACATGCTTTTCCATAAACCATTTTATATGGAGACATACCCATAAGATTTTTGTGTGTAGTTCTATAGGCCCATAATGCATCATCAAGTTTCTTAGACCAATTCTTTCTAGACCTATTAACAGTCTTTTGTAAAATTAATTTCAGCTCTCTGTTACTTAGTTCTACTTGACCACTAGACTGTGGGTGATAAGGGGATGCAATTCTATGGTTAACATCATACTTAGCAAGCATTTTACGGAAAGCACCATGAATAAAGTGTGAACCAACATCAGTCATTAAGTATCTAGGAACTCCAAACCTCGGAAAAATAACTTCTTTAAGCATCTTAATAGAGGTGTTGTGATCAGCACTACTAGTTGGAATAGCTTCTACCCAATTAGTAACGTAATCAACATCAACTAGAATATGTGTATACCCATTAGAGGAAGGAAACAGTCCCATATAATCAAAGTCCCAGACATCAAATGGTTCAATAACAAGTGAATAATTCATAGGCATTTCTTGACGTCTACTAACATTACCAATTCTTTGACATTCATTACAGGATAAGACAAACTTACGAGCATCCTTGAAGTGAGTGGGCCAATAAAAACCAGATTGCAATACCTTGTGTGCAGTTCTATCTCCAGCATGGTGTCCTCCATAAGCTTCGGAGTGGCACTTGCCTAGGATGTGTTCCTCTTCATGCTCAGGTACACAACGTCTAATAATACTATCTACTCCTTCTTTATAAAGGTGTGGGTCGTCCCAGAAGTAATGTCTTAAATCATAGAAGAACTTTTTCTTTTGCTGGTATGTGAAACTAGGTGGTATAAACTTAGCAACAATGTAATTAGCATAATCAGCATACCATGGAGCAGTACGAGAAGCATTTATGACAGCCAATTGTTCATCAGGAAAGCTATCATCAATAGGTAGTGGGTCATCAAGAATATTCTCTAGCCTAGACAAGTTGTCTGCAACGGGGTTCTCAGCCCCCTTTCCATCAGTAATATGCAAATCAAATTCTTGTAGCAGGAGAACCCATCTAGTAAGTCTAGGTTTAGCATCTTTATTTTCCATAAGGTATTTGATAGCAGCATGATCAGTGTGAATAGTTACTTTAGAATCAACAATATAAGGTCTAAACTTATCACAAGCAAATACGACTGCTAAAAACCCCTTCTCAGTAGTAGCATAATTTCTCTGGGCACTGTCTAGAGTTTTACTAGCATATTGAATAACATTCAATTTCTTATCAACTCTTTGTCCTAGAACAGCACCTACAGCATAATCAGTAGCATCGCACATAAACTCAAAGGGTAAATTCCAGTCAGGAGGCTGGAAAATAGGTGCAGATATCAATGCTTTCTTAAGTATTTCAAATGCTTCTACACAATCATCATCAAAAAAAAGGAACATCTTTTTGTAAGAGATTAGTCAGAGGCCTAGAGATTTAGGAGAAGTCCTTAATTAACCTCCTATAAAACCCGGCATGACCAAGGAAACTTCTTATACCTTTGATGTCCTTGGGACACGACATATTTTCAATAGCATCAACTTTAGCTTTGTCAACTTCAATACCTCTTTCAGAATTTTTATGCCCCAAGACAATGCCTTCATTAACCATAAAGTGGCACTTTTCCCAATTCAAGACAAGATTAGTTTCTTCACATCTCTGCAAAAATCGATCAAGGTTGCTCAAGGAATCATCAAAATAAGTTCCGTAAACGGAAAAGTCATCCATGAAAACCTCAACAATCTTTTCACAAAAATCAGAGAATATATCCATCATGCATCTTTGAAAGGTAGCAGGTCCAGTACATAAAACAAAAGGCATATGTCTATAAGCAAAGGTACCAAAGGGACAAGTAAATGTGGTCTTTTCTTGATCCTCTTTTGACACAGGTATTTGAGAGAAACCAGAATAACCATCTAGAAAGCAAAATTGAGTATGTTTGGATAACCTTTCTAGCATTTTATCAATAAAAGGCAAATGGTAATGATCTTTCTTAGTGGCTTTATTTAATTTGCGGAAATCAATTACCATCCTATAACATGTAATAATTCTTTGCGGGATCAATTCATCTTTATCATTAGGAACTACAGTCATACCTCCCTTCTTAGGGACACAATGGACAGGACTTACCCACTGGCTATCAGCAACTAGATAGATTATAACTGCCTCTAGAAGCTTTAGTATTTCCTTCCTTACCACTTCTTTCATCTTAGGATTTGACCGTCGTTGATGATCGATAACTGTTTTCGCGTCCTCTTCTAACTTTATCTTATGTTGGCATAAAGTGGGACTAATGCCCTTAAGATCATGCAGAGTATATCCAATAGCAGCACGATGCTTCTTCAGAGTTTTCAATAGTCTCTCTTCTTCCTGCTCTGAAAGGTTAGCACTAATAATAATAGGAATTATCTTCTTTTCATCGAGGTAGACATACTTGAGGGTATCAGGAAAAGGTTTAAGTTCAAACACGGGATCACCCTTGGGTGGAGGAAGATCCCCTAAAATTTCAACAGGCAAGTTGTGTTTCAATAAGGGTCCCTGCTTAAAGAATATTTCATCTATTTCCCTTCTCCCATTCATATACATATCATTTTCATGGTCTAGCAGATATTGTTCTAAAGGATCATTAGGAGGCACAACAATAGAAGCAAGACCAATAATTTCATCCTTACTAGGCAATTCTTTATCATGGGGTTGTCTACGAAATTTAGCAAAGTTAAAATCATGAGACATATCCCCTAATCTAACAGTAACAATATCCTTTTCGCAGTCTATCTTAGCATTAACAGTGTTCAAGAAGGGTCTACCAAATATAATGGGACAAAAATCATCTTGTGGGGAACCAAGAACAAGGAAATCAGCAGGGTATTTAACTTTCCCACACAAGACTTCAACATCTCTAACAATCCCAATTGGTGAAATAGTGTCTCTATTAGCAAGCTTAATAGTGACATCAATACCTTCTAGCTCAGCAGGTGCAATATCGTGCATAATTTATCATATAAGGAAATGGGTATTACACTCGCACTGGCACCTACGTCACGTAAACCATGGTAGCAATGATCTCCTATTTTAACAGAAATAACAGGCATGCCTACAACAGGTCTATGTTTATTCCTAGTATCGGGTTTGGCAATTCTAGCAGCTTCCTCTTGGAGGTAGATAACATGCCCATCTATTTCGACCAAGAGATCCTTGACCATAGCAACACTAGGTTCAACTTTAATTTGCTCAGAGGGTGTAGGTGTTCTAGTATTACTCTTATGAACCACAGTTGAAGCTTTAGCATGATCCTTCATTCTAACAGGGAAGTGTGGTTTCTCAATATAAGCAGTAGGAACAATAGGATCAACATTATAAGTGATAGTCTTTTCTTCAACTTTAACAGGTTCAACTACTTTTACTTCAATGGGAGGATGGTATTTAAACCACTTCTCCTTAGGGAGATCAACATGAGTAACAAATGATTCACAGAAAGAAGCTACTATCTCAGAGTCAAGTCCATATTTAGTGCTAAATTCATGGAAAACATCGGTATCCATAAAAGATTTAACACAAACAAACTTAGGTGTTATACATGACTCCTTACCTTCGTTGAGGTCCCAATCTTCAGAGTTGCGTTTAACTCTTTCCAATAAATCCCATTTGAATTCAATAGTCTTCATCATAAAAGAACCAGTATAAGAAGTATCGAGCATGGAGCGATTATTGAGAGAACGCCGAGCATAATTTTTTGGATAATCATTTCTCTTGAGAGCTCATGATTGGGGCATGAATACAACATTGACTTAAGCCTCCCCCAATCTTGAGCGATACTTTCTCCTCCGCGAGGCCAAAAATTATATATATATATATATAATTACGATCACGATGAACCTGATGCATAGGATAGAACTTCTAATGAAATTCCAACTTCAATCGATTATAGTTCCATGATCCAATATCATCCCATAGCCTAAACCATGTCAATGCATCTCCCTTCAAAGATAAAGGGAAGACCTTCTTCTTGATAACATCCTCGGGCATACCTACAAGCTTAAATAATCCACAAACTTCATCCACATAGATTAGGTGCAAATCGGGATGCAGTGTTCCATCTCCTGTAAAGGGATTAGCTAGCTGTTTCTCTATCATACCCGAAGTGATTTCAAAGCAAACATTTTCAGTAGGTTCAGTAGGTTGAGGAGCAACTCTTTGCTCTACTGGTCGGGGTGAAGATACCCCGAACAAGCCCTCAAAGGATTATGAGCCATAGTAACAAGTGACGGTAAATTTCAGCACACTAAATAAATTTTTACTTACCAAATTCCGCTTACCAAAGGCGCTTCACTCCCCGGCAACGGCGCCAGAAAAGAGTCTTGATGACCCACAAGTGTAGGGGATCTATCGTAGTCCTTTCGATAAGTAAGAGTGTCGAACCCAACGAGGAGCAGAAGGAAATAATAGGCAATTTTTAGTAAGGTATTTTCTGCAAGCACTGAAATTATTGGTAACAGATAGTTTTGTGATAAGGTAATTGGTAACAAGTGACAAATACTAAAAGTAAATAAGGTGCAGCAAGATGGCCCAATCCTTTTTGTAGCAAAGGACAAGCCTGGACAAACTCTTATATGAAGAAAAGCGCTCCCGAGGGCACATGGGAATTATCGTCAAGCTAGTTTTCATCACGTTCATATGATTCGTGTTCGTTACTTTGATAATTTGGTATGTGGGTGGACCGGTGATACGTCTCCAATGTATCTATAATTTTTTATTGTTGCATGCTATTATTTATGATGTTTTGGATGTTTAATGGGACTTGTTATACACTTTTATATTATTTTTGGGACTAACCTATTAACCCAAAGGCGCAATCCAGATTGATGTTTTTTGCCCATTTCAGGGTTTTACAGAAAAGGAATATCAAACAGAGTCCAAACAGAATGAAACTTCGGGAGAGCTATTTTTGGAGCAAAATATGCACGGAAGACTTGAGAACCATGGAATAGGGCACACGTCGCGTCCATGAGGGTGGGGGCGCCCCCCACCTACAAGGCGCGCCCCCTGCCTCGTGGGCCCCACGTTTGGCCCCCGGTGCCCTCCTTCCTCCTATATATACCTACGTACCCCGAAAACATCAGACGAATAGAGAAAACCCTAGTTCCCACGCCGCAACCTTCTGTTCCCATGAGATCCCATCTTGGGGCTGTTCCGGAGCTCCGCCGGAGGGGGTATCTACCACGGAGTGCTTCTACATCATCATCATCGCCTCACCATGAGTTGTGAGTTGTTTACTACAGACCTTCTGGTCCATAGCTAGTATCTAGATGGCTTCTTCTCTCTCTTTGGATCTCAATACCAAGTTCTCCTCGGTCTTCGAGGAGATCTATTCGATGTAATCTCTTTTTGTGGTGTGTTTGTTGAGATCCGATGAATTTTGGGTTTATGATCAAGATTATCTATGAGAAGTATTTGGCTATTTTCTGAACTCTTTATGCATGATTATAATATCCTTGCAAGTCTCTTCGAATTATTGTTTTGGTTTGGCCTACTAGATCTATAGTTCTTGCAATGGGAGAAGTGCTTGGCTTTGGGTTCAATCTTGCGGTGTCCTTTCCCAGTGACAGTAGGGGCAGCAAGGCACGTATTGTATTGTTTCCATCGAGGATAAAAATATGGGGTTTATATCATATTGCTTGAGTTTATCCCTCTACATCATCTCATCTTGCTTAAGGTGTTACTCTGTTCTTATGAACTTATTACTCTAGATGCATGATGGATAGTGTTCGATGTGTGGAGTAATAGTAGTAGATGTAGAATCGTTTTAGTTTACTTGTTTCGGACATGATGCCTATATATAATGATCATGCCTAGATAGTCTCATAAGTACTCGCTTTTCTATCAATTGCTCGACAGTAATTTGTTCACCCACCATAGAATTATGCTATCATGAGATAAGCCACTTGAGAAACCTATGGCCCCCGGGTCTATTCTCAACATAGAAATCTACAATCTACTTTACTTTTCCGCTTTTACTTTTTGTTGTTATACCCAAAAGATACCTAAAAAATCAAACTATCATCTCTATCAGATCTCACTTTTGTAAGTGACAGTAAAGGGATTGACAACCCCTTATCGCGTTGGCTGCGAAGTTCTTATTTGTTTGTGCAGGTACGAGGGACTCACGCATGGTCTCCTACTGGATTGATACCTTGGTTCTCAAAAACTGAGGGAAATACTTACGCTACTGTGCTGCATCACCCTTTCCTCTTCGAGGGAATACAACGCAAGCTCGAGAAGTAGCAAGAAGAATTTCTGGCGCCATTGCCGAGGAGGCTTACGCAAAAGTCATATACCAAGTACCTATCACAAACCCTTATCCTTCGCATTACATTTTTTGCCTCTCATTTTCCTCTCCCCCACTTCACCCTTGCCATTTTATTTTCCCTTCTTTTACCTTGTGTTTATCGTTCGCTTGCTTCTTGTTTGCTTGTGTGTTGGATTGCTTGCTTGTCACTATGGCTCTCCCTATCAGTGTTGACCCCTACCTCAAGAGGCTGGAGGAGATCGAAAACAATGTTAGACATTTTATGACTATACAATTTGAGCACAATGATTTCTTCAGAAATGGGCTTAAAGAACAGAATTTTTTTATGGAATATATGAATAAAGAACTTGATGATATGTCTAAGGAATTTTATGGGTTGAAATCTCAGTTTTCTCATCTTGAGAACTTAATAGCTCAAATTTCGGATAAACATTCCACCTTAGTTAATAAGATGGCTGCTAAATCAGAAGATCATGAAAATAAAGATGAAGATCTGAAAGTTATTGATGTGTCTCCTATTAGATCCTTGTTTTCCAGTATGAATCTTGATAAAGATGGGATTGGAGATGAGTCTACTTTAATTAAAAGGTGCCCCAATGATGCGGGCTTTTTAGATCTTGATGCTAAGATTGTTAAATGTGGGATTGAAGAGATTAAAACTTTGCATAGTGATGAACCCACTACTTTGGATTTCAAGGGATTCAATTATTATAATTGCTCTTTGATTGATTGTATTTCCTTGTTGCAATCCGTACTAAACTCTCTGCATGCTTATAGTCAAAATAAAGCTTTTACCAAACACATAGTGGATGCTTTGATGCAATCTTATGAAGAAAAACTTGAATTAGAAGTTTCTATCCCTAGAAAGCATTATGATGAGTGGGAACCTACTATTAAAATAAAAATTAAAGATCATGAATGCTTTGCTTTGTGTGATTTGTGTGCAAGTGTTTCCACTATCCCAAAAACTTTGTGTGATTTGTCAGGTTTCCGTGAGCTTGATGATTGTTCTTTAAATTTTCATCTTGCGGATTCCACTATTAAGAAACCTATGGGAAGGATTAATGATGTTCTTATTGTTGCCAATAGGAATTATGTGCCCATAGATTTCATTGTTCTTGATATAGATTGCAATCCTTCATGTCCTATTATTCTTGGTATACCTTTCCTTAGAACGATTGGTGCAATTATTGATATGAAGGAAGGAAATATTAGATTCCAATTTCCGTTAAGGAAAGGCATGGAACACTTTCCTAGAAAGAAAATCAAATTATCATATGAATCTATTATGAGAGCCACTTATGGATTGCCTTCCAAAGATGGCAATACGTAGATCTATCCATGTATCGTGCCTAGCTAGGGGCGTAAAACGATAGCGCTTGTTGGGAGGCAACCCAACTTTATATTTTTTTGTTTTTGCTTCTGTTTAGGAATAAATATTGCATCTAGATTCTGTTTAGATGTGGTTTTGTGTTTTAATTAGTGTTTGTGCCAAGTAGAACCTTTGGGAAGACTTGTGTGAAGTTTATATGATCTTGCTGTGAAAAACAGAATCGTTAGCGCTTGCTAGAATGATCACCAGATTTTACTGGAGCGTGGTATTTAGTTGATTCTTTTTGCAGATGATTAGTAGACAAATTCCTCAGGTTTACCAATTTATTTGAAAAAAATTGAAGTTACAGAAGTATACGAAAGCTACAGATTACTACAGACTGTTCTGTTTTTGACAAATTCTGTTTTTCGTGTGTTGTTTGCTTATTTTGATGAATCTATGAGTAGTATTGGAGGATATGAATCATAGAGAAGTTGGAATACAGTAGGTTTAACACCAATATAAACAAATAATGAGTTCATTACAGTACCTTTGAGTAGTGGTTTGTTTTCTTATACTAACGGAGCTCACGAGATTTTTGTCTAAGTTTTGTGTTGTGAAGTTTTCATGTTTTGAGTATTGCTTTGATGGACTATGGAACAAAGAGTGGCAAGAGCCTAAGCTTGGGGATGACCAAGGCACCCCAAGGTAAAATTCAAGTACAACCAAAATCCTAAGCTTGGGGATGCCCCGGAAGGCATCCCCTCTTTCGTCTTCATCTATCGATAACTATACTCGGAGCTATTTTTATTCACCACATGATATGTGTTTTACTTGGAGCGTCATGTATAATTTGATTCTTTTCTTGTTAGTTTGCCACAATTATCTATGCTGGACACACCTTTTTGAGAGAGATAAATATGGCCTAGGAATTGTTAGAACACTCTATGTGCTTCACTTATATCTTTTGAGTTGAATAGTTTGCTCTAGTGCTTCACTTATATCTTTTAGACCACGGTGGTAATTATATTTTGTAGAAATTGTTGATCTCTCATCCTTCACTTATATCCTTTTGAGAGTCTATTAAAACATCATGGTAATGTGCTTTGGCTATAAAACTAGCCTTCACATGATAGGCATCCAAGATTAATGTAGTAAAAACTTTCATATTAAGTGCATTGAATATGATGAGAAGTTGGATGCTTGATAATTGTTTTGAGATATGAGGATGCTGATATTAGAGTCATGCTAGTGGAGTTATTATGAAATTGAGAAATACTTGTGTTAAAGTTAGTGATTCCCGTAGCATGCACGTATGGTGAACCGCTATGTGGCCAAGTTAGAGCATGAGGTATTTTTAGAGTGTCATCCTTTGTGTGGAGGTCAGGGGCGCGCGATGGTTAACTCCTACCAACCTCCCCCCTAGGAGCATGCATTGATTGCTTTGCTTTGATGACTCGTAAATTTTTGCAATAAGTATATGAGTTCTTATGACTAATGTTGAGTCCATGGATTATACGCACTCTCACCTTTCCACCATTGCTAGCCTCTCTCGTACCGCGCAACTTTCGCCGGTACCATACACCCACTATATATCCTTCCTCAAAACAGCCACCATATATCTTCCTCAAAACAGCCACCATACCTACCTCTCATGGCATTTCCATAGCCATTCTCAGATATATTGCCATGCAACTTTCCACCGTTCCGTTCATATGACACGCTTCGTATTGTCATATTGCCATGCATGATCATGTAGTTGACATCGTATTTGTGGCAAAGCCACCATGCATAATTTTTCATACATGTCACTCTTGATTCATTGCACATCCCAGTACACCGCCGGAGGCATTCATATAGAGTCATACTTTGTTCTAGTATCGAGTAGTAATATTGAGTTGTAAATCAATATAAGTGTGATGATCATCATTATTAGAGCATTGTCCCATGTGAGGAAAGGCCGAACAAAAGAAAAGACCCCTCCAAAAAAGGGACAATTGGTACTATCTTTTTCCACACTTGTGCTTCAAAGTAGCACCATGTTCTTCATGATAGAGAGTCTCATGTTTAGTCACTTTCATATACTAGTGGGAATTTTATTTATAGAACTTGGCTTGTATATTCCAATGATGGGCTTCCTCAAATGCCCTAGGTCTTAGTGAGCAAGCAAGTTGGATGCACACCCACTTAGTTTCTTTTGTTGAGCTTTCATACATTTTTAGCTCTAGTGCATCCGTTGCATGGCAATCCCTACTCACTCACATTGATATCTATTGATGGGCATCTCCATAGCCCGTTGATACGTCTAGTCGATGTGAGACTATCTCCCTCCTTTTTGTCTTCTCCACAACCACCACTCTATTCCACATAGTGCTATATCCATGGCTCACGCTCATGTATTGCGTGAAAGTTGAGAGGTTTGAAAGAATAGAGTATGAAAACAAATGCTTGGCTGAAACCGGGGTTGTGCATGATATGAATATTTTGTGTGATGAAGAGGGAGCATAGCCAGACTATATGATTTTGTAGGGATAACTTTCTTTAGCCATAGTATTTTGAGATGACATGATTGCTTTGTTAGTATGCTTGAAGTATTCTTATTTCTTATGTCAATATAGACTTTTGTCTTGAATCTTTCAGATCTAAACATTCATGCCATAATTAAGAGAATTACATTGAAAACTATGTTGGTTAGTATTCCACATCAAAAATTCTGTTTTTATCATTTACCTACTCGAGGACGAGCAGGAATTAGGCTTGGGGATGCTTGATACGTCTCCAACGTATCTATAATTTTTTATTGTTGCATGCTATTATTTATGATGTTTTGGATGTTTAATGGGCTTTGTTATACACTTTTATATTACTAGTAAGTGTGCACGTGCAACGCACGTCTTCATAAATGCAAATGAGATTATAAATAAAGAAGGTGTAATAATACCAAAACAGTGATTTTTCTATCCTAAACAATTGTTTTAGTTTTTTACCATCAAACTGATAAGGATATATATGAAATAAAAAATAAAGGAGTAAATGATTTTCAATTCATGAACATGATTATTTTTATTTTACATCATACTACATTTTCACTACTTATTATTTGAAAAAAGAAATGGCATATGAACACGTACAAACATTGTAAGATTTAGCCTAGTAGAACTCAAAAAAGACCAAAAAGTTCACATGTAACACGTTGGCCTAGCCAGGCCGATAACACCCATCTCTCATGTTCTTTCTTCATCGGATCCCTTTTCCTCTGGCTCTTGCCTCTCCCATATTGATGACCATGTCTTCTGTGCTTAAATCCGATCGCCACCAGACGCAATACTCATCGCCGCCTCCTCGCCACCCTCCAGTCCAACGCCTCCCTTCCTAGGCTGTATGCTATGGCCAAACTCTATCTCGCCACCGGTCTCCAACTCTCAGCAAGAAGCTTCTGCTCGCCCTTCAGTAATTTGCTCGGGCCCAATGCTCTTACTACATGAGAACTTGCACGATGTCTGAGGGTCATGCGACCTCTCGGCATGAAACCAGGTTTTGTTCACAAAGTAAGTTAGCATTCTGAATTTTAGGTTGTCAAAGGTTGCATGAGCTATTTACCCCTCTTACACCGCCATCTGCTACCCCGAGGCTGAGCGCATTGCCCTAGAGGAGTACCCGCATCTCGCTCCTTCGGTATGGGGATTGGGTAAGCCGCAATGGGATTATGCAGCAGGGAGCAAGGGCCTTGAAGATTTAAAAGCATAAAAGTTAGATAAGGAGAAAGTAATGCTTGTAGCTGAATTTTTGCATGCCTTTTATTAGTGTGAGTTATTTATGCATCATGTGTAGTCGAGATCTGCAATGATAATGAAATATTTTGCAAGTGTGGTTGTGGATGATAGACCGAAGCTTATGAAAACAAATGCTAGTATTGTATAACCGTCGAATTTGTTTATTGTACGCAAAGAAAATATCATTATTTTGTTGATGAATGATAAATATTGTCTCACTCTGTAATGTGCATTGAAAATACCAGAGATTCTGCCCATACTTGCAACGTGCATGAAGTGTATTGGCATAGTCAGTGGAACATGACACAAGGCAATTAGAGATAACATTAGACTGGGCTATATATGATTGTTAGGACTGGGTCTATACACAAATGACACTAATTAGACAAGGTGTTAGCCTCCCCCTCTCAACCTAAGTGGCGTACTTAAACCCAGACCTCAAATAAGCGTGAGATGTTAATAAATTAAATCACACTAAACCATTTCCTGCACACTTATCATTTATTCATTTGAATACTTATATAACTTATACTTGAATAACCTGATATTATGTTCTGCTTCTATGAAAACATAGAGTGTGTTGCGCGCATGCACAACGCAGCACCAACACGGAGGTTGTGATCGCCCTTGGTGGTACCAATGCCGATGAATTGAATGATGCCCAGGGAATGCATTGCCTCCCGGCGGCCACCCACCGCCGAGGTCACCACTAGCGTTGCTCCTGCCTCCTGGCTCACTAAATACAACCGGATCTATTGACTCACCAAAATAATAGAAAGATCAATCTGTTACTTTCGCTAAGCACAAAGGAAAGAAATTAGCATGATTAATAATTGTGCCAATTGTTCTTACAATTTCCAAGAAGGTAGCATGTGAGGTTGCTGATGTCCACGTAGAGTCTAAAAGGATTTTCGCCCTGACAACAATGTGCAATGGTGATATCCTCCGGAACAACCCTACTTTGCCCGACTTCCTAAATTTCTTGCACCAGCAGGCATATCCGAACAACTCCACATGAGAATTCCACCCCAGCGGCGAGCCAACCTTAGCATGACAAAGATGATGGCATAGTGGTAGACGTCGAGCGGGGTGAGCGGGTGTGGAATGGAGGGTGAGCAACCTATCACCAAGCTCACAGATCTTGGAGAGGTAATGCACGTGCGTCAAGAAGACCAACCCCAGTCGCTGCCATCACCATAGTTGATGTGAGCGGCCCGGCACACTCCCAGGGTCCAGGGCGGTGTCAGCTCGAGGCGGTGTTGCTGGTTCAAGATACCCGTTGCACCCCAGAAGTCTCTAGGGACAAGAACTGCATGAAATAGCTTATTATGTATGTGAAATAAACTATATTCATAATAGCAATTTTGAGGTGATCCAAGTAAGGTGTGTAACCTCGAATGACTTCCATGATCTCTTCCCCAATTTAATGACTTACTAAATTCAATTATCCTTATTAAGTATCTAATCTTTGGGTCTACATCTAGTGTAGTACTTCCTACATTCCTAAATATAAGTCTTTGTAGCAATTCCACTATAGACCACATACGGATGTGTATATATGCATTCTACAGTGTAGATTCACTCATTTTGCTCCGTATGTAGTCCATGGTAGAATCTCTACAAAGACTTATATTTAAGAACGGAGTTAGTACATTTTAGCCAAATTCTATAAATAGATGCATCACATTACAAGAGCTGGACGCAAACATATCTATACTACTATTAAACAAGCCAACATTTTCTTTCCTATAACCACCCCGTTAAGTGTACCCAGGCTGATTTGTGCCATCAGATTATCCCACTTAATGAGATCTAATGGCCTATGTACATCCAATCTGAAGCAACGATTGCATGTAGCAGTTACCATTGGCAGACGATACTCTGCTGAGCAGACGCAAATTTCCCACGCCACAAAAAAAGCACCCATTCCGTTGTCATTTCCTCAAATCACGGGATACAGAACCGCCACTCCCAATCCTGCCTCCGCCACACAAGAGGCAACCGCACCGCCGGCCACTGCCCATGCATGACCCTGCTCCTCCATGTTTAATGTCGTTGCAGGCGTGAATAGAACACTTCCGCCGCCACCCCCATTCCCTCATCCCGTTCCCATCCTCCACGCATCGGTTGATTTGGTGCAATGGCGGGGGACGTCGACCGGCGGCGGCTTGACCAATGTGTGGCCATGAAGAGAATGGCATAGCAGCCGGTACAAGCGGCGGGAGCAGCGGTCAAACCACGGCCACAGCTGGGGAGTAAAACATCCGTAAACAACGTCGAGCGCAGCCGATGACGCCAAGTTCCAGATCATTCTTTCCTCTCTCTCTCTCTCTCTCTCTCTCTCTAGAAACCCTTCTAACCTTCTTACTTCCCCTGTTGTCTCTCTCAATGCCACTATATGCATGTTTTGACATGTCTTTGGTTTGTGTTGGCAGGAACATCAGTTCACGCTTTGTTTTGGTGGATCTCACTATGCTCAGGAGGTGTTCGACGAAATGTAAAGCCAGAGAAAAACTACAGATGAGGCATAGGTTCAGTTTTCTCTTCGGGCAATGGATGCCTTTCTCTCCTCCTTCTCTTTCGTGTGCAGTTACACAAACACACACACATGTATGCCCTGTAGCCATGTTGAGACCTATTGATCACACACACACGTCGCTATAGTGCAGGGACACACACAACAGCCTTACTGTTGACTACCAACTGCAATAGATGCAGCCTACTGACAACTCCCCATACTACTACACACGAGCATGGTCTATACAATGTCTAGATTACACCAAGGATTACATTAATAGTTCGCACATGCTTGATCTTTTTGGTTAAAATTCAATGATTGTTTCGTGTTACTCTATTTTTACTATTGTTTTGTTATATCAATATTTCAGTACAGGGGTAGAAAACATGTACCTATTACATAGTTCTTTGTTGACAGCTGAATGTGTTGTTTGAAATGTTTTCCCTATATGAAGGAAGTACAGTTTGACTGTACTATTTGTTTACTCCTATTTTCAGATTATCACCCTTTCTCTGTGCATTTACTAGGCGGTTATATGAATCTGTGTCATTTTCAGTCCAGCAAAATGTATGTCAGTTCAAGTTTACATTGATGAGGGATCGAAGAAGGTGAGAGTGTCTAGAGGGGGGGTGATTAGACTACTCGACAAGATAAAAATTCTGTCTTTTATCAAGAACAGATTTTGGCAGATTTTGCACAACACACAAGTCAAGTAGCACACTACACATGCAATTCTAGAGTATGGGCAGCGGAAAGTAAATTGCACAAGTAGTAAAGAGAAGTGGAGAAGATCAAACGCAATTTGGAGACGCAATGATTTTTCCCGTGGTTCCGATAGGTAGTGCTATCGTACATCCACGTTGATGGAGACTTCAACCCACTGAGGGTAACGGCTGCGCGAGTCCACGGAGGGCTCCACCCACGAAGGGTCCACGAAGAAGCAACCTTGTCTATTCCATCATGGCCTACGCCCACGGAGGACTAGCCTTACTCGGGGTAGATCTTCACGAAGTAGGCGATCTCCTTGCCCTTACAAACTTCTTGGTTCAACTCCACATCTCGAAGACGGAGGCTCCCAAGCGACACCTAACCAATCTAGGAGGCACCACCCTCCAAAAGGTAATAGATGTTGTAGATGATGATGAACTCCTTGCTCTTGTGCTTCAAATGATAATCTCCCCAACACTCAACTCTCCTCACTGATATAGCTGTGGTGGAAGAAAGGATTGAGTGGAAAGCAACTTGGGAAGGCTAGAAATCAAGTTTCATATGGTAGGAATGGAATAACTTGATCTCAACACAAGGGTAGGTGGTTCTCTTCTCAGAAAGTGTAAGGTAGGAGTGGTAGTACTTTCTGATGGCTCTCTCCACGAATGAAGAGGGGGTGGAGGGGTATATATAGCCTCCACACAAAATCCAACCGTTACACACATAATTGAGCAATCTCGGTGAGACCGAAGTGAAAACTCGGTCAGACCGAAAGTTCAAATATAGTGAACGTTGGGGTTTTCGGTGGGACCGAAAATACCATCTCGGTGAGACCGAAAGTGCAAATGATATGAACGTTGGAGTTTTTCGGTCGGACCGAGAAAGAAAACTCGGTTAGACCGATTTGACAAAAGACAGGAACATGCCAGTTTCGGTGTGACCGGAAATGCAATCTCGGTGAGACCGATTTGAGCCAAGACAGGAGCTGGCCAATTTCGGTGAGACCGAAAATGCAATCTCGGATATTCCGAAATGATGTCAAACGGTTACAGAAGGTTGGCAGTCCGGTTTCGGTGAGACCGATCTCAAACTCGGAATGACCGATTTTTCTAGGGTTTGGAATATGGCTGAAGTGGTTCATCTCGGTGGGACTGAGTTGGAAGAATCGGTTTGTCCGAGATTACTTATGAGTGTGTAGAAGTGAAAGGTGCTGATAGTTGAAGGAGATATATCACTAAGCACTTGAGCAACCAGATCATCAACACAACCTCATCCCCTTTTAATAGTATTGGCTTTTCCTATGGACTCAATGTGATCTTGGATCACTAAACTAAAAATGGAGTCTTGAGCTTTTGCCAATGCTTGCCTTAGCATTTTGAGGGGTCCACTTCTTCAGTCATTTCCATAGCCAATGTGATTGGATTTCCTGAAACATACTTGATAAAAGCATTAGTCCAACCACAAAGTATGTTGTCATTAATTACCAAAACCACCCAGGGAGCAAATGTGCTTTCAATCTCCCCCTTTTTGGTAATTGATGGCAACACACTAAAATCACACTAAACAAGACATCAAAGCTTATTGAAAGAAAGACAGAATTATCACGAAAGCTTTGACAAGCATGTAGTACACAGGCTCCCCCTACAAGTGTGCAAGATTTTCATAAATATTGGTTTTGGACTACCACAAGCACACAAGAGAGATAAGCAAGATGTGCTACATGCAGCTTGGCTATATGCACCAGAGCAGAAGAAAAAGAAGTGAGTGATAATGCATATGTGCATGGTGATTTCTTGCAAACAAGTATTTACAAGCAAGTCACCATCATGCACATTCTGCAAGATGCATATACTTACCTTGAGGTTCCTTGACATTGTACCTGAAGGGATAAACTTGGGAAAACAAGGTTAGATAACACAAGAGTATTCCTTCAACCAACTGCAAGAACATCAAGAGTACCAAGCCAGGGATGACATGTATAAGGGGTGTCTCATATTGAGCACAGGCTTGAATCAGCAAACATGTCTCCGAAACTAAAAGATTTTCAATGAACTTTGAGAGATTTTGCTTTTCATAAGATATCAATTGTAAAGATTCCTCCCCCTTTGAGTTCTCTCAGAACAAGGGGTTTGATGGAACAAGCAAAATCAAAAGAATGATGCCAATTGAGAATGATGCCAATGTAAAACACGACAAAGCTTTGATGTGATTCTCTCCCCCTTAAGATAAGATTGCTTTTCTTCTCCCCCTAAGTGTTCTCTTCTCCCCTACTCCCCCTAAGTCTTCTCCCCCTTTGACATAAAGTGCCGAAAAGGACAGCAAACTAGGAAGGACAGGAAAGATGGAAGGAAAGAAGTGGGATCCTTAAGAATCACAACAGGGCAAATAAGAACATGCATAGAGAAACAATGAGTGGAGCTGCAGGAGATGATGTCCTGGAGGAAATAAATCAGTGACACCGAATTGAGTTAGGGTAGACCCTTTTCGGTTAGACCGAAATAAATAAATCGGTGACGCCGAGTTTAATTCCAAGGAAATACAGAAATAATTCAGCTCACTCTGCGAGGAATGTTTCAAAAGATTTGCAATGAATTTGTAAAAGATTTTCGGGGAATTGATCAGAGCCAGAAGGATATTCAAAGAAACATAAGAAAAGAAATGAAAAAGATTCCTAGATGAAGTTTTTTTTTTGTGTTTAAAGAAAACTCAATGAGAGAACATAAGAGAAAACAGAAAGACTTCAAAAGCATATTTACTTCATCTAGATAAAGGTCGGCGACAAGGTCACCTATGTTTGAGTATATTGACTTAGGAGTCAAATGAGGACATTTGATCATAGGTCATACTCATCATTTAAGCTCAAAATGGGGTTGCCATTTTTCGATTAAGCATTCGATGTGATCACATCTTATGAAGCTGCTTGTACTCATGACTTTGAGCAAAGCTCCTTAAAGATGTGAACAACATACCTTGGGCTTGTTGTTGCTTTACTCATGTAGGTAAGCTTGATGTAGGTGCTCATTGAATGTGAAGTTGGAGCGCCATTTCTACTTGTATAGTTCATCTTCCTACATGGGTTAGGCAAGCAAGGAAATACTCGAGGATATCCAAGATGACAAGAGTGAAATACTAGATGTATAAGATGTCAAAAAGGATATGTGAAATTTTGTTCCTTGAACTCAACATCCCAAAGGGGTTAGATACTTGGTCAATGACAAGATTACTCATGAATTGAGTGTGTGGTAATCTTGTGGAATGTAGATCATCCAAGTACCTGCAAAGAGTTAGATGCAATACAAGGAGGCAAATGTGTCCAAGACATATGATCATCATCATAAGAGAAATATCAAGGATTAGTCAAGAGGGCTCATGCCTTGCATGCATCAATGGAGTTATCACTCCAAGTTTGAAGCATCAATGATGTTCAACTCACTCCTTAAGCGACAAAACACCTTCTCATCAAGAGGTTTTGTAAAGATATCAGCAAGTTGCTTGTCAGTACGAACATGCTTAAGATTAATGTCACCCTTGGCAATATGATCACGAATAAAATGGTGACGAACTTCAATATGCTTTGTTCGAGAGTGTTGCACTGGATTGTGTCCAATTTTAATTGCACTCTCATTGTCACAAAGCAAGGGAACATGTCTCACATGTATCCCATAATCTTTAAGCGTTTGTGTCATCCATAGTAATTGAGCACAACACGAACCAGCAGCAATATATTCTGCTTCGGCAGTGGATAATGATACCGAATTTTGTTTCTTGGAGGACCAAGATACAAGGGATCGACCAAGGAATTGACACGTACCCGAAGTTGACTTTCTATCAACCTTGTCACCGGCATAGTCCGAGTCGGAATAGCCAACAAGGTCGAAAGAGGCCCTCTTAGGATACCAAATGCCAAAGTTTGGTGTGTGTATCAAGTATCTCACTATCCTTTTAACAGCTTTAAGATGACATTCTTTAGGGGCTGCTTGATATCGCGCACACATGCATACACTCAACATTATGTCAGGACGAGAAGCACAAAGATATAGTAGAGAACCAATCATAGATCGGTAAACCCTTTGATCAACGGGTTCTCCATCTTTTGTCAAGTCATTATGTCCACTTGTAGGCATGGGGGTACTCATACCTTTGCTTTCTTGCATGTTGAACTTCTTGAAGAGATCCTTGGTGTACTTTGTTTGTGAGACAAAGGTACCCTCCTTAGATTGCTTGATTTGCAACCCAAGGAAGAATCTGAGTTCACTCATCATGGACATCTCATACTTCTCCAACATGAGCTGTCCAAACTTCTTGCTAAAATGAGGGTTAGTTGAACCAAAGATAATATCATCAACATATATTTGGCACACAAATAGTTCACCATTAACCCTTTTCGTGAACAGCGTTGAGTCTATCTTTCCAATCTCAAACCCTTTTTCAAGAAGAAAGCTAGTTAAGCATTTGTACCAAGCTCTAGGAGCTTGTTTAAGACCATAAAGAGCTTTGTGTAACTTGTAAACATGATTAGGCTTTTTGGGATTCACAAAACCGGGAGGTTGTTTCACAAATACTTCCTCCTCAATTTCACCATTTAGGAAAGCACTTTTGATATCCATTTGATAGAGAGTAATATCATGGTGATTGGCATAAGCAAGAAGAATGCGAATGGACTCAAGTCTAGCAACGGGGGCATAGGTCTCACCATAGTCCATACCTTCGACTTGTGTGTAACCTTGAGCTACGAGACGAGCCTTGTTGCGGATGACTTGTCCATCTTCATCTTGCTTGTTCCGAAACACCCATTTGGTTCCAATGATGTTTTGATCATCCTTGGGCTTCTCTACCAAAGTCCATACCTTGTTCCTCTCGAAGTTGTGTAGTTCTTCGTGCATAGCGTTCACCCAATCCGGGTCTTCAAGTGCTTCTTCTACCTTCATTGGTTCAATACTAGAGATAAATGAGTAATGCTCACAAAAGTTAGCTAAGCGAGTTTTAGAGCGAGTAATTCTCCCGGAGTTGATGTCGTTCATCATTTGTTCCACAGGATGATTTTTCTTGACTCTTGCTCGGACTCGGGATAGCTTTTGTTGATGTTGTGGCTGAGCTTCCTCATCATCTTCATCTTCCTCTTCTTCTTCTTCATTGTTGTTGGTGTTGTCTTGAGGCGGTGGAGAAGGATGTTGTGGTGGATCTTCTTGTTGCACTTCCTCATCTTGGTGAGTTCCACTTGTGGAGGCCTCCATGTTGCCTTGAGGTTCATCTCGCCGTGAGGTAGGTGGCTCCACATATGTAGATGAGGTACTCTCCTTCACTTCCATGGGACGAATCTTTCCAATAGATAAATCTTGGATTGCTTCCGATGGGTCCTTGTCTCCTACATCAATAGGCATTTGCTCTACTTGCGAGCCATTAGATTCATCAAACTTCACGTCTACCGTCTCTTCAACCTTTCGGGTGAAATTGTTGTAGACACGGTAGGTGTGGGAGTTTGATCCATAACCAAGAAGAAAGCCTTCATGAGATTTAGGAGCAAATTTAGACCGACGATGCTTATCAAGGATATAGCATTTTGAACCAAAGACACGAAAGTATCCCACTTGGGGTTTGTTACCGGTGAGAAGCTCGTATGATGTCTTGCCGAGGAGCTTATGAAGATAAAGCCTGTTGATAGCATGACAAGCTGTCTCGACCGCTTCTCCCCAAAAATGCTTCGGTGTCTTGTATTCATCAAGCATCGTTCTTGCCATCTCTATGAGCGTTCGGTTCTTCCTCTCAACAACTCCATTTTGTTGAGGAGTGTACGTAGCCGAGAACTCATGTAAAATCCCTTCCTCATCGAGAAAAGAGTCTACATTGGCGTTCTTGAACTCCGTTCCATTGTCACTCCGAACTTTCTTGATCTTCACCTCAAATTGATTTTGGGCCTTTCTGGCAAAGGTCTTGAAGATCCTCTGAACCTGCGATTTGTCATCAAGGAAAAATACCCACGTAAATCTGGAATAATCATCAACTATAACTAGACCAAAGGAGTTACCACCAAGGCTTTTGTAAGCATTGGGACCGAAGAGATCCATATGAAGAAGCTCAAGCGGTCTCCTTGTGGTCATGATGTTTTTCACGGGATGACTTCCACCTACTTGTTTTCCTGCTTGACAAGCACTACAAAGTCTATCTTTGTCAAAGAGAACATCTTTAACACCAAGAATATGATCACCTTTGATCAGCTTGTCTAGATTACGCATACCAACATGTCCTAGCCTTCTATGCCATAACCAACCTTTAGAGGATTTAGCAATGAAACAAGCTCTAGGTTGGGCTTTCTTAGTGAAATCAACAATATATAGATCACCTCTACGGATACCAGTAAATGCCATGTTTTGATTGTCACGACGAAAGACTTGGCAATCTACTTTGGTGAATAGCACATTGAATCCAAAGTCAGCTAATCTAGACACGGAAAGTAAATTGTATCCAAGAGATTCTACAAGCATGACATTTTGAATAGAGCTATCATGAGATATGGCCACCTTACCAAGGCCAAGTACCTTACCCTTGGAGTTGTCTCCAAAAGTCACATACTTGCGTGGACCATCGTTCTTTGCAAGCTCTCGAAACATGTCTTTGTCTCCGGTCATGTGATCGGTGCATCCACTATCAAGAATCCACTCTTTTCCACCGGACATGTAGTCTCTCAGATTTGCCATAAGATTGAGACTCTTCATGACCTTGTCTAGCTTGGCGTCCGAATCGAAGTAATCATCATCATGCTCATGCTCATCATCATACTGACCCATAGATTGTTCATCATCAACACCTAGGTCAATTTGATAAGTACTTGCATTAGTTTTGTCAATGTGACAATAATCTTCGGAATGCAATGCAAGAGCATTTCTAATTAAAGCATTGATAAGAGCGGGATCACCCTTCTTTTTCATAAGATCACGAAGCTCAAAGAAGCATTTATCAAAGTTGGGATCATTGGGGCGCATCTTATCAAATTCAATAGTCTTGTGTAGAATTTCATCAAGACCTCTCAAAGAGTAGTCCGGATAAAGTTCTTCCAAGAATTTCCACATAGCATAGGCGCACTCAAAGTTTGTAACAAGCTTAAGCAAATCATCGGGTAACCCTCTAATGATAAGATTTACAGTTCTAAGGTTACGAAGCAAATCAAGCTCTTCATCCATAGTAGGGTGCAAGGGGTCAAAAGGAGGCACATAGGGGGTCTCAACATATTTGCACAAATTGTACTTCTTAAAGATACTAAGCATTTCAGACCTCCATGAGTTATATGACTCTCCATTAAGAATAGGCACTCTATGGCTAACACTCCCAAACGTAGACACGTCCATCTTCCTCCAATGGTGTGTAAACCAAAGCAATGGAGACCAAAGCTCTGATACCAATTGAGGGATCGAAAAAGGTGCGAGTGTCTAGAGGGGGGGTGATTAGACTACTCGACAAGATAAAAATTCTGTCTTTTATCAAGAACAGATTTTGGCAGATTTTGCACAACACACAAGTCAAGTAGCACACTACACATGCAATTCTAGAGTATGGGCAGCGGAAAGTAAATTGCACAAGTAGTAAAGAGAAGTGGAGAAGATCAAACGCAATTTGGAGACGCAATGATTTTTCCCGTGGTTCCGATAGGTAGTGCTATCGTACATCCACGTTGATGGAGACTTCAACCCACGGAGGGTAACGGCTGCGCGAGTCCACGGAGGGCTCCACCCACGAAGGGTCCACGAAGAAGCAACCTTGTCTATTCCATCATGGCCTACGCCCACGGAGGACTAGCCTTACTCGGGGTAGATCTTCACGAAGTAGGCGATCTCCTTGCCCTTACAAACTTCTTGGTTCAACTCCACATCTCGAAGACGGAGGCTCCCAAGCGACACCTAACCAATCTAGGAGGCACCACCCTCCAAAAGGTAATAGATGTTGTAGATGATGATGAACTCCTTGCTCTTGTGCTTCAAATGATAATCTCCCCAACACTCAACTCTCCTCACTGATATAGCTGTGGTGGAAGAAAGGATTGAGTGGAAAGCAACTTGGGAAGGCTAGAAATCAAGTTTCATATGGTAGGAATGGAATAACTTGATCTCAACACAAGGGTAGGTGGTTCTCTTCTCAGAAAGTGTAAGGTAGGAGTGGTAGTACTTTCTGATGGCTCTCTCCACGAATGAAGAGGGGGTGGAGGGGTATATATAGCCTCCACACAAAATCCAACCGTTACACACATAATTGAGCAATCTCGGTGAGACCGAAGTGAAAACTCGGTCAGACCGAAAGTTCAAATATAGTGAACGTTGGGGTTTTCGGTGGGACCGAAAATACCATCTCGGTGAGACCGAAAGTGCAAATGATATGAACGTTGGAGTTTTTCGGTCGGACCGAGAAAGAAAACTCGGTTAGACCGATTTGACAAAAGACAGGAACATGCCAGTTTCGGTGTGACCGGAAATGCAATCTCGGTGAGACCGATTTGAGCCAAGACAGGAGCTGGCCAATTTCGGTGAGACCGAAAATGCAATCTCGGATATTCCGAAATGATGTCAAACGGTTACAGAAGGTTGGCAGTCCGGTTTCGGTGAGACCGATCTCAAACTCGGAATGACCGATTTTTCTAGGGTTTGGAATATGGCTGAAGTGGTTCATCTCGGTGGGACTGAGTTGGAAGAATCGGTTTGTCCGAGATTACTTATGAGTGTGTAGAAGTGAAAGGTGCTGATAGTTGAAGGAGATATATCACTAAGCACTTGAGCAACCAGATCATCAACACAACCTCATCCCCTTTTAATAGTATTGGCTTTTCCTATGGACTCAATGTGATCTTGGATCACTAAACTAAAAATGGAGTCTTGAGCTTTTGCCAATGCTTGCCTTAGCATTTTGAGGGGTCCACTTCTTCAGTCATTTCCATAGCCAATGTGATTGGATTTCCTGAAACATACTTGATAAAAGCATTAGTCCAACCACAAAGTATGTTGTCATTAATTACCAAAACCACCCAGGGAGCAAATGTGCTTTCAATTGAGAATTTTTTTAGTTCTCACTCCCGTTAGGCTAATTAGGTAGTTTTAATGGGCTATGCATATTCGCTTCGTGTCCTAGCTTTCAGATATTTGGCAAATTAAAATTTCTCTCACAGCGTTCAGTTGTTTTCTCAGCAGCAAATAAGATGAGAAAACAACTGAACGTTGTGAGAGAAATTTTAATTTGCCAAATTCTGAAAGAAAGGACACGAAGCGAATATGCAAAGCCCGGTAAAACTACCTGATTAGCCACACGGGAGTGAGAACTAAAAAAATGCTCAATGTAAACTTGAACTGACATACATTTTGCTGGACTGAAGATGACACAGATTCATATAACCGCCTAGTAAATGCACGGAGAAAGGGGGATAATCTGAAAATAAGAGTAAACAAATAGTACAGTCAAACTATACTTCCTTCATACAGGGAAAACATTTCAAACAACACATTCAGCTGTCAACAAAGAACTATGTAATAGGTACATGTTTTCTACCCCTACACTGAAATATTGATATACCAAAACAATAGTAAAAATAGAGTAACACGAAATCATCATTGAATTTTAACCAAAAAGATCAAGCATGTGCGAACTATTAATGTAATCCTTGTTGTAATCTAGACATTGTATAGACCATGCTCGTGTGTAGTAGTATGGGGAGTTGTCAGTAGGCTGCATCTATTGCAGTTGGTAGTCAACAGTAAGGCTGTTGTGTGTGTCCCTGCACTATTGCGACGTGTGTGTGTGATCAGTAGGTCTCAACATGGCTACAGGGCGTACATGTGTGTGTGTTTGTGTAACTGCACACGAAAGAGAAGGAGGAGAGAAAGGCATCCATTGCCTGAAGAGAAAACTGAACCTATGCCTCATCTGTAGTTTTTCTCTGGCTTTACATTTCGTCGAACACCTCCTGAGCATAGTGAGATCCACCAAAACAAAGCGTGAACTGAAGTTCCTGCCAACACAAACCAAAGACATGTCAAAACATGCATATAGTGGCATTGAGAGAGACAACAGGGGAAGTAAGAAGGTTAGAAGGGTTGCTAGAGAGAGAGAGAGATAGAGATAGAGGAAAGAATGATCTAGAGCTTGGCGTCATCGCTGCGCTCGATGTTGTTTACGGATGTTTCACTCCCCAGTCGTGGCAGTGGTTTGACTGCTGCTCCCGCCGCTTGTACCGGCTGCTATGCCATTCTCGTCATGGCCACGCATTGGTCAAGCCACCGCCAATCGACCTCCCCCGCCATTGCACCAAATCAACCGATGTGTGGAGGAGGGGAACGGGATGAGGGAATGGGGTGGCGGCGGAAGTGTTGTATTCACGCCTACAACGACATTAAACATGGAGGAGCAGGGCCATGCGTGGGCAGCGGTCGGCGGCGCGGTTGCCTCTTGTGTGGGGGAGGCAGGATTGGGAGTGGCGTTTATGTATCCCGTGATTTGAGGAAATGACAACGGAATGGGTGCTTTTTTTGTGGCGTGGGAAATTTGTGTCTGCTCAGCAGAGTATTGTCTGCCAATGGTAACTGCTACATGCAATCGTGGATTCAGATCGGATGTACATAGGCCATTAGATCTCATTTAGTGGGACAATCTGATGGCACAAATCGGCCTGGGTACACTTAACAGGGTGGTTATAAGAAAGAAAATATTGGCTTGTTTAATAGTA
The DNA here is from genome assembly GCA_902687465.1 of Secale cereale. NCBI lineage: Eukaryota > Viridiplantae > Streptophyta > Magnoliopsida > Poales > Poaceae > Secale > Secale cereale. Next base: position 718,280,459 of record LR738713.1, on the reverse strand, counting down.
CTATAGAAGTATAGATTTTTGGGACTAACCTATTAACCCAAAGGCCCAGTCCAGATTGCTGGGTTTTTTTTTGCCTATTTCAGGGTTTTACAGAAAAGGAATATCAAACGGAGTCCAAACAGAATGAAACTTCGGGAGAGATATTTTTGGAGCAAAATACGCACGGGAAACTTGAGAACCACGGAATAGGGCACACGTGGCGTCCATGAGGGTGCCCCCCCCCCCTACAGGGCACGCCCCCTGCCTCGTGGGCCCCACGTTTGACCCCCGGTGCCCTCCTTCCTCCTATGTATACCTACGTACCCCGAAAACATCAGACGAACAGAGAAAACCCTAGTTCCACCGCCGCAACCTTCTGTTCCCGTGAGATCCCATCTTGGGGCCTGTTCCGGAGCTCCGCCGGAGGGGGGATCTACCACGGAGTGCTTCTACATCATCATCATCATCGCCTCACCATGAGTTGTGAGTAGTTTACCACAGACCTTCGGGTCCATAGCTAGTATCTAGATAGCTTCTTCTCTCTCTTTGGATCTCAATACCAAGTTCTCCTCGGTCTTCGAGGAGATCTATTCAATGTAATCTCTTTTTGCGGTGTGTTTGTCGAGATCCGATGAATTGTGGGTTTATGATCAAGATTATCTATGAGAAGTATTTGGTTCTTTTCTGAACTCTTTATGTATGATTACAATATCCTTGCAAGTCTCTTCGAATTCTTGGTTTGGTTTGGCCTACTAGATCTGTCAGGGATATTACTAGCAGGTATAAACCGGCCAGGAAGATCCGGATTACACTGACATAATCATGTTATTACAAGCCCGGTAGAATATGTACAAAAGGTTATAGCCCATAGAGGTTTAGGGCCCATGTGTAAAGCCCACGGTTTGTAAACCGTCATATCATGTAACTTGGGATGTAATATAGAAAGAGTAGAGACCGAGGCGGACACGTTTATGAGCCGGCCTCGGGACTCTATAAACCGGACCGGGCGTTACCTCTTATATAAAGGGACGACCCGGCGACGGTTCAAGGACGAGAAACAAGAGCACGAGACACAGGCAAGCGATTCGCTCCCTGTTCATTGACGCCCAAGCATTACCACACCAAACTAGACGTAGGCTTTTACCTTCATCGAAGGGGCCGAACTAGTATAAACCCCCTGTGTCCTTTGTGTGCTTTTAACCTCTTCAAGCTAACCCACGCGATGGCCTCACACCTAAGTCCTCCAAACCGGACATCTGCCGTGCTAATTCCACGACAGTTGGCGCCCACCGTGGGGCTATCGCCCGATGGTTTCGAGTTCTTGAAGGGAAGCTTTGAAGGACTCAAGGGTTACGCGGTTGGCCGGATGACAAGAGTCGCCATGGCCGGATCTACATCGACGACGCAGGCTGGAGCCCCGAGGCCGATTCAATCGAATATGGGTACCAGGTCCCCTTCGGCGGCATCCACGTCTTCATCGGCAAGACTGGCGAACCGGGACCTAAGCCGGACATCTTCCCCAACATCGTCGAGCCGGCTCAGCGTGCGAGATCGGCCCGGATTCAGCCGGCCGTGAAGCGTGTCTTCGTTGGAACAGTACATGGAGTCCAAGCCGAGGACGGATCGGATTCTGGTGGCGAGACAGTTGTTTACTCTGACAATGAATCTTCATCCGGAGAGACCGAATCTTTGTATCTGTTGTAGGACGGCTGATCTGAGGGTGTATCTGATGGCGATAGTATTCCAAACCCCTTTGATCCGCCAAACCGGGTGGCTGTTTTCATGGCCGGATCACAGCCTACGCAGCAGCCCTCGATGGCCGGGGTGTTCACCTCAGAGGTAGCGGGTGCTGGGGTAGGCAACCAAACCCCGTTGCCCTCTGACGTCCTATCCACCTTGGTTGGAGAATTGACGGCACTTGCAACAGCAGAAGTGGCCCCTGCCAACAAGGCGCAACATGATGCGGAGATCCTTCAGCTGAAGGGCCAGATTGAACAGGCTAAACGGGATCTGGATGCGGAGAAAACCAGGATGGCTATGAGACAAGCAGAGCTAGACTCCCAAGCTTTCCGGCTCATGGTGGATCAGACTTCTGCACAGGAGGTAATGTACAGAAGACAGCAAACTCGTCTACCGCCGGTTTATGAGGCGAGGAATCTCTGTGGCACACCAGGAGCGGGAGCCAGCAATCACCCAGAGGTAAACCGGGGAGGAGCCCCAGGGACTGGCGCATCGGTTCAGCCGCCGGCCGCAGAGCGAAACCGTCAAGTCGTTCCAACGCCGCACGTCCCCACCCCTCCCGGCCATTATTCTAACCTGTTGGACAACATTGTCGCCACCGCTTCACGACTGGCTGCTTTACCCATTGAGGGGACATCCCCCATGGCGATGGAAGCACGCTGGGCTAAGGAATTGCTGGACACGGCGCTGACACAGCAGCAGGCGTACTCTTACAGCAGGGAGAGGATTCATTCAACCCCCCGCCAAAGCCGGAGTTACACTAGGCACTGGGATGAACCGGCCGTATCTAGCAGCGAGCGGAGACGTCACCGTCACAGGCAGGATAATCCGGCAGGAGCAGAAGCACACACCCAGGAGGCGATAAGCCGGGCCAGACATACCGCCCGCGAGGACACCCGTCAAACGACGCCAGTTCACCCAACCACAGCAGAAACGGGAGTCGCGGCAAGTTCCTTTGGAGTACAGTGTCTCGTCCCCGCTTTACGAAGCGTGAAGTTACCCAAGGACTTCAAAGGCCCGCGCAAGGTACCCAACTACACAGCGGATTTAGCTCCACAGGCGTGGGTTGAGAGCTATGAGATGGCTATGTAGATGCTTGATGTGGATGAAGCGGCATGCGCCAAGTACTTCACCATGATGCTTGAGGGCACAGCCCGAACATGGTTAAAGGGCCTACCACCTAACTCCATCGGATCATGGGGTGAGCTGCGTCGCCAGTTTATCAAAAATTTCAAAGACACGTGCAAGCAGCCAATGTCAGTGGTAGATTTAGCAGCATGTGTTCAAGGAGAACAGGAACCCACGAGCACCTGGGTGCGACGAGTATCAGAAATCCTGCACTCTTCCAATAGCATCAACCCTAGTACGGCGATAGTGACATTGGAAAACAATTGCCGGCTCGAGTCTCTGAAGCTGAAGTTAGGACGGCTCAAGCGCGATTGCAATGACATGGGAACACTCATGAGCGCTCTGGTGAAATATGGGTATTCTGATAACACCAAGTACCAAGATGCAGATGGAGACAAGTCTGGGAAAGCAAACAAGGCCGGTAAACCGGCGCAAGCCAATCCGGTAGGAACGGGTTACAATGGTAAGCGAAAAGCGGAGGGCGGCTCTAATTTTGTGGCCAATACCAACGTTCAAGGAAATGGGCAGCGCCGCAAGGGTATGCCACCTCCGTGTGGCGAAGGAGTATCCTTCAATCTAGACCAACAGTTAAACGAGCCTTGCCCTAAACACAGTACGGAGGGGAACCCGGCTAAGCATATATGGAAGGACTGCCGGATCATGGTAGAGGCCATGAAACAAGCCAGATATAATCACGGACCTCCTGGTGGCGGTTCAAGTTCCGGTTTTCAGGGTCCGGGTTACCAGGGCAATGGTTCCGGATCAGGATATCATGGCGGTAACAATAACTACAACGGTAACGGTCAGCATCAACATAACCAGCAGCATGGTCAGGGTGGTTACAACAACCAAGGCAATCAGGAGCGCCAGTAGCAGCAGCAATCCGGATATCTGAGTAGTCCGAAGGAGCTAAGCAGTGGACAGTATCATGTTTTCACCACAAGTTTGTGCAAACGAGATCAAAAGGTTCTGAAGCGGGCAGTACACGCAGTTGAACCGGCGATGCCACGTTTTCTACGTTGGTCGGAACAACCTATTGTGTGGAGCAGAGAGGATCACCCGCCACGGGTTGATAATCCGGGCCAGTTGGCCCTAGTGGTGGCACCACAGGTGGGTGGCTACAAATTCACAAAGGTACTCACGGACGGCGGCAGCAGCATCAACATCTTATACTATGAGACTTTCCGGCGTATGGGGTTGGCAGATAAGAAGTTGAGACAGTCCAACACAGTATTCCATGGAGTGGTGCCAGGTAAATCGGCTTACCCAGTTGGGAAAATTGATCTGGAAGTCACCTTTGGGGATGAGCAGGATTCTAGGTCAGAGACAGTGACCTTTGAGGTCGTAAAGATCAAGAGCCCATATCATGCTCTATTTGGGAGACCGGTTTACGCCAAGTTCATGGCTAGACCGTGCTATGTTTATCTACAGCTCAAGATGCCAGGTCACAAGGGAACCATCACGGTTCACGGAAGTCGCAAGATCGCATTGGAATGCGAGGAAGGAGACGCAGCCTATGCGGAGGCAGTGTGTGCTACGGAGGAGTTGAAGTTCTACAAAGACAACGTTGATCCGGCGGATATGTCCCCGTTAAAGAAGCCAACTACAAAGCATGATCCGGCGTTGAAATTTAAATCGGCAGAGGAGACCAAGCAGGTTGATTTTGTTCCAGGCGATTCATCTAAGCAGTTCACTATCAGCACTAACCTAGAGCCCAAATAGGAAAGCGCACTCATCGAGTTCATCTGTGAGAATCGGGATATCTTTGCATGGAAGCCTTCTGAAATGCCAGGTATACCGAGGGAACTCGCTGAGCACAGTCTTAATATTGATCCGAAATTTAAACCGGTCAAGCAGTACCTGCGCCGCTTTAATGAGGAGAGGCGTAAGGCTATAGGTGAGGAAGTGGCCAGGCTTTTGGCCGCACGTGTCACAGCCCTAGATCAGCCCTTGCCTGTCTTGCTTGGTCTCCATGTGCATCATGTTTACTTTCACAGAAAGTTGAAATGGGGATGTTTAAACCCTAGCACCAAATGAATTCAACTAGGGTCAAATTAAAATCTTTTTCAATAAACCCAAAATGCCCTTGGGAAAAGTTCATCATTTTTGGATTGATTAAAAACCTCTGCCAAAAATGTTGCACCTATTTCTAGGATCTTTCTGGATTTTTGAATTAAATCTTAAAGCATTTGCATTTGGGCATTTAAATGCTACTAATTATTCTAAATGTCCAAATAATCCTAAACTAAAATGTTCCATGTTGGTTATATGCTAAACAGTGGGCATGAGCAGTTTGGTGATTTTTGAAAGTGCCTAAGCATTTTTAGAAAAGCCACAAAGTTACAAAAGAAATAGATAACAGAAAACAGAAAGAAAAGAGAGAGAGAAGCTTACCTGAGGCCCACTTACCTGGTGGCCCAGCAGTTTCGGCCCAGCCCACCTGGCCCTCCCCTGTCGTCTTCCTCGTGACAGAAGGACGGAGGGCGTGTGCCCACGGCACGCCGACCACCTCCTGCTTCCACCGCGACGCCTCCGACCTTCTGGTCGTGCCACGAAGACGTCCACGGCCCCCTCGTTCCACCTCACCTCCCCGCACTCATTTTCCCCTCGCTCCCCAGCTCCTCCTCGCCATGGCCGAAACCACCACGGCCGTGCCGCCGAGCACCACCGTGGCCACAGCCTCCCCCTCGCCCCTCCGACGAGCCCCAGAGCTCCGCCTCGTCGCCCTATACCTCTCCGCCGAGCCACGCGACACCACACGTCTTCGAACGCCGTCTGCGCCGCCGTTCCCCTCGTCGGTCGCCGACGACATCACCGTCGAATTCATGGTGGCTGGTGCCTCCCCGAGCCCGCTTCGACGACCACTGCAACTGCCGTGAGCCCCTCTTGCTCCTCCCCCTATCCCTTTACTCACGCGCGTGCTGTAGCTCCAACCCCCACCGTGCCCGAGATCCCCTCGCCGCCGGCAATGTCGCCACCATGGCTATAGCCACTGGAGCTTCCACCTGAGTGCACCACCGAGCTCCTAATGACCTCACGAACACGTAGCGCACCTCACCTTGCCTTTCCGTGCCCCCTAGTGGTCGCGTGTGTCACCACCGTACTCCGGCCGCCGCTGCTGCAGTTGTTGCCGTCGACTCCGGCCATCCCCGGCGAATCCGGCTGCACCACTAGATGCGCGAGAGTCCCAGGAGCACGTAGATGCTCTCCGCTGCTGTTTTGGTCACCGGAGGGCATTTTCCGAGCCCTCCACCGCGTCTGTCGCCGCCGGCGACGAGCCGCCGACGCGTTTGACTAGTTTGACCGGTGGGTTGACCCCCCAGGGTCACTGACGTATGGGCCCCACGCCCTTAGTCAACCACTAACTCGCTGACAAGTGGGGCCCACCCTGCTAATTAACCTAGTTTAGTTTTAATTAATCGGTTAGTTAGTTAGTCACTGACGTGTGGGCCCTGTCCTGTATAAGATTAGTTTAGAATTTAGTTAGTGCTAATTAACCCTGTTAATTAGCAGAGCCATTGACGTGTGGACCCCACACGTCAGGTTTGACCTGGACCAGCCTCTGTTGACTGCTGACATCACAGTGACGTCATGCTGACGCAATAAGTGTTTTCTGGAATTTTAAATAAATCATAAATGATTTATTTATTTCAGAAAATAGCCAAAACTTCTAAAAATCACAGAAAATAATCTATAACTCCAATGAAAATAATTTATATATGAAAAATGATCAGAAAAATTCAAGGAATCTGTTTAAGGCATTTTCATGCATGTTAGAACAACTTATGGCTGCTGTTTAGGCCAAATCATATAAATGGCATTTGAATATCCACATATGGAGTTTGAATTTGAATCTTGGGTTCAAACCAACTTCATTTACCCTGTTGCTAGTTGCATTAGCTCAAATCACAGCATAATGCCATGTCATGATCATGCATCATATTGTGCATTGCATTGATTGTGCTCTCTCTTGTTTGCCGGTGTTTGTCCCCTTTCAGTAGACGTGTTCCGACGATGTGATCGATGACACCGATGAAGACCCAATGTTATCTTCAGAAGTGCCAGGCAAGCAAACCCCATTGAGCATTCTGATACAATCCCACTCTCTCGCTCTTGCTCTCTTTTACTGCATTAGGACAACAATGCTTCAACTGTTACCTGTTGCGGTAGTTGAACCCCTTTCCACTGCATGACCCGTCATTGCCACAGTAAATAGTTGAAACCCACTAGTATGAGTAGGAGTTGTTTGAGCCATGTTGTGCCTACTCATTGATGCTTTCTGGTTATGCCTGCTATTGCTTAGAGTTTTGTCAGGTCTGATTCATCGGGGATGAATTGGAATGTGGTGAACATGTCCTACTGTTGAGAGCTAAGTGTGTGAACACGCTTTGGTAAAGGTAGCGATGAGAGGCCATGTAGGAGTACATGGTAGGTTGTCTCATTGCAGCCGTCCTCAGGAACTGAGTTCTGTGTTGGTTGGTCCATGAAATAGCTACTACCACACATTGGGATCCTTAATTGACTCTCTCGACTTATTAATCAACATGATCTCTGTCCAGGAGTTGCAACTAGTTTCTGGTGTTTGTAGTTTACTGGAGGTCGTGCGCAGCACTGACCCTCGGGGTGGGCTGTGACGCGGCAGGTATGTGGCACGGTGTACCGATCGCCCGTTTGGTGATGCGGGAACCCTGTACACATCGTTTGGGGCCGTGAGCGACACCCCGGCCGGATCTCCCCACGGATGGAACCCAAATAGGCGATAAACCTGGACGAGAGACTTGTGTGGTTAGTCAGGTCGTGGCCGACACCCTCGCTGGGCCTCCGCTTGAAGGTTGCCGAGTACATGTCGTGTAAACGGCGGTAAGTGGTGAGAGCGTGTGTGAAGAAGTACACCCCTGCAGGGTTATATATGATCTATTCGAATAGCCGTGTCCGCGGAAATGGACTTCTGGGTTGCCTATTACAGTTCATAGACAAGTGAAAGTGGATACCCTAAAACACGCAAGATAAGCGTGAGTGCTATGGATGGCCTTCTCGTAGGGAGACGGGAGCGGATCCATAGTGGTGTATTGATTGGTGAATATGTGGACTCGTGTGCGCCACCTCAAAAGAGTTACTTGCAGTCGTAGTTTAGGATAGCCACCGAGTCAAAGCTGGCTTGCTGCAGTCAAACTCCACCACCCCCTTTGTTGATACTGATGCATATGTAGCTAGTCCTGATGTAAGTCTTGCTGAGTACCTTTGTACTCACGTTTGCTTAATTTATGTTTTTGCAGAGAGACTTCAGTCTCGCTAGTGGTTCCGCGTGGACTTCGACGTTTAGCTTGTTACCTCAGCTACGATCTTGTACCCTTGTAGGATCTGGTAGATAGTCAGGCTTCTCAGCCCTTTTCATGTGTAGTTGTCTGTACTCAAGACATGTTATGCTTCCGTTGCATGTATGCTCTGAATGTTGGGTCATGTGACCTCTGATTGTAATAAATGCTATGATGGCTCTTCTGGGCCTTTATCTATATGAGTTGTTGAGTTATGTTGTGATGCCTTGTTGTACAGCACATACTTGCATGTTATGCGTACGTGTAATGTGTATTGCTATGTGTGGGATCCGACACCTAGTTGTTTACCTCTGGTAGCCTACCTTACAGGGAAATGTCTCCTAGTGCTTCCACTGAGCCTTGGTAGCTTGCTACTGCTCCGGAACACTTAGGCTGGCCGACATGTGTCCTTCTTCGTTCCTGTGTCTGTCCCTTAGGGGAAATGTCACGCGATGTTCCTTTAAGTCCTTGTAGCTTGCTACGACTTGGATTCATACGTTGATGACCGACACGTTCGTTGCTGGGTCATGTATGCATGTCTCTGTAATTTAGTGCCACTTTTGGTTTATAACTAGTCATGTCGGCCCGGGTTCTCTGTCATATGGATGCTAGCGACACTATCATATACGTGTGCCAAAATGCGCAAACGGTCCCGGGCCAGGTAAGGTGGCACCCGTGGGGATACCGTGCGTGAGGCCGCAAAGTGATATGATGTGTTACAGGCTAGACCTGTGTGACTTAGGATCGGGGTCCTGACAGCTTTGGTATCAGAGCCTGACTGCCTGTAGGATTAGCAAGCCAAACTGGTCGAAGTTGTGTCTAGAAACTCTTTAGTTATATAAGGGAATTGATTGTGGAAGGGAACGTAAGGCTCTTTTTACTCCTTTACCTTATGACCTTCTGATCTGAGTCACCTTCTTCTATCCCACGGGGATTAAGAACTAGGCTTTCTCTTATGTCTATCAGGATCACGTTAATTGTGGATTCAACTCTCAGTTCAGTTTATTCTACTACTGTGTGTTCAATTGTTGATCTCATAACCTTGACATTATGATGTTGAGTGGTTATGCTATCTTGTGCATGAGTCTCAAAAGTATTTTGAGCATTTGCAGCCGTTATGCTGTCCGAGTCATCCCAGGTTTCTAAATAGTCTGATGCATTTGCAAACCTTTCCTCCCTGTTTCCGATGTCCTTTCAGGCCAGATTAATCACACTAGTCGGTGTGTGGAGGTACTCCGTTGCCTCGACATATAGGTTGGAGCTATTATTATGACCCTAGGTGTCTTAGAAGATCACCAGTAATCTAGCAATGTTTATATTCCCAGTGTGATGATCCTGGCCATTACTCTCGAAAGCATCCCATGATGCCATTTAGTTGGTAGGTATTCTATTCCTGCGTTCTTGAACCCGAGCTTCACCCTACTTACTTCATGTTGATAGTATTTTGCTCGTTCCTTTAGGATATTAGTAACCTTGTGATAGTCCTCGAGGTCCGTGGTTATCGTTCTTCCAATACCATGAACCATCATGGCAGAAGTTCTTCTGAACCAAAAGATCACAACCAGAGTGCTCCTGAGTAGTACTCCATTCATATTGTGATTCTGCCAATTCTACTTTCTGCATGGGTTATCCGAAAGAAATATGTTGAACTCGTTCGACATGTTAATCTATGCATGCACAACTCAGAAGTAATATGTTCTTTGAGTTGTCTCCTTTTTAGTTGTATTTTGACCCTCGTCTATCAGTTGATAGTCAGGAGTAGTTGTGCACTCGTGTTCATCGATGCCTTTTACTCTTGTGGTCTGTCAAGCCATTCTATTCTGGAATGACTAGGAGAACCAAACTCCAGTACCTTATCCGTATCCAGGATTGGGTCAAAGAAGTTGTACTCCGCAGATGTAGAATGTTAATCCAGCTTCTAATATGTTCTATCCTGGAGTATTACCATCCTTATGTCAAGAATGTCATGGGAATTGCACATCATCCTATGTACTCTTGATACAGTAATACTTCTCACCATCGTCGTTCATTCCTCGGTCTCCGCGTTGTTATAACCGGAATACCGACAAGTGAATTGTGATGTGTGGAATCAATACTCCTAGCAACCCTGTTGCTTGGTAGTTAAAGGACAACAATTTCATTCTTAGTGTGTTGGTTACTAAATCGTCATTCTAAGATTGATCGTGCTACCTAGTCCATTTTTCTGGTGCACCTTTTGATCAATGAGTTAGGATTGCATAAATCCCTCGCTCTTGTGATCATATTATCTCGCCCTGAAAAGCAAGATTGTTTGCGAGCTTAATAATATATCGGTGGTTCGTGATTTTCCGAATATCTTCTCGGAAGTATTTCCAGGTTGTCCCCTGACCGCTATGTTGAGCTCGTGAACAAGTTGGTTTCTTGTAACCAATCCTTCTCCAGGAATCTGTATTGCATACCCTTGAGCTAGTTGGTTAAGCTAAACGACAACTTGGAGAGTTGGAAGATAAAAGCTTGCCTGACTTAGTTCCTTCCAAGGGATATCTTTTGTGTGTGTGTGTTGAAGATAGATGATATCTTCATCAATTGGTCCGTGTGATCGGTTGTTGGACCTATTGTCATATCAAAACTTTGATTTGAGTATGGGCTATCATCAAATCAAATCAGAACCAACGATGTTCATAATGTTGTCTTACTCGTGGTTGATCCCTCGAGCATACACCATTATATCCCCTTGGTCTGACCAATACTATCACTTGTTCACATAATTATGGAATTCCATTTCCATGGATATCTCGATGACCCGTTGTTGAGCCCATCAACATCACTTGTCTTGACCATGATTCATGTTTGAACATTTAAGTTAGTATTGGGAATTTTTCAAGCATGGCCTTTGTGTTCCGTTCGCGAGGTATATGTTTGGATGAGAGAAGTGACTTCCTCCAATTCATGTGCAGTTGGTGCAAGTTGTCACCGTGAATTTGAGAAAGCTTGTTTTACTTCCCTGGAATCATCCCAATTCAGTCATGCATACGTGCGAAGTATCCCATGGTCTGATAGACTGATCATCTTCATTCCATATGTATCCTTAGCACACCAAGCCACTGATTGATTTGTTCAAGGAGAAGAAGTTCCTTCTTAAGATCCGGACTTATGCAAGGACTTCGATATCCTCGATGATGGTTCCCCAACCCGAACTTGGTAGTGTTTCATTGTAAGACTACTACGTGGTCATGTTTGTCTTGGACAACGTGTTCACATGTATGTAGCAGAACCAGCTCATGTTTTGGAGCTTGCTATCGTAGTTCACTCCCCGAGAATCTCGCAACGCCATCTCGTCAATTTGTGTTGTAAACATTCATTCTTTCTAGACTCGATAAGTCTGGAATATCCTGACACCAACCAGAACTGAATCTCAGGCAGATATGATGGTTGGTGCATTTCCCAAGAACTATAATATTGGTCTCTCGATTACCGGTAAAGTGTATGTCGTGGCCAACCCACCCAGCCGGAAGACCTATTGTTGTGGTATCTTGATTGAAGAAGTTGGCCACCTCCCTATAAGGAGTTCGTAGGATTTACTTCCCTAGTTGTTCCTTATGGACTTCTTGTGCTCCCGAAGTCCGACCTTTACTTGATGGCCATGTTGATGCTTTTAAGCATTGATCGTGGTACCTAGCACATCAAGGAGAACATTAGAAGCGGAGTGCTAAATGTCTCTCGGTCGATCATCCAGATTTTGCCCCTTGACTCCGCTAAGGTGAAATCTGAGAAAGTGTTGTCTTCCTTTGCATCTGCATCGTCCATTATTATTCATCATGGTAGTATGTGGTGTTGCCACGATCCTTGACACGGATATTGGTAAAACCTTGATGAATATGGGAATGCTCAAGTTCTTGAGAGCACGCACAAACACTAGGTGTTATCCTCGACACTAACCGGGATTGCTCCCAGTGTTCTCGGTTATGCTATAACCTCTCAAAGAGTAGATTCACTCTCTACTGTTGGGATTCACCCCAGTTACCAGAATCATTCCCAGCATTTGCATTTTGTTCCCAGCTTGCACCGCCAATGTGCCAATTCTCCATGGGTTACCGTTCTCAATCACTGCTGCTCAGGATTATCCTCAAAAGTGGTCCTACCATGGGTCCCATCCATTTCCGATGATAAGCAAAATCAACCTTGGCATTGTCCTTTACAAGGTAGTCCACATCATCCATTCTGGCCCGAGAATGTCATTCTTTCGAACTCCGTCAAACGATCGGATGTGATTTGCCTCCGGCTGGTATAGAGAGTTTCAATGATCTCTATATCAAAAGTAATTCTTTTTGCCACTTAAGGGAATAACTCTATGAGTCACCTTCACTAAGGTGCCCCGTCTGGTGACCTCGATCACCATCCTCTTAGGTGTGGAATTATTGCCTACCAAGTGAACCTTCATCGTTTGTTTCACTCCATCCCTTTGGATGTGTGTTTTGTATCTCGGCTCAAGAGCTGTTTCAACGTCTCACTCCATGAGTTGATCTGAGTTGCTCGATCTTTGGCAAGATAGATTACTGTAGAGCTTCTTCTGTTATCATTGTGTTGGACAAAGATCTGGTAATCAAGGATGTCAGGATCAACATGATGCTAGCAATCAACATTCATATGAAGGGCACTTGGATCATGAAGATTGTGTTAGTCAGTATCCCCTCTGATTTCTTATCTCACGTCCTGAATCTCGGGACGAGATTCTTGTTTAGTGGGGGTGAGTTGTCACAGCCCTAGATCAGCCCTTGCCCTTCTTGCTTGGTCTCCATGTGCATCATGTTTACTTTCACAGAAAGTTGAAATGGGGATGTTTAAACCCTAGCACCAAATGAATTCAACTAGGGTCAAATTAAAATCTTTTTCAATAAACCCAAAATGCCCTTGGGAAAAGTTCATCATTTTTGGATTGATTAAAAACCTCTGCCAAAAATGTTGCACCTATTTCTAGGACCATTCTGGATTTTTGAATTAAATCTTAAAGTATTTGCATTTGGGCATTTAAATGCTACTAATTATTCTAAATGTCCAAATAATCCTAAACTGAAATGTTCCATGTTGGTTATATGCTAAACAGTGGGCATGAGCAGTTTGGTGATTTTTGAAAGTGCCTAAGCATTTTTAGAAAAGCCACAAAGTTACAAAAGAAATAGATAACAGAAAACATAAAGAAAAGAGAGAGAGAAGCTTACCTGAGGCCCACTTACCTGGTGGCCCAGCAGTTTCGGCCCAGCCCACCTGGCCCTCCCCTGTCGTCTTCCTCGTGACAGAAGGACGGAGGGCGTGTGCCCACGGCACGCCGGCCACCTCCTGCTTCCACCGCGACGCCTCCGACCTTCTGGTCATGCCACGAAGACGTCCACGGCCCCCTCGTTCCACCTCACCTCCCCGCACTCATTTTCCCCTCGCTCCCCAGCTCCTCCTCGCCATGGCCGAAACCACCACGGCCGCGCCGCCGAGCACCACCGTGGCCACAGCCTCCCCCTCGCCCCTCCGACGAGCCCCAGAGCTCCGCCTCGTCGCCCTATACCTCTCCGCCGAGCCACGCGACACCACACGTCTCCGAACGCCGTCTGCGCCGCCGTTCCCCTCGTCGGCCGCCGACGACATCACCGTCGAATTCGCGGTGGCTGGTGCCTCCCCGAGCCCGCTTCGACGACCACTGCAACCGCCGTGAGCCCCTCTTGCTCCTCCCCCTATCCCTTTACTCACGCGCGTGCTGTAGCTCCAACCCCCACCGTGCCCGAGAACCCCTCGCCGCCGGCAATGTCGCCGTCGTGGCTATAGCCACTGGAGCTTCCACCTGAGTGCACCACCGAGCTCCTAATGACCTCACGAACACGTAGCGCACCTCACCTTGCCTTTCCGTGCCCCCTAGTGGTCGCGCGTGTCACCACCGTACTCCGGCCGCCGCTGCTGCAGTTGTTGCCGTCGACTCCGGCCATCCCCGGCGAATCCGGCTGCACCACTAGATGCGCGAGAGTCCCAGGAGCACGTAGATGCTCTCCGCTGATGTTTTGGTCGCCAGAGGGCATTTTCCGAGCCCTCCACCGCGTCTGTCGCCGCCGGCGACGAGCCGCCGACGCGTTTGACTTGTTTGACCGGTGGGTTGACCCCCCCCCCCCCGGGTCACTGACGTATGGGCCCCACGCCCTTAGTCAACCACTAACTCGCTGACAAGTGGGGCCCACCCTGCTAATTAACCTAGTTTAGTTTTAATTAATCGGTTAGTTAGTTAGTCACTGACATGTGGGCCCTGTCCTGTATAAGATTAGTTTAGAATTTAGTTAGTGCTAATTAACCCTGTTAATTAGCAGAGCCACTGACGTGTGGACCCCACACGTCAGGTTTGACCTGGACCAGCCTCTGTTGACTGCTGACATCACAGTGACGTCATGCTGACGCAATAGGTGTTTTCTGGAATTTTAAATAAATCATAAATGATTTATTTATTTCAGAAAATAGCCAAAACTTCTAAAAATCACAGAAAATAATCTATAACTCCAATGAAAATAATTTATATATGAAAAATGATCAGAAAAATTCAAGGAATCTGTTTATGGCATTTTCATGCATGTTAGAACAACTTATGGCTGCTGTTTAGGCCAAATCATATAAATGGCATTTGAATATCCACATATGGAGTTTGAATTTGAATCTTGGATTCAAACCAACTTCATTTACCCTGTTGCTAGTTGCATTAGCTCAAATCACAGCATAATGCCATGTCATGATCATGCATCATATTGTGCATTGCATTGATTGTGTTCTCTCTTGTTTGCCGGTGTTTGTCCCCTTTCAGTAGACGTGTTCCGACGATGTGATCGATGACATCGATGAAGACCCAATGTTATCTTCAGAAGTGTCAGGCAAGCAAACCCCATTGAGCATTCCGATACAATCCCACTCTCTCGCTCTTGCTCTCTTTTACTGCATTAGGACAACAACGCTTCAACTTTTACCTGCTGCGGTAGTTGAACCCCTTTCCACTGCATGACCCGTCATTGCCACAGTAAATAGTTGAAACCCACTAGTATGAGTAGGAGTTGTTTGAGCCATGTTGTGCCTACTCATTCATGCTTTCTGGTTATGCCTGCTATTGCTTAGAGTTGTGTCAGGTCTGATTCATCGGGGATGAATTGGAATGTGGTGAACATGTCCTACTGTTGAGAGCTAAGTGTGTGAACACGATTTGGTAAAGGTAGCGATGAGAGGCCATGTAGGAGTACATGGTGGGTTGTCTCATTGCAGCCGTCCTCAGGAACTGAGTTCTGTGTAGGTTGGTCCATGAAACAGCTACTACCACACATTGGGATCCTTAATTGACTCTCTCGACTTATTAATCAACATGATCTTTGTCCAGGAGTTGCAACTAGTTTCTGGTGTTTGTAGTTTACTGGAGGTCGTGCGCAGCGCTGACCCTCGGGGTGGGCTGTGACGCGGCAGGTACGTGGCACGGTGTACCGATCGCCCGTTTGGTGATGCGGGAACCCTGTACACATCATTTGGGGCCGTGAGCGACACCCCGGCCGGATCTCCCCACGGATGGAACCCAAATAGGCGATAAACATGGACGAGAGACTTGTGTGTTTAGTCAGGTCGTGGCCGACACCCTCGCTGGGCCTCCGCTTGAAGGTTGCCGAGTACATGTCGTGTAAACGGCGGTAAGTGGTGAGAGCGTGTGTGAAGAAGTACACCCCTGCAGGGTTATATATTATCTATTCGAATAGCCGTGTCCGCGGAAATGGACTTCTGGGTTGCCTATCACAGTTCGTAGACAAGTGAAAGTGGATACCCTAAAACACGCAAGATAAGCGTGAGTTCTATGGATGGCCTTCTCGTAGGGAGACGGGAGCGGATCCATAGTGGTGTATTGATTGGTGAATATGTGGACTCGTGTGCGCTACCTCAAAAGAGTTACTTGCAGTCGTAGTTTAGGATAGCCACCGAGTCAAAGCTGGCTTGCTGCAGTCAAACTCCACCACCCCCTTTGTTGATACTAATGCATATGTAGCTAGTTCTGATGTAAGTCTTGCTGAGTACCTTTGTACTCACGTTTGCTTAATTTATGTTTTTGCAGAGAGACTTCAGTCTCGCTAGTGGTTCCGCGTGGACTTCGACGTTTAGCTTGTTACCTCAGGTACGATCTTGTACCCTTGTAGGATCTGGTAGATAGTCAGGCTTCTCAGCCCTTTTCATTTGTAGTTGTCTGTACTCAGACATGTTATGCTTCCATTGCCTGTATGCTCTGAATGTTGGGTCATGTGACCTCTGATTGTAATAAATGCTATGATGGCTCTTCTGGGCCTTTATCTATATGAGTTGTTGAGTTATGTTGTGATGCCTTGTTGTACAGCACATACTTGCATGTTATGCGTACGTGTAATGTGTATTGCTATGTGTGGGATCCGACACCTAGTTGTTTACCTTTGGTAGCCTACCTTACAGGGAAATGTCTCCTAGTGCTTCCACTAAGCCTTGGTAGCTTGCTACTGCTCCGGAACACTTAGGCTGGCCGGCATGTGTCCTTCTTCATTCATGTGTGTGTCCCTTAGGGGAAATGTCACGCGATGTTCCTTTAAGTCCTTGTAGCTTGCTACGACTTGGCTTCATACGTTGATGACCGACACGTTCATTGCTGGGTCATGTATGCATGTCTCTGTAATTTAGTGCCACTTTTGGTTTATAACTAGTCATGTCGGCCCGAGTTCTCTGTCATATGGATGCTAGCGACACTATCATATACGTGTGGCAAAATGCGCAAACGGTCCCGGGCCAGGTAAGGTGGCACCCGTGGGGATACTGTGCGTGAGGCCGCAAAGTGATATGATGTGTTACAGGCTAGACCTGTGTGACTTAGGATCGGAGTCCTGACAGCAGGATTCATAGTAGAGGTGTTCCATCCAGAGTGGCTGGCTAATCCGGTACTGGTGCTAAAGAAAAATGGCACTTGGAGGATGTGTGTTGATTACACAGACTTAAACAAGGCTTGCTGATACGTCCAAAATGCATCACTATTTTATATCATAATTTATCCTTATTCATTGATATATTTCACATTACGATGATGTTCTTATGTTGTTTTGGCCTATTTTACACAGTTTGCAACTTTCCGATGCCGAAGCAGCAGACGCAGGATTCAGCGGTAAAAAGTGGACGTTGAGTTGCTAAAGAAGAATACCTCCAAATTACCTGAAAATCAACGGAGGGTATTTTCCAGACGGATCACGAAGGCACGCAAAAGGGCAACCAGAGGGGGGCCACAGGGCGTCCAGGCGCCCTGGGGGGCGGCCCCACCCCTGGCCGCGTCGGGGGGGCGCCTGGAGCCCCTGGCCCACCTCCGGCTGCCCCCTTTTTCCTATATACTCCTCGTTACCCAAAAACCCTAAAAGAGAGAGTTTTGACGGAGTTCCGCCGCCGCTCCGTGGAGGAAACCTACAGAGAAGAAAAAGGCATCTCCGGCGGGCAGATTCCGCCGGGGAGATCACCTCCTGGAAGGGGAGATCATCGCCATCGTCATCACTATCGTCACGGGCATCATCGAGATCATCATCAACATCATCCCCAACATCAGCACCATCTCCATCTTCATCCAAATATCATCTCACAATTGCAACTTGTGTTGTAACCCGTACTACCTATCCTCTCTACTCCATCGGTGTTGATTACTACTTTGTGGTGAATGCTATTGAGTTTTGTTGGAGAAATATCATTATGTCCAGATTGTTTATCATCCATTTATCTCCACTGATCATGATCTCTTTTATGTCTTGTGAGTAGTTACCTTAGTTCTTGAGGACATGGGAAAAGTCTTGTTGTTAGTAGTCATATGCTGTTGAAGTAATATGTGTTGTTTGATACTTAAGTTGTGTTGTTATTCTACTAGTGGTGTTGTGTGAGTCGAACACTCAACGCTTCGCCTTATTAAGGACCTAGGGGAATACATTGTGTACAAAGAATGCTTACGGTGGGTTGCCGGAGTGACAGAAACCTGAACCCCAGTTCGCACGCTTTTGCACAAGGGAACAATGGATCATCGATCGTATTGCTATGGTTAGGCTTTTGCCTTAAATACTATCTTGTATTTGCGGATGCTTGCAAGGTGTTTAATCATAAGAGTGCACTCATCTTAGTCTAGAGAGTGTACCAGCATAGATCCACCCACTCAACACTTATCAACACATAACATAGTACCGATACAGAATATGGCGAAAGCACATGACTACCTCTCCCGTGTGTCCTCAAGAACACTTTAGCCTTTATAAGTTCAGTTGCTAGGCCTCTCCTTTGCTCAGAAAGGATTGGGCCACTTGTTACTCCTCAGTGCCTTTTACTTTGTTCGCTTTTACTTTCCTATTGCTTATATCAAGAAAACCCCTAAAAAGTTATCTTTCAGTGCTTGCAGTAATTCCTTGCTCAGAATCACTTATCAATACCTTCTGCTCCTCGTTGGGTTCGACACTCTTACTTATCGAAAACGCTGCAATAGATCCCTTACGGTTGTGGGTCATCAAGTACCGTTTTCTGGCGCCGTTGCCGGGGAGTGTAGCGCTATTGGTAAAGTGAAAACTGGTAAGGAAGTTTTTATATTTCTGTTTTTATTTTTGCTGTTGCTGTTCTTTGTCCTTATGGACAACCTTGCTATTGGATCGTTGCTTGTGGGAAGACGCCCCACACCTGTGGTGGTTGCTCCTCCCCCTACTGAAATTGTGCCCTATAAAATACCAGCTGGTATTATCGATTATGTTTTGGCTAATCGTTATGCAGGAGACAGACATCCCGGTGAACACTTGCTATATCTTTCACAACTATGTTCATTATTTAAGCTTGCAGGTGTATCAATGGAGTTTGTCATGAGGAAATTGCTCGCCGTATCGCTTATAGATAAAGCTTCAGATTGGTATAAGCTTCTCGATAACTCGCACTTGCTTGATTGGCAAGAGCTTATGTCTCTCTTTTATACTAAGTTTTATCCTCTTCATGAAATTCATCGAGACAGGAACTATATCTATAACTTTAGGTCTCGTGATGGAGAAAGCATTGCTCAAGCTTGGGGGAGATTGAAATCCCTAATGCTCAAATGTCCTATTCATGAGCTCCCCAAGGAAATTATACTTACAAATTTTTATGCCAGGCTTTCTCGTCAGGATAAGGAGATGTTGGATGCCTCCTCTAGTGGGGTATTTCAGACGAAGAGTGTTGAAGAAAGGTGGGACCTCATTGAAAGGATCCAGAGGAATACCGAAGATTGGGAAATCGATAAAGGTATTGAACCCGCTATAAATTATGAGCATGATTATATTGAGAGCTATGTTAAAACTGATTACTTCAATACTTTTTGCTCTAAGATTGGTCTTGATTCCCATCTAATGATTGATTTCTGTAAGGATTTTGCCTCTCACGTTGATTCTTTTAAAAAGAAGAGAGACCAGCATCATGAACCTTTCAAAGAGCTACCTGTTGATATTCATGTCGTTGACCCTATTTTGCCTGCAGTTATATATGAAAAGCCTCCTTTTCCCGCAAGGATAAGGGAGCACTCTCTTGTGACAGGCGTAATAAATAAAAGTGAGAGAAGAATTGATGAGCCTGAGGACCAGATCAAGGTCGATCCTCAAGTTGCATTGGTTAAAGACCTTGTTACTAATGATGTTTTGGATTCCAATATAAATTTTTGTGCTGTTTCCACTAACCTTGTCACAGCCAAGAATAAAGGCCCAATTTCAGGTACTCCGGTAGTATATGTTAAAATAGGAGATCACAATTATTATGGGCTATGCGATTTGGGATCGAGTGCTAGTGCTATCCCCTATTCACTTTACGAAGAGATCATCGGTGAGATTTCCCCTTGTGAACTTGAAGGAGTTGATGTTACCATTCATCTTGCAACCAGAACAACTATCTCTCCTATCGGAATTGTGAGGGACGTTGAAGTCCTATGTGGAAAGGTAAAATACCCTACCGACTTTCTAGTACTTGGTTCAGAGAGGGACAATTTTTGTCCTATTATTTTTGGTAAACCTTTTCTTAGAACTTGTGGAGCTATAATAGATTGCAAGAAAGGTAAAGTTTCTGTTGAATTCAATGGTGAGCCATATGAATTTAATTTTTCTAAGTTCTCTAAGCAGCCTCGTGGTACCGATTTACCTAGTGATGATAAAATTATTGAAAGTATTGCTTCTATTGTTATTCCCCCTAATGATCCTTTGCAGCAATACATGGAGGACCACGAGAATGATTTGCATATGCAGGAAAGAAATGAACTAGATGAAATATTCTTGAGACAACCTGCTATCCTGAAGCACAACCTTCCGGTTGAACCTTTGGGAATTTTATCAAAACCAAAAGAAGACCCGGTGTTCGATCTTAAACCTCTTCCCGATACGCTCAAGTATGCTTATTTAGATGAAAAGAAAATATATCTTGTTATTATCAACTCTAACCTTTCAGGATATGAAGAAGAGCGACTATTGGAAGTACTTCATAAACACCGAGGTGCAATTGGCTATACCCTTGATGACCTTAAGGGGATTAGTCCATATGTCTGTCAACATACTATCAACCTTGAGCCTGATGCTAAACCAGTTGTTGATCATCAACGACGGTTGAACCCGAAGATGATGGATGTTGTAAGAACTGAGATTCTCAAGCTTCTAGCCGCAGGTATTATCTACCCTATAGCTGATAGTAAGTGGGTAAGCCCGGTACATTGTGTTCCTAAGAAAGGAGGTACAACTGTGGTTCCTAATGATAAGAATGAACTAATACCTCGGAGAACTATTATTGGATATAGAATGTGTATTGATTACAGGAAGCTGAACAAGGCAACCAGGAAGGATCACTACCCGCTGCCGTTCATCGACCAAATGCTTGAAAGGTTATCCAAAAATACCCACTTTTGTTACCTCGATGGCTATTCTGGCTTCTCTCAAATTCATGTTAACACTGCTGATCAAGAGAAGACCACTTTTACTTGTCCTTTTGGTACTTATGCTTACAGGCGTATGCCTTTTGGTTTATGTAATGCCCCTGCTACTTTTCAAAGGTGTATGTCTGCTATCTTTCATGGTTTCTGTGAGGAGATTATGGAAGTCTTCATGGACGATTTCTCCGTCTATGGAACTTCCTTTGACCATTGTCTCCACAACCTTAATAAAGTTTTGCAGAGATGTGAGGAAACAAATCTGGTACTCAACTGGGAGAAGTGCCACTTCATGGTTAACGAAGGAATTGTTCTTGGTCACAAGATTTCCGAAAGGGGAATTGAGGTGGACAAGGCCAAGATCGAAGCAATTGAAAGGATGCCCTATCCAAGGGACATCAAAGGTATTCGCAGTTTTCTTGGTCATGCTGGTTTCTATAGAAGATTTATTAAAAACTTTTCTAAGACTTCGAGGCCCCTCACTAATCTTCTCCAGAAGGACGTTCCTTTTGTATTTGATGAGGATTGTAAGGAAGCTTTTGAAGTTCTTAAGAAAGCTTTAATAATCGCTCCTATAGTACAACCACCTGACTGGAATTTACCTTTTGAGATTATGTGTGATGCTAGTGATTTTGCTGTTGGAGCTGTTTTAGGACAAAGAGTTGATAAGAAATTGAATGTTATACATTATGCTAGTAAAACCCTTGATAGTGCTCAAAGGAATTATGCTACTACTGAGAAGGAATTCTTAGCTGTAGTATTTGCTTGTGATAAGTTTAGGCAGTATATTGTTGATTCCAAAGTTATTATTCATACTGATCATGCTGCCATTAAGTACCTTATGACAAAGAAGGATGCCAAGCCAAGGCTTATCAGATGGGTACTCCTTCTTCAAGAATTTGATTTGCAGATTGTTGATAGGAAAGGAGAAGACAATCTGGTGGCGGACAATCTTTCAAGGATGGAAGATATACCGCATGATCCCATCCCAGTCAACGACAGTTTTCCAGACGAGCAACTTGCCGTTGTAAAAGTACAATCTCTTTCCGACCCTTGGTTTGCAGATTATGCTAATTTTATCGTTGCAAAGTATTTGCCTCCAGGTTTAACATTTCAGTAAAGGAAGAAGTTCTTTCATGATTTGAGGCACTACTTTTGGGATGACCCACATCTTTTCAAAGAAGGCCCCGACGGGATCGTGAGAAGATGCATACCGGAACATGAGCAGAAGGACATTCTCAGACAGTGTCATGATAGCCCCTATGGAGGACATCATGTCGGTGAGAGGACCGCACATAAGGTTCTCCAATCAGGTTTTTATTGGCCTACTCTCTTTAAGGATGCTAGAAATTATGTTTTAGCCTGTGATAAATGTCAGAGAGTTGGTAACATTAGTAGAAGGAATGAGATGCCTATGAATTACTCACTAGTGATTGAACCTTTTGATTGTTGGGGTTTTGACTTTATGGGTCCTTTTCCTTCTTCGCACAAGTACACGCACATTTTAGTAGCTGTTGATTATGTGACCAAGTGGGTTGAAGCAATCCCCACTGAAAGTGCTGATCACAAGACATCTTTGAAAATGCTCAAGGATGTAATTTTTCCTAGGTTTGGTGTACCTAGGTATCTCATGACTGATGGAGGATCACACTTCACGCACGGAGCTTTTAGAAAAGCTTTAGCAAAATATGATGTCAATCATAGAATTGCTTCACCATATCATCCTCGAACTAGTGGGCAAGTTGAGCTCACCAATAGAGAGATTAAGTTGATCTTACAGAAGACAGTAAACAGATTTAGAAAGGACTGGTCAAACAAGTTAGGAGATGCTTTGTGGGCGTATAGAACTGCTTACAAAAACCCCATGGGCATGTCCCCCTATAAGATGGTGTATGTCAAAGCTTGCCATTTGCCATTAGAGTTAGAGCACAAAGCTTTCTGGGCTGTTAGAGAGCTTAATGCTGACCCAAAATTAGCTGGTGAGAAGCGTCTCATGAACTTGACTTCTCTAGATGAGTGGAGAAGTGAAGCTTACGAGAGCGCTAAAATGTTCAAGGAAAAGATAAAGAAGTGGCATGATAGGAGGATTCTGAAACGTGAATTTAATGTTGGTGATAAAGTTTTGTTGTTTAGATCCCGTTTCAGGTTTTCTCCAAGCAAACTACTTTCCAGGTGGGAAGGGCCATTTCATATTGAAGAAGTCTATCGGTCTGGTGCAATTAAGATTAACAATTTTGAAGGCACCAAACCTCAAGTTGTGAAAGGGCAAAGACTTAAGCATTACATAGCAGGAGACCATGTCAATGTTGATGTGAATATGATATACACAACAACTCACGAAGAACATGTTGCAGCCCTGTTTCAGACGCCAGCAGAAGCAGAATAAAGAAAAGGTATGTATTACGGTAAGGAAACATCGCGAACCGCCATAAAAGTTCCGTATTACGAGTTTTTGCAAAATTAGTAAAATTCTAAGCCTAAGTGGAGCCGGAGACAAGCTCCAGGGGGTCCAGGCGCGCCCTACCTCCTGGCCCGCCGGGAGGCCGCCTGGACACCCGGGAGTCTGTCTCCGTCCCCGCTTTAGCCTGTTACCTTCCTTTCTGTGCATAAATTTTTGCTATATATTTGCCCGGATTGTTCCGGCAACGTATCTTGCGATTTCGTGTGTTTTCTTTTCGATCTGTTTCTGCCAGGGAATCTTTCAGCTGAATCTAGGTGCCATGGCTTCTCCAAGTTCCCCCAAGGACAAGTTCGTCGTCAACGTCATCAACCCTTACCTCGCTGAGGTGAAGAAGCACCCTCAGGTTGTTCGGATGGAGGACGGTGTCCTCCATCAAGAAGATCTGAAAGGACCTATCAAGGAGGGGAGCGTTCAGGCCAGGCTAGAAGAAGTGGAGCAAGAAGTCTTCAAGTACAAGAAGATGATCGAGCGTGGTGTTGAAGCTAACTTTGACATCATCAACGAGCTGAAGACCTACTTCCTGAAGGAGATGAAGGAGATGTGGAAAAGCATCACCGCATCTGAAGAAATAATTAAAGAGCTCCAAGGGCAAATTTATGATCTACATCACCAGAACTGTGAGTATGAACTAAGGTTTATGCGCATGGGTATGGGTGCTGGATGCAGGATTCAGGAGACAAACTTCTCATATGAGACTGGAGAACCCCTTCCATGGAAGCGCTTCGCCGAGGACTACGTGATCAACGTCAACAAGAATGAGGAGTGAAATATCCTTGGCTAACGGCATTCCCTTGGCTTGTTCCAAGCTTGGGGGAGTGCCCGGTATCTTTATCTTTATCTTTTGTCTTTTAGAGTCAAGTAGATTCGTATCATGTCTAGGGAGGTTATTATATGAAATAGGTGTGTGCATTGAGGTCTATCACTCCTTCTGTGGAGAGATTGTATCCGTGAGTGTGGAGTCGTCTATGATGGAATATTAATGAGAAGTCTATTGGTTCCTTTGCTGCACTCGGTATTCTCTTCACGCAATCGACCTTATATGATGATTCTTATGGGGAGTATTGACCTTATATCAGGTATGGCTTTGAAAACTTTGTTTAATCTTGGCAAACATAGCTTTGGTCATAACAACAAGCATGATTTTCTTAAAGTATCGACATAGCCAAAACATTTATGTTGTTATGCTTGAAGTGTTATGCTGACAAGGAAGACAACTTGATGTGTTATGCTTATTTCAATGTTTATGCTTTATATTGCTTTGCATCTTAGTCACCATCAATTTTCTGTTCTCTCAAAGCCTTTGCTAGCCTAACTCTGTACTAAGCGGAATTCTGCTTGTGCATCCATACCCTTAAACCAATACCTTCCATATGAGTCCACCATACCTTCCTATTCGTGGTATTCCACTACCACCTCCTAAAGTATAGAATTTATGTGTTATCCTTAAATGTTCAAAATCTTTTATTTTGTGCCCCTGTTTTAGCTCATGAGGAAGTAATAGTTAATTCATGATCTTTTTGAGTTGGACAAGTTTCACCCCAGGATTGCATGTCTAATCTGCAAACCCCTAATACGAGAAGGAACTAGCAAAGAGTGCGCCCGGCTCATTAAAAATATATATAACAAACAAACCCTCCTTCACGCTTTGTTCATGAGAAATCAGAAAACTTTGGCAGTGATAAACAAAGGAGATTTAGGGGATGTGATCGTCCCCGTACGGGAGCCGTTCCTCGAAACTTGTCCAGCTCGAGAAGTAATTGAGTTATCTATTAGCATTCGTTGACAAATCATGCACCTCTCAAAACTTGTTTTCATTCTGTTTGATTTAAGGATAGCACATGAGTTTTCCCTACTTCCCTAGAGCAGGGCCTATCTCTTAGTTTTAGGTGGAGTCAGTTATTCCTACTTCCTTCTATTCTTAAAGAGAGCAGACATTTTATGTTGACGAGGATTCATTCATATAAAGTTGCATTAAGATTTGTCATATCATATCCTTGTTGACATTATCGTTTGATAAGTAAGTTGTTTGTCAAGCCCAGCTAAGGCAAACATCTTCCTTTGTGTTAACACTTTCACTTCTTGCCTAATAACATGTTCTTTCAAAAGCTTCAATTAATCTCATCAAAACATAAAGAGAAAGAGCAAAAGTAAAAGCTAGTAGTTGTTCTTTGACCAAAGGACATGTTTGCCATGATTTGATGAGTTTCCTTAGCCCTACTTCTGAATATAAGTGTTACCGCTCTTTTATAAGGGCCTTATGAGTTGAAGATTGCTGTTGAGGATATTTGAGTTTGTGAAGAAACTGTGATGCTTCTTGTCCGTATTCTATTTATCGACGCTTCACTCTCTAAACTTGTGGACACGTTTACCGAGCTCAGTATTCGCTTGGGGACAAGCGAAGTCTAAGCTTGGGGGTGTTGATACGTCCAAAATGCATCACTATTTTATATCGTAATTTATCCTTATTCATTGATATATTTCACATTACGATGATGTTCTTATGTTGTTTTGGCCTATTTTGCACAGTTTGCAACTTTCCGATGCCGAAGCAGCAGACGCAGGATTCAGCGGTAAAAAGTGGACGATGAGTTGCTGAAGAAGAATACCTCCAAATTACCTGAAAATCAACGGAGGGTATTTTCCTGACGGATCACGAAGGCACGCAAAAGGGCAACCAGAGGGGGGCCACAGGGCGTCCAGGCGCCCTGGGGGGGGGGGCGGCCCCACCCCTGGCCGTGCCGGGGGGGCGCCTGGAGCCCCTGGCCCACCTCCGGCTGCCCCCTTTTGCCTATATACTCCTCGTTACCCAAAAACCCTAAAAGAGAGAGTTTTGACGGAGTTCCGCCGCCGCTCCGTGGCGGAAACCTACAGAGAAGAAAAAGGCATCTCCGGCGGGCAGATTCCGCCGGGGAGATCACCTCCCGGAAGGGGAGATCATCGCCATCGTCATCACCATCGTCACGGGCATCATCGAGATCATCATCAACATCATCCCCAACATCAGCACCATCTCCATCTTCATCCAAATCTCATCTCACAATTGCAACTTGTGTTGTAACCCGTACTACCTATCCTCTCTACTCCATCGGTGTTGATTACTACTTTGTGGTGAATGCTATTGAGTTTTGTTGGAGAAATATCATTATGTCCAGATTGTTCATCATCCATTTATCTCCACTGATCATGATCTCTTTTATGTCTTGTGAGTAGTTACCTTAGTTCTTGAGGACATGGGAAAAGTCTTGTTGTTAGTAGTCATATGCTGTTGAAGTAATATGTGTTGTTTGATACTTAAGTTGTGTTGTTATTCTACTAGTGGTGTTGTGTGAGTCGAACACTCAACGCTTCGCCTTATTAAGGACCTAGGGGAATACATTGTGTACAAAGAATGCTTACGGTGGGTTGCCGGAGTGACAGAAACCTGAACCCCAGTTCGCACGCTTTTGCACAAGGGAACAATGGATCATCGATCGTATTGCTATGGTTAGGCTTTTGCCTTAAATACTATCTTGTATTTGCGGATGTTTGCAAGGTGTTTAATCATAAGAGTGCACTCATCTTAGTCTAGAGAGTGTACTAGCATAGATCCACCCACTCGACACTTATCAGCACATAATATAGTACCGATACGGAATATGGCGAAAGCACATGACTACCTCTCCCGTGTGTCCTCAAGAACACTTTAACCTTTATAAGTTCAGTTGCTAGGCCTCTCCTTTGCTCAGAAAGGATTGGGCCACTTGTTACTCCTCAGTGCCTTTTACTTTGTTCGCTTTTACTTTCCTGTTGCTTATATCAAGAAAACCCCTAAAAAGTTATCTTTCAGTGCTTGCAGTAATTCCTTGCTCAGAATCACTTATCAATACCTTCTGCTCCTCGTTGGGTTCGACACTCTTACTTATCGAAAACGCTGCAATAGATCCCTTACGGTTGTGGGTCATCACTTGCCCAACTGATCCTTTTGCTCTTCCCCATATTGATCAGATTATTGATGCTACGGCAGGATGTGAGCGGCTAAGCTTTTTGTATGCATATTCAGGGTATCATCAAATCAAGATGGCAGTTAAGGACCAGGAGAAGACAACTTTCATAACTCCCTTTGGAGCCTTCTGTTATGTATCCATGCCCTTTGGGCTCAAGAGTGCCCAAGCAACTTATCAGCGTTGCGTGCAGAATTGTTTCAAAGGACATATCAGAAAGAATGTCCATGCTTATGTTGATGACATTGTGGTGAAGTCAAGGAAGGAGGAGACGCTAATAGAGGATTTAAAAGAAACCTTTGACAACCTCTGGATTTATAAGATGATGCTTAATCCGGAGAAGTGCGTCTTCGGTGTTCCAGCAGGCAAGCTCCTGGGATTTTTAGTATCAAACAGAGGAATAGAGGCTAATCCGGAGAAGATCAAGGCGATCACATCCTTGACCAAACCGGCTTGTATCAATGATGTCCAGCCCATAGCAGGCCGGATTACAGCGCTGAGCCGATTCATCAGCCGTTTGGGAGAGAAGGCAATTCCGCTTTATCAGATGCTGAAAAAGACAGACCGGTTTGTATGGAGCGAGGCTGCGAATGCCGCGTTGGAGGATTTGAAGCGGCAATTAGCAGAACCGCCAGTTCTTGCTGCCCCTATTGACAACGAGCCGCTATTGTTATACGTGGCCGCCAATGCTCGTGCAGTTAGCATGGCAATTGTGGTGGAACGCAAGGAAGCAGACTAAGAATATCCAGTTCAACGCCCGGTTTACTACATCAGTGAAGTTCTCATTGAATCAAAGCAAAGGTATCCGCACTAGCAGAAGCTGGTATACGGCGTGTTCATGGCAAACCGGAAGCTGAAGCACTATTTCCAGGGCCACCCAATCACTGTTGTCAGCTCAGCTCCGTTGGGGGATATAATCCAGAACAGAGAAGCCACTGGCAGAGTGGCGAAGTGGGACATTGAGCTTAGCCCACACGGATTGAAGTATGTACCCCGTACTGCCATTAAATCCCAAGCACTGGTAGATTTCATCAATGACTGGACAGAATTGCAAGCACGAGAGGAGAAGCCGGATCATACATACTAGACTATTCACTTTGATGGATCAAGGCAATTAGAAGGCTCGGGGGCTGGAGTCGTGTTAACTTCCCCACGAGGTGACAAGTTTTGTTATGTCCTTTGACTAATGTTCCCTTGCACTAATAATGCTGCTGAGTAGGAAGCTCTCCTTCACGGCCTATGGATGGCTAAGGAGATGAACTTGAGCCGTGTCAAGTGCTTTGGTGATTCAGATCTAGTGGCACAATAGGTGTCTGGCAAATGGGATTCTAAAGATCCACTCATGGCAGCTTACAGGCGGGAAGTTGAAGCGGTTGCAGGATATTTCAAAGGATATCAGGTGGACCACATAGACCGGCGGAAAAACGAAGCGGCCGATGCACTAAGCCGATTGGGATCTCAGCGTAAACCGGTTCCACCAAATACCTTCTTGGATGAATTGCACAGTCCATCGGTACAGATACCATCAGAGGAGGATTTGGCTGTTCCTGATCCGGAAGCACAGCTAGTTGCAGCACTTCACGTTATTCTGGATTGGACACTCCCTTACTTGGCATACCTGAGCCGAGGAGAGTTGCCGGATGATGAGATTGAGGCTAGGCAGATAGTCCGGCGATCCAAATCTATGACCATTGTCAACGGAGAACTTCATCACCGCAGCGTTTCTGGGGCATTTCAGCGATGTGTGTCATCGGAAGAAGGCTGTGATATTCTTCGGGAGATACACGAGGGAGATTGTGGTCATCACGCCGGTTCAAATTCATTGGTAGCCAAGGCCTTCCGTCATGGGTTTTACTGGTTAACAGCTCATGCTGATGCGGAGGATCTAGTCTGGAGATGCGATGCCTGTCAGAAATTTTCACGGCGTGCTCATGTTCCGGCGCAGGAGCTACGGATGATTCCAATTACTTGGCCGTTTGCAACCTGGGGGCTCGATATGGTTGGACCCTTTAAACGATCCCAAGATCAGAAGACCCACCTGTTGGTAGCAGTGGACAAGTTTACAAAGTGGATTGAGGCAGAGCCTGTCAGTAAGTGTGATGCGGCAACAACGGTTAAATTCATCAAAAAGGTAATTTTCCGGTTTGGCTTTCCACACAGCATCATTACTGATAATGGCACCAATCTATCTAAAGGAGAGATGGAAGAGTTTTGCCAAAGGGAACATATTCGCCTGGATGTATCTTCAGTAGCTCATCCTCAATCCAATGGTCAAGCTGAGAGGGCCAATCAAGAGATCTTGAGAGGCATCAAGCCCAGGCTTATGGTTCCTTTGCAAAGAACACCAGATTGCTGGGTTGAGGAGTTACCTTCTGTCCTCTGGAGCATCAATACTACACCTAACAGGTCTACAGGCTATACGCCCTTCTTCATGGTATATGGTGCTGAAGCGGTTCTCCCTAGTGACATCCGGCACGACT
Source organism: Secale cereale (assembly GCA_902687465.1). Lineage (NCBI taxonomy): Eukaryota > Viridiplantae > Streptophyta > Magnoliopsida > Poales > Poaceae > Secale > Secale cereale. Next base: position 718,250,448 of record LR738713.1, on the reverse strand, counting down.
CACCACGGGTGGCAGCTTATGTTGAAGCGGATAATGAGCAAGCAAGACAAGATAGCTTAGACCGGTTGGATGAGGAACGGGACACAGCGGCGGCACAGTCAGCAATTTACCAACAAGACCTGTGCCGATATCATAGCCGCCGGGTTAAGACCAGGACATTCCAGGAAGGGGACCTGGTACTCCGGCTCATCCAAGACCAGACAGATATGCACAAGTTATCCCCACCTTGGGAAGGACCCTTTTGTGGTCAGCAAGAACCTACACAACGGTTCATACTACCTGGTTGACGTTCGAGAGCACAAAGACTCACGTACAGCAGAGGAAGAGACGAAGAGGCCGTGGAACATCGCTCTTCTGCGACCTTACTACACTTGAGCCATTCGCTCCGCTTCATGTATCTTATACATATTATGATTAATAAATAAACCGGCGCCCCGGTAAACCGGGGGATCAGCCATCTTCTTCGAATAGAAGTGTCATATGGGAATTCGCTCAGGTGATATCCATCTAAAGATTATTTCTCTTGATATATATCATTTTCATCAAGAAAACAAATTGCTTTGATCTGTATACTTTGATATGCAGGACAATTATTTATTAAGGGACCAAAGAGGGTTTGTCGCACAGCGCAACTCAAACATAGGTACCCGGCCTCCTAAACCGGCACCCTTGATGCGTCAAATATGGAGCCTGGCAGCTCGCAAAAAGCCAAGAGCTTAAAGGCCGCTAAAAAAAAATGCCTATAGCTTAAAGGCCGCTCACAAAAAGCCTGGAGCCTGGCAGCTCGCAAAAAGCCAAGATCTTAAAGGCCGCTCATAAAAAATGCCTAGAGCTTAAAGGCCGCTCACAAAAAGCCTGGAGCCTGGCAGCTCGCAAAAAGCCAAGAGCTTAAAGGCCGCTCACAAAAAATGCCTAGAGCTTAAAGGCCGCTCACAAAAAGCCTGGAGCCTGGCAGCTCGTAAAAAGCGAGAGCCTGGCAGCTCATAAAAAGCCTCGAATTTGGAGCCTCGCAGCTCGTACAAAGCCTCGACTACATGGTCTTATTTGCCAAAAATGCTTTGTTTCTGTGATTTTACAAGTTTTGATTTTAACCAAATCCATTGATCCGGGATTGGGCAACTGCAAAGTTGACTATATATCTGCAAAGTTAAAAGTCTGGGTCATGAACACCAGCATGAGTTAAACTGGCGTTCATTATAACCCGGATCAGCCATCAGGCAAACACCAAGAGAGCTAAGAGCCTCATTAGCATCTATGCTTTCAATTCTACCTACCGGATTAAGGACGTCAGGCACACTTAATCAAAGGTATGAGGTATCATTGGTATAAAACAAACATTCCTTTGATACATATATCTATTGGAGCAGTATAATAGGCCCGATGGTAAACCGCCAGGACATCTTTTTTAGCCTCATTTATGCAGGCACATATAACATAAACGGATCAACCATGGCAAAACAAAGGATTAAATTGGCAGACGCCAAGTCAAGCTGTGACATTCATATTGGGACAAAGACAAATGTTTCAACTATCCTATTACAAGGCACCAGCAGGCCCGAATAGATTAAAGTTTTTGGCAAAGTGTTCAGCAACTACAAATTGAACCGCACGGTTTATGACTCCGCTTCACGCTGCGAAGGCTGAGGGTCGACTTGTTCCGGGTCCTCTTCATCCTCAGGTAGTGGCTGGAAATCAGGAACGCGCCAATCAATCTTGGAGAGTGCACGGAAGTACATCTCCTCATTAATAAGATCTGACGGATCAATATCTAGAACGAAAGTATGGTCACACACTGGGGGGATCAGATTCTCGGTGTCGTAAACTGGCCGTTCTACCTGCTCATTCTCTAAGTCATAGGCCGGATGATACCTTGTCAGATCCGCTTCATCGGCAAGTTTGCTAGCGAGTGGGCGCATCTCCTTGGTTAAGGCACGGAGGTCTTCGGCAGAGAAGGTGGATCCATCCTCTTTATTGCTAGGATATCCATTCATAGCCTCGGCCGGATCAAAGTCCGGAACCCATGCTTTGGCCCGGGTCAGCGCCATAAGAGAGCCGGCCCGTGCAGCAGACTTCTTCACTTCTACCAAACGTACAGGCAGGACGGATAGCTTCTCCAATGTGGATTGGATGGTAGTTGGTGCCGGCTTGTTATGAGACATAGCACTAATAACTCTTTGAGCGCCGGAATAAAGCTGCTCCACCAGGGTATAAGATGCCTTGAGCTTCTTCCGGACATCATCTCCAAGATGAGTGATACGCCTCCCTATATACGTTTGCGGAGTTAAACCGGAGCGGAAGAAAGATTGCAAGGATGAAAACATATACAGATGGGTACTCACCAAAGATAGCAGAAGTCATGAGTTATATTTGTTGTCTTAAACCGGTCAGCTCCTGCGTAACCGGATTAAGCGCAGCTTCAGCGTCTTTTGCCCTTTTCTCAAGAGCATTCCTCTGCACTTCCCATGAGGACCGCTCCGCTTCAAAGTCTTTTTTCAAATTTTTCCGTGTTGGTCAAGGTAAGTACAAGTTCTTCCTTGGCTTTGGCGGAGGCAGTTTCATTAACAGCCAATCTATTCCGAAGTTCAGTTACCTCCGAAGCCCTCCGGGTCAAGTCCGCCTACAAGGAAATCAAACGGATTAGAAAGACAGAACAGTCAAGTCTCAAGCATATAACAAGTTATACACTTGACACTTGGGGGCTAATGTGCAATGGAAGTACCGAAAGATAATTTCAGACAAGTCCCAAGCGCATAAAACAAGTTATACCCCTGGCACTTGGGGGCTAATGTAAGTTCATTTTTCAGATAAACCGGAAGTCCTGGTTCACCTACAATGAAGCTAAACCGGCACTTGGGGGCTACTATGGCTTAAAGACAGGATTGCAAGGCCACAAAACAGAGACAAGTAAAAGGGAAGGAAAATTACCTCATACTTATCCTTCATCATATTAACCAGTTCGGCTTCATACTCGCGGCTGGTAAAGAGCCGGTTCAGATACCCGGAATGGAGTTCCTGGGCACTCAACTGGGAATAACTGGATAAGTCTGTGCTCCACTTGCCTTTCTTTTTTTGAAATTTTTCTTCCTTGGCAGTATGCCTGGCCAAAATGACAGGCTCAGTGGGAGCAGTAAAACCTAACCCGGTTATCTCAACGTCCGCGGATGAAGCGGCAGTTGGCTGGAGAGGGGCAGCAGTAGGCGTTGGGCTGGCAGGAGCCGGGCTAGCCCGAGAAGGGCTAACCCGGACAGGGCTCGCCGGTTCAACCACATTCTCCGTATTATCATCTCCCGGAGCAGCAACGTCGTCACGATCCATAGGGATAGAGTCATCAAATTGAGCTTCAGGATTATTTTCTGGAAGGATAACCGCTTCAGGGTCACCGGCCGGTTCAGCAGTAGTGTTTTCAGCATCCGCTTTGGTGGCTTTCTCCTTCTTACTAGGCTTCGGCTTTCTGGTAAAAGATCAAAGGAACAATAAGAATCATGAAGTTGCAAACATAAAGGTAAACCGGATGTTCGAGAAAGGGACTTACCCAGGCACGGTCTTCAGCACGGGGACCTGCGTGGCAGTTGACTCGCCGGAAGAGGACAAAGGAGCCTCCTGATAGTTAGGATCAGACGGTTTAAGCAGTTTACGTATGAGGCCGGCTTTTGGATGAAGAAGAGTTGGAGAAAGTAAAACCTCGGAGCGACGCCTGTGAGCCGGCGTAAGAGGTATTCCGGATGACTCCACCACATGGCCACTATGGCGCGTGGTCCGGCGTGCTTCATGCTGCTGTTTCTTCAAAAGAAAGTTGGGATCCATTTGAGCGTAAGGATGGAAAAAGGGATATTTTCGGGACACCCGGCGGATTTTGGGGGGCAGCGGTTCTGAGTCAGAAGAGAGAGAAATGACCTCAACTCCCGCCGCTTTACTTCCTTCCGCCAGATCCTGTGGAAAGGCATTGTTAACATAAATTTGGATAAAGGGATATTAAAGCATATCAGGTTTAATTCGTACCTCCGAATACGGATCATCCTCCTCAGGATGTGAACCGGAGGCAGCAACAGCCTTCTTCTTCTTAATAGCATAAGTTTTCCGACGTGGTTGCTTGGCCGGTTTATCTTGAGTTTTCCTCTTCCAGAAGGGGTCGTTGGCCTGGGCAGAAGATAGGAAATAAATGCAAGACAATTGATATGGCCGGATTAAAACAAACAGGAAAAAATCGGGAAGGACTTACCGCTGGCGGTTTATTGGTTTCGCAGAACGGAGCTAAACCGATCCGGCTGCACTCCTCCAAAGGGATATTTAACATCTTCTCTGCGGACTCAGTAACTTCTTTTTCAGGAAGTATTATATCAAAGTGGCGCTGAGGGTCATCCGGTTTACCAGTATATTCGCACATTAGGCCTGAGCGCCGACTCAGTGGAAGAATGCTCCAGGCGAGCCAGCAGCGAACAAAGTCTAATCCGGTTAAGCCGTTGGCTACAAAGGCCCTGAGTTTAGAAAGTTGAGGGGCAAACCGGGCACGATCTGGAGCGCTAAGGCGCTGCGGCAAGGGGTGATCCGTTGGCGGGCGATAGGCACGGTAACCCGGCAGTGGGTTTTCTCCTTCAGGCGAAGTGTCTTTACAATAGAACCACGTTTGGTTCCATTCCTTGGGGTGGCTGTGAAGGGCAGCATGAGGGAAGCTCACATCCTTTCTCTTTTGGATACTGACGCCACCCAACTCTTGATGCGGCCCGTCAGTAAAATCCGTTCGCCGGTTTAAATGAAAGAAGTCTCGGAACAGATCCACTGATGGTTCTTCTTGGAGATATGCTTCTGAGAAGACTTGAAAATTGCAGATATTTGACATTGAATTTGGACCTACGTCCTGAGGATGGAGCTGAAAAGTGGCTAACACGTCCCGGAAATTTTTTTAACCGGGAGGGCTAAAACCCCGGGCCAGGTGATCAAAGAAAACAATGACCTCTCCTTCCTTAGGAGTAGGTGGGCATTCATCTCCTGGGGCCGGGCGCCAGTGCAGAACCTCCTTAGGACCCAGAATACCGATTGAAGCAGCGTTCGTTAAGTCATCCTCAGTAATGCGGGAAGGGACCCAGTTGCAAGCGACGAACTGCTTGGCTGTCATCTTGACTAAGGAAGTGCTGAAAATTAGGGCTGTGCATTTTGAAACCGAACCAAAAAACCATACCGAAAATAAACCGAACCGAACCAATTTTATGGTTTTTATGGTTTATGGTTTTGGTATGGTATGGAATTTTCATACCGTTTTGAACTTTGGTTTTTATGGTATATACCAAAAAACCGAACGGTTAACCGAATAAACCGAAGTAAAAAATAAATTTATATTTCTTGAGACAAACAACCATACAAGTTGTCATTTTTCTTGTACATGAGTCAAATTCACTACTAAGCATGTACATTTTTCTTGTAACATAGGTTTTTTTCTCTTTAAAAGATGCTAAGCACGTCCATAATCATTAAGGGATGAATATATGCATGCATATATACTTATATATATAGTTATATACTATTTATGTAAAATAGTATGTGTTTTGATTGGTTTTGTGTCATAAATTTGTAAATTATTATTACGTCATTTTCAAATTCGCGTCAACTTTGGTTTTCATGGTATATACCGAAACCATACCGAAATAATTTGGTATATACCGAAACCGAACCGTATTTTCATTTCATATTGTATTTACCGAAGTATTAATACCGTACAAACCAAAAAACCGTATAAACCGAACCATGTAAACCGAATAAACCGAACACACAGAGTGACTGAAAATTACAGTGCAAAATCCGGTTTACCAATTGCTAAAAGTTAAGCCGGAGCATTATAAAAGTTATGGATCTAATTGTCGGTTTAAGCAGGGGACTAATGGTATTACTAATCCGGAAGCAAATGCGAGTAAGACGGCTACCGGTTCATGATAACAGGGAAAGGAGAAGTTAAACCGTCAATTATGGATACGGCCTTACGTCTAAATCATCAAAGAGGGCATATGACTCGCGTACTATGGTTAAACCAGCGGGAGGAGCTACAGATCTAAAGTGTGAATAAATAGCTTCCGCACAAGGCTGAGGGGAATCTGGATCTAAGGCACAAAGAAAAGATGGAATAAACACAAGTCATATACAGGAAAGGTCGCGGAGGTTCCCTGCAGATCAAATCTAAACTGATAAACTAGAAGAACTAAAGACGTGAGGACGGAGCAGGAGAGCATGGATTCAGGATGAATCTAAATAAGGTTCGAATCTACAGTAAGGCTAACCTACAGGGATGAACAGTAAAAGCTTCAAAGTTTCATGGCGGAGCTATGGCAGGAACCCTAGATTAAGATCTACAGGGAGGAAGAAGGAGTACCTGACGAAGTAGAGGGCGGCGGAGAAGTGCTCTGGTCACGTTCAGGGTGATGCAGCGGCCTGGCTCGAGGACAACGACGAGCTCGAAGAGCGGCAGCGGAGCTTCGAGCAATGGAGATGGAGAAGACGAAGGCAGAAGGGGAAAAGAGGCATGCCCCAGCGGTATTTATAAGCCGAAAAGGTGAAAATGGTAAGTGCGGGAATCGAGGAGGTCAGAGATTGGATAAAGATCGCGTTGTCGCCTCGATTTTTGGTATGGCATTTAACAAAGGTAACAGACAGAGGTGAGCATTAAATGCGGAGGTGACGTCACAACGGATTAAGGCGATTCCAGGAGATGACGACATAGCCGGTTTATGAAGCAGATAAATTGCAGAGAGGAGATTTATGCAAGATTTAGAAGACTGACATGAACAAGTTCAAATCAATCTGGGGCCTATTGTCAGGGATATTACTAGCAGGTATAAACCGGCCAGGAAGATCCGGATTACACTGACATAATCGTGTTATTACAAGCCCGGTAGAATATGTACAAAAGGTTACAACCCATAGAGGTTTAGGGCCCATGTGTAAAGCCCACGGTTTGTAAACCGTCATATCATGTAACTTGGGATGTAAGTAGAAAGAGTAGAGACCGAGGCGGACACGTTTATGAGCCGGCCTCGGGACTCTGTAAACCGGACCGGGCGTTACCTCTTATATAAAGGGACGACCCGGCGACGGTTCAGGGACGAGAAACAAGAGCACGAGACACAGGCAAGCGATTCGCTCCCTGTTCATCGACGCCCAAGCAATATCACACCAAACTAGACGTAGGCTTTTACCTTCATCAAAGGGTCTAAACTAGTATAAACCCTCTGTGTCCTTTGTGTGCTTTTAACCTCTTCAAGCTAACCCGCGCGATGGCCTCACACCTAAGTCCTCCAAACCGGACATCTGCTGTGCTAATTCCACAACAAGATCTATAGTTCTTGCAATGGGAGAAGTGCTTGGCTTTGGGTTCAATCTTGCGGTGTCCTTTCCCAGTGACAGTAGGGGCAGCAAGGCACGTATTGTATTGTTGCCATCGAGGATAAAAAGATGGGGTTTATATCATATTTCTTAAGTTTATCCATCTAGATCATGTCATCTTGCTTAAGGCGTTACTCTGTTCTTATGAACTTAATACTCTAGATGCATGCTGGATAGCAGTCGATGTGTGGAGTAATAGTAGTAGATGCAGAATCGTTTCGGTCTACTTATTTCGGACGTGATGCCTATATATAATGATCATGCCTAGATAGTCTCATAAGTATTCGATTTTCTATTAATTGCTCGACAGTAATTTGTTCACCCACCGTAGAATTATGCTATCATGAGAGAAGCCACTAGAGAAAGCTATGGCCCCTGGGTCTATTCTCAACATATCAATCTACAATCTACTTTACTTTTCCGCTTTTACTTTCTGTTCTTATACCCAAAAAATACCAAAAATATCAAACTATCATCTCTATCAGATCTCACTTTCGTAAGTGATCGTAAAGGGATTGACAACCCCTTATCACGTTGGCTGCGAAGTTCTTATTTGTTTGTGCAGGTGCGAGGGACTCGCGTGTGGTCTCCTACTGGATTGATACCTTGGTTCTCAAAAACTGAGGGAAATACTTACGCTACTGTGTTGCATCACCCTTTCCTCTTCAAGGGAATACAACGCAAGCTCGAGAAGTAGCAACCGGTGCTTGGGTGCTGCCCTTACTTGGACAAGCATCCCACTTATGATTAACCACGATTGCAAGCATCCGTAACTACAAAAGAAGTATTAAGGTAAACCTAAACAAGATGGGAGAGTTGTTGGCGATGAAGATGTTGATGAAGATAACCCTCCCCAAGATGGGAGAGTTGTTGGCGATGACGGGGGTGACGATTTCCCCCTCTCGGAGGGAAGTATCCCCGGCAGAACAGCTCCGTCGGAGCCCTAGATTGGTTCCGCCAAGGTTCCGCCTCGAGACGGCGGCGTCTGGTCCCGAAAGACTTCTTATGATTTTTTCCAGGTCAAAACACCTCATATAGGAGAAGATGGGCATCGAGGGTTCACCGGCTGGCCCACAAGGCAGGGGGCGCGCCCGGGGGGTGCCCCCCACCCTTGTGGATAGGTGGTGGCCCCCTGACAGATTTCTTTCGCCAGATATTTTTTTATATTTTCTGAAACGGTGTTTCGTGGAGTTTCGGAGCTTTTTGAGTTGTGTAGAATAGGTCTCCAATGTTTGCTCCTTTTCCAGTCCAGAATTCCAGCTGCCGACATTCTCCCTCTTTATGTAAGCCTTGTAAAATAAGAGAGAAAAGGCATAAGTATTGTGATATAACGTGTAATAACAGCCCATAGTGCAATAAATATCAACATAAAAGCATGATGCAAAATGGATGTATCAGCCGTCCACCGGGCTCGGCGCTCGCGCAGCGTCTCTGTGGCTTGCCGATGCCGCTCATACAGTGCGACGACTTCACGCGGACAGTGTTGCGGCTAACTTCGGGCACGCCGAAGCACCCCGGATGGGTGTTCTTCAAATGCAAAAACGACGGCTATGATGTTGGTGTACTCCTTAGTGGAATCAAAGGCAATGATGCGGCTGCATGTGCAACTAGAGGGGAAGCAACGTCTACTTCTTTCGAACCAAAGATGAAAAAAGAAGAATGCAAAATCAAGAATTCACAGATCAACAGCGAATGCATGGAGAAGATATTAGTCCAACTAGTGGGAGACTTGGAAATCTTCTAAAATGTATACTTGTGGTTCTTGTTTTATTTGATTTTGCTATACTAGCAAAGATTTGGTGATGTCTTTTGTATCCAATGTTGTTGAAAAAGCAACGAAATGCAATATGCTAGATCAAATTAAGGTGCGAATTCAAGTTTTGCGGGCCGGGAGGAGCTGCGCCCGATCTGATGCTGCAAAGCCGATCCGTAAAAAAGCATATTCGGAGAATATCCTTTTTTACGGGTCCATTATGCGGGGTTTGCAACTGCGGCCGTCCACGCCGGCCCGCAAAGGCATTTTTCCGTGAACTGCAAACACGTTTTGCGGGCCGGGAGGATGCGGGGTCTGCTAAACTTGCTCTAAGAGGATAAGTAACGACATGTATAGAGTGATGTGCCAAAATAGAGGACACAGATGGGAGATGGGGGTGTCTTGAGTTATGTTTATTGGGTTAGGGTGTGTGATTTTTTTATCCAGTTGCAATGCGCAGATATCTTTCCTATATATTTAAATTATAAACAATCCGCAAGTTGCTAATTAAGACACTGTACATAAAAATAATACAAAGCTCCCTGCAAAATATGTTAAGCTATTTGTCGCATTGACTCACATTTTTTTCTTTCAGTTTATCCAACCGAAACCAAACCGCATGATCTTTTGTGTGTGTGTGTATGATTAGGGAGGGTGTAGGTGTTCAACTATATCGTTGTGAGAGTGTGGCGATGATGTGGATGACTGGGCTTCTAGAACACATGCGGCGCTTAATGTCGGCATATTAGACTATGGCCATCGTGTCAATTTTTATCCTGTTGCAACGCAAATGCATTTGTGCTAGTCCCACTTAATCCCAACACGTTTTGGTGAGTTATAACCAATAAGCCAGTAAAACTTACGTGGGTTAAGTGGGATCAAGTGGGTTCCCACTTCCCAAAGGTATACAACATGCATGTAGATATGTGACGTATATGTGAAGATATACAAAATAAATTCTACTCGTTCACAAAGTATGTGCAAATATGAACAGAGGGCGTATCCAACATGCATATATGCATTGTAGTTGCAAGTTAGAAATCATCTGAAAATAATATAGCTTTGGTTCAGGCTACATGCAACCGGACCGCAACACCATTTTTGCTTCAGAAGTGAACATCACTTCATTAATAAACATCACAATTGACAGAACATTTGTGAACACATCAAAAGGCTACATGCTCTAAACATGGTTGACATGAGCCATTTTTTCTCTTCCCTATTCGCATATCTTCAAGACATTGAATGTTGGGGAACGTTGCATGGAAAATAAAAAAATTCTACGCACACGCAAGATCTATCCATGGAGATGCATAGCTACGAGAGGGGGACATCATCTTCATACTTTTGAAGATCGCTAAGCGGAAGCATTTATCAACGCGGTTGATGTTGTCATAGGCCTTCACGATCCGTACCGATGAAGTACTGAACGTACGGCACCTCCGCGTTCAGCACACGTTCAGCTCCATGACGTCGCCGCCTTCTTAATCCAGTAAGAGGGGCGAAGTAGTAGATGAGTTCCGGCAGCACGACGACGTGGTGATGAAGAACAATCTCCGCAGGGCTTCGCCAAGCACAACAAAAACTATGATAGAGGGGATGGGGTTGCCAGCACACGGCTTGGTGAATTTTGATGTCTTCCGGGTGCTAGCCCTGCCCCTTTATTTATATGTTTAGCCCTGGGGTCGTATCTTGGAGAAAAAGCCTCCTCAAAGTCGGTTTAGCCCGCAAGGTAGAGTCCTTCTCGGACTTCCAGCACCAGATGCCATGGGCCTCGGTGTCTGGCCCAGGGCCAGACGCCAAGATCCCTGGCGTCTGGTACCGACCTCCGCAAAACTTCCTTTTGCACGACCTAAAGCCCCGTGGGCCTTACCCCTTGGCCCAACTCCCAAACTCCTTACCCGTGGGCCTTACCCCTTACCCGAGGTTTTCCTTGTGGGCACCCAAACTCCTAAACTGCTAGGAGTAGGGGTTTTCCCTGAGGACGTCCACTAACTTGCTGACAACGTGTTGGTCCAATTGCTTGGTGGCATCCTTGCGATGGTTTAAGCTGGGATCATCGTCGTAGAAGTACAATTGCAGATGTTCAGGGCGAGATCTTGGACCGAACGAGTGCACCTTGTGGTACATAATGCCATGTGCCCGAAACGTGAACACCCCGGACTTCATGTTTGTGTAGTTGTTGTCTAGGCTGACGCCAAGGGTAGTGAAGGCGAAGTGCCCGTTGAAGAACCGAATGCTCTCTCAGAAATGCCGAGAATCTGCATCTGCGCTAGACCATAACCTCATCAGCTCTGGGATAGGCTCGGGTTCAGCTAGCTCAATCTCCCCGTTCCGACAGCAGAAGCCGCCAGTCTCGTACTGGAACTTATTGGCCTTGCAATGGTCGCAGTTCGCCGCATGCTTCAGGATGTGTGTGGTGTCTGGGATGTTCGAGTAGACATAGTCAAAAGGATCTAGGTCGCTAGATCGCGTGTCGGAGGAGTCTACGGGCTCATCGAGGTCCGTGCTATCAGTGTCGGATGCTGCAAGCATTGTGGAGATATAACAAGTCACAATAGGATGCACATCATAAACCAATAATATAGAGGGACGGGCAGTGAAAGGGGTGTTGCGCCTAGTCGCGAGTCTCTTCTTGCGCTGAGCTAGCATGTTCTGCTTCTCCTTAGGTGGTATGTTTTGCAGACGTGTTCTTCGGCGGGCGTTTGTCTCTTTCTTGTCATGGACTGACATATTTTGGTAGGCCGCCCTTCTAAGGGTGTTACTCTGTTGCTTCTCCTCTGGTGTCATTCGTCGCCTGGCTTCTCTTTGACGGGCAGTCCTCTCCTTCTCTGTTTTTTCCCTAGCTTCTCTGCGATGTGCATTGATTTCCTCCTTATGTTCAGGTGTTAATCTGTTTCACCGTGCTATATATTGGTCTCGCCTTTTCGATCAGGTGGGCATGCATTGGTTAAAGTCGTGGGCGTTGGCCCTGTTTGGATACTCTAACTTAGTTAGAGGTTAGAGTTAGATTTTAACCCTGAACTAACCCTAAACTAACTCTAACCAAAGAGTTGTTTGGATGGTAGGGTTAGATTGACAATAAATGCTTTTCTCAATCATTTGACTACTCTGGTGTGGGAGGGATAACTTTTTTTACTAATTTTTTTAATGGGCTTAGGAGAACTAACCCAAATAAGCTCCTCTAGTGTGGGCTAGTTTTTTGGGGTGGGTTAGATCTACCTAACCCAAACTAACCCATCATGTTTGGATACTTTTGGATTATTTGAGCCTCAACTAACCAAAACTAACTCTAATCTAGGCATCCAAACAGGGCCGTTGGTTTGGTGTAAAGTCAGTCGTTCATGCGGCCGAAAGCTCTTTCTTCCCCTCAGGTTCTTCTTTTCTTCCTTCTTTTTCCAACCTAGAGCAGAGCCCCACCTGTCAGTGACTAGGAGAAATAAATTGAAACAAAAGGAAGTATTGCTTGTAAACATTTACTCCCTCCGTCCCAAAATTCTTGTCTTCAATTTGTCTAAATACGGATGTATCTAGTCACGTTTTAGTGTTGGATATTTTTCTATCTAAACAAATCTAAGACAAGAATTTTGAGACGAAGGGAGTAGTTGTGTGTTGAATTGTTTCTCTGTTTTGTAAACGGAGCGGCAAAGTACAGAAAGATGGCGTTTTGCATCATCGTGTCCTGGGTATAAAGTTGAGAGATCTGCCATGACATGCATCAAGTTTCCAAACAAAACCCATTTTTCTTCCTCCTTTTTCGAAGCAAGAGCTCCTTCAAATTATATTAAGACAATGGCAGAAGATACAATGTCGTGCACCTGTGCCTAGCTAAGCTAATGGCGTTCTAAAAAAAAAACTAGTGGCCGATCTTGTCCAAGACCAAGACCAAGACCTGCCTCAAGTAGCGTACGGCGTGTGTGTGTGCGCGTTACTGTCTGTGTGTGTTTAATAAGGGAACATGAAGAACAAAACATATGTTGTTGTCTTTTCAACTGGCTAGCGCACGGCTTCTTTCGGGCCAGTTCTTTTGGTGGCTTCTAGAATAAGCTGCAATAAGCTGTCCCCTACCCAGCTTATTCTAGACTAGTAGGCTTCTAAAAAAAAATTGGATTGGGCTTCTAGAATAAACTGTGTAGGGGGCAGCTTATTCTGGAAGTCCAAAAAAGCTAGCAAAAGAACTGGCCCTTCAGCATGTGGGTTCGGGTTCGATTCCCCCGGGTGTTTTTATTTTTGCCTCTACTTCTTTCTTACACTCAGTGACAAATGGGCCCCGTATAGATCGATAGAGAAAATGATATTTTTTTTAGCATTCAAACTGTTTGGGCGGTCAACTAAAACAAATACAAAGCAATACGGTGTGTCGGTGGTTCGGGTTCGATTCCCCGGGGTGTTTTTATTTTTGCCTCTACTTCTTTCTTGCACTCAGTGACAAGTGGGCCCCGTATAGATCGATAGAGAAAATGAGCTTTTTTTTTAGCATTCAAACTGTTTGGGCGGTCAACTAAAACAAATACAAAGCAATACGGTGTGTCGGTGACTGTATAGTAACTGCCACTCATATATCAGGACCGTATTTTTAAGTACAGTGATCAAAGCGAGCATATACGGTAAGGTCAACTCAAGCGCGCGACCCCATCCGTTTGGGGCGAAACGGACAAACCAGACGGCCCAGCGCGGGCGCAAACAGACTTTTGTCCGTTTTCTTTCCGCTTTCGACCCATCCGCGGCCCAAGTTTGCGCTACTTTTCGGGTGCAACGGACAGCGCGCGGAGGGGCGGGACGTGCACGCTTGTCCGCCCCTGGCCCGCCCGTCAGTGGCACAAAGTAAAACCGCCCC
>LR738713.1:718189611-718213828 GCA_902687465.1 Secale cereale | reverse complement strand
CTCTAGCCGCCTCTCCTCCGCTCTCCTCCTCACTGACGAACCCTAGCGCCGCCACACCCCGCGCAGCCGCCGCATCCCTCCCCGCTCTCCACTCGCCCCACGGCCTTCTTCCATGGCGGCGCCCTCCCCATCTTCAATCTAGGGCCCAGTCAACTAAAGCAGATGGAGAGGGGCGGCGGATGTGGGGAGCAGCAGCCGACATTTGGGGCCGCGGCGGCGGTCACTTCTCTCTATCTCTCTCTCTCGTTTTTTACTTCCACTTTAACTAGGCATTGTTTCAGTTCTTAGATCTTCGATCCAGTCTGGTCCTCAGCAGAGCCAATCAAGAAGCGCCGCGCGCCACGATCTAGATCGGGCGTAGGTCGCCGTCAGGGAGAGCAGGAGTGGCTGTTGCAGCGGAGGAGCCCATCCTGGTCAAGCCCACACCCCAGCGGCTGCCTGTAGAGGAGAAGTCGAGTATGGCCCCCAGTTCAGGGAGGAGACGCCCGGCAAGACCGTGCCAACGGTGGTGCTTTGACAGTACATGATAAGATGAGGTGCTGGGTACCACGTCCGCCCCATGCCCAAATCCAAGGTCTCAAGCCACACAGGTCAGCTCCTACTCCATATGTGCCAATATTTGCATTGGTGAACTGGTTAAGCCCTTTCCAATGCTTTATTTTGTGAACGAAGCACTTTCTAATGTTAATATGTATAATATTCTTGTTGTTTTGTTTTCTGGATAAAGTTAGATTTCTTCTCAATTCAGGAACCCTGCAGGGCTCTCTAGACTGTGTACTTGCAAATACGAAAGTATATCGATGGGCTTGGAATCATACAAATACGGTTGGATGATCAGAGCTTGATCAAGCCCATATTTCCAAAACGACATTAATGTTATTCTTCAATTCCAGCTTGCAATGTAAAATGGCTTGGCCTAAGGGGAGATGATCTGCAACTTATCCTTTAGAGTGCACTCCAAGAGTTGAAACCTCGTGATTTGCAGATCACCAAAAGCTTGCTTTCATCTAAGTTTCTTCAGGCGTGTCTGCTATTTCTCAACTTTCGGAGTATGTTGTGTGTTGAAAATTTAAGGGTCCAATTTGAATACAACCAGACATGTATACACAACAATTCTGTACGTAGTCTTCAGAGTGTATTCATGTAGCAACAGATAACATTTTTATCATCCATATTTGAAGCCACCTAATACCTTGTTGGCTCTGACTAAAACTAGCGTGGTTGAGAGTCAGAGATGCATGACTAACAATATGCTTTGGTTAATTTGACCATGATATTGGCTCACAAATTAAGAGCTCTGAAATGCACCGAGCATCTTCCCTGGGTATATTCCACGACTGAGTATGGGGCATATATGACAGTGTTAAGCATGTAGTATCACTATACGAGGTAGCAGTGCAGCACCACACTTTTCAAGTCGAGTTTCACTTGTTACGAGAAGTTATCAGTACGCTCGTCGCAAGTCTTCGGAAACTATTTGCGTGTGTTATGGACCATCTGACATTGTTAAGAGTCAACTACTGTCTTCTCTGAATTCCAGTACGGTGCCAAGGAGGCTGCCTAATGCATTGCCCCTCCAACCTCGATGCCAGCAAGCATTGGGGCGTTGTCTTGGTTTTTAAGTTAAGTTGGTGTTGTGCCTGCAGGACATGCACATGGCGGAGTTGACGCGGATGGTCGAGACGGACACGCATGCTGAGATCGAAGCTCTCTACTGCCATGGATTTGATTTCCTGGGGAAGTTCATCGCCAGGAAGATTGTGCGGGGTGAGTGATTATATTTGACAGAGTGAATAAGGGTCTCCACAATGGCGCCTTCTTACTCGTTCCACATCATCACAGGAACGACAAAAAGAACATAGCCCGAGGGCAGCGATTGGTTGTTTCAGATAACACCTCCCCTGACTTTCCCTTCCTCACGAAGTAGCCATCTACTGCTCCACACATTTTCTTTCTCTCCCAAAAAATCGCATCACGCAAGCTAGGGTTGCCGCCGCCACCCCATCGGCGCATCCCAGCTCCTCCGGCGCCCGCCACCGGAGAAGGCGCCCTCCTCAGGTCCACCTCCCCCCCCCCCCGACCTTCTCGTCTTTGCGTTCGACACGGCTTCATGATGGTTGCAGAGGAGGGGGAGGGGATGGAATCGAGGTGCCCACGGAGACCCTGGCTCAGGCGGCGAGTTGCAGAGGTGCGGTGATTTCTCCCATTTGTTGGTCGTTTTATGCTAAGATCTTGCCCCTGTCCCTGATCTTGTTGATTTTGTAGGGTTCTTGCAGATTGTGCTGGTCGTTCCATGGCGTTGGAGTGGGCCAACTACCCGATGGCAAGCAAGATGGAGCTGCTCTCCGAGCAACGGCTGCTCGGCTGTGACCATGAAGTGAGATGCCTTTTCTTTGTTTTCTCTTCTTTCTTGCTTTTGCTATGTCAAAGGCCACAGCCTCAAGTCCTACTTTTATATGTTGAGAGCAGCTTGATTCACAAGATGTTAACATGATGAGTGATTTGGAATTGGTCCTGGTAATATTAGAAGTAAAATTTTGTTTGACTGCACTTTGATTAACATGCATCCTTCTTGAAATGAAAATTTAACACAACTAAATTTACATGGCTACTGAAAATCATGTTCCAGTTTCTACTCATCTGTAGCTCATCTAATCTCTTTGATTATTTGATCCGGCTTGCTACAATGGATGAATTTCTGCTTCTTCTTACTGCTATAAGCACATGAATCGCTATATACAATTGTTTACATACTGTATAGTGTATAGTCGTTGGCTAATTCTTTCCTTTAATAATTAGGCAGAACTAATATGCATATATTGTGTAACTTATGCAGATATGCCAGTTTGCCATATCCAAAAGATGAAGCATTTTCCAGACATTCAGTACTTGGACCGAATGGGTTTCAGGACAGGGCATGTCACTGGTGTCAAGATATAATTATTATGTTCTCAATTTTCTTTATCTCCGGCGCTGGCCACCAAAGGATTTTCTTTATCTCCGGCGCTGGCCACCAAAGGAAGGCTGGCTTCTTCCCTGGGTCTTCTCTTGGTAGCACCATCGTAACAAGGTGCCGCACTGCTCCTCCCTACAGCCCCGACGGCAAGGCAAGGATAACCATGCCATCTTTCATTGGTGATGCTCCTCCCCGCGGCATGATAGTTTGGATTTCTGTGGCATATCACTATGTTTTGTCTGTTTGTGTAGAACTTTTCCTATTTTATTATCGGCTGTTTGATGAGAGGTCAGAGCAGCAAATCCTTAGTGGCCACTCCCTTGTAAGTTCCATGTACTGCGATTTTATTTCCCGATTTTTTTCTATATGGTAGAATGATGCTTCTTATCATATTGTACGCTAGAACAATCCTATGTTTTGTTCTTGGTACTATACAAGTGCATCTCCCTTTTAATTATGGCAAGATACTAACCATATGGTGGTTGACAAAATCTGGATAGCTGAGATTTCAAAGTCAGTTACAAGCAGCAATAGTTTGGAAGAACTGAATTCTGATATTTACACAGTTTGTTCTTTTGTTTTGTTGGACCGTCTTTGAATTAATTTCCATGCATGCTGCTGCAAGTTGTATCCGTAATGTTTAAATCATCTTTAAAAATGACCAGAAATATGGAGTTGTTATTGATGCTTCACGTCCTCATTTGTGGAGGAGCTAGGGATACGCTACTAGACAAGCGTTCAGAAGCCGTCGCGGATGTCGTTGACATTCAGCAGGACGCACCGTCGAGGTAGCCGTTCTGTTCAGGAGCCGCTGGGGATGCCACCAACTGCATATGCCTCTTCCATTGTTCCATCCGTTAGGTGTTGATTTTCACGCTGCTACTTCTCTTCCATTGTGAGCTGTCTTAATTTATCTTTCTGCCCCTTCTTTGGTTTGTCTTTTTGCTACCCCAAGAAGGTCATGTCTGTTTTGTTTACATGTACACACGGTTTTTATGATTAGAAATCGAGTATTTAGTTAATTTCTAAAGCGATTGAACTATATGGGCTATTGTATTTCTCTTGCTACAATGGAACCATGTTGACCTGAAGTTAAGCTATGTGCCACCTTGCATGATTTCAGTATCTTGGTATTAGCTTTAGATGTGATCACTAATGCTTACGACTGTAATTGTAGTATCGGCAGTAGCATGCTAGCAGTCATCATATATTAGCTGAGTTGTATTTGTGTTGTGTACATCAAGATGAAAATCAAGAGAATTCTGATAAAAGGCATCATGCTGATTCTGATGTGAGACACTAAAAGGTTTCCTTTTTATTTGGTTCCTTAGTTGTTCAGGTGAATATTTATATCAAAAATATGACGTGTGTTCTGACCCATGCCATTTTCTGTTGTAGGAGGACCAGTACTCAGGGTGTGAGAGTTAAGAGACAATCTGCTGAAACTGAGGTGACAATAGATCAGGTACTTTACTTCTATTTTAACTCACACTGATATTGATTCAATATTATACACATAAAATTACTTATTTTTGTATATAATGCATTCTTGCAGATATCTAAGTAGCAATACGTTGTATATAATGCATTTTGCTGTTTAGCCTTTTTTTATTTTAACCGGCAAACAGTTCGAGAGCTTGAGAAACTCCCACTGCAATAGAATGATAAATAAGCAGGAAGAGTTTATGTACGAGACGATGTCTATCTCTTGCAGAATGGCAATATATTATGCCTTATTTTCAATAGAAACATGTTTTTATATATAGTCAGCGTCTGTAGAAGACTTCCATGGAGAGTTGACGCATTGTCCAGCCTTTGGAAGTTTAATCTTGTGTGATGATAGAATCGACAATATTGCAGTATAGCTTGTTGGAATATAGCATGGCCTCTTGATTTTATTTATCAAAAATCCTTGTTCATTGCAAGGTTTTTTTTATCATAACTCTGCTTCACCAATTTTATTCTGAAAGTGATATGAGGTTTTAGCAAAATTGTTTTTAATTTATGAGCAGGCATGTAATAATGGAGGTAATAGCTGAGTTCCCTGCATGAGGAGGCTGGTGTGGGCAAATCAGTAAGGGCTTGGAGCTTGTCAAAGAAGAATTACAACCAACTATCTGTTGAACCGATCTGGATCATGCAGAGATCAGCGAGATGTTGGACATGTGCTTTGCACTAGAAAGAGTAGCGCAGGCGATGTTCTGGAAGCGACGGGGGCGGTGGGCCGCGCCCGTGCCGGTGCCGTCGCTGACACTCCACCTTGATAGCGGCGGTTGGGAGTTGCTGACGCTTCACCTGGACGGCGCCGGTTGGGAGTCATTGATGCTCCACCTGGACGGCGCCGGTTGGTAGTCGCCGATGCTAGACCTGGAAGGGTTGGGAGTCGCTGACGCTCCACATGGATGCATCCGGCTGGGAGTTGCCGCGTGGGAAATATGTGTTCGAGGACCACGGCATGCTTGTCATGTGTCTGGTGCTAGACGCAATGGTCGGGGACCAGACCGTCATCGGCAACTACCAAGAGAACACGCAAGTCGTCTACGACCTCTGCAGGGACGTGCTGCCCTTTGCACCAGCGCAGTTCGACAAGCTAGTAGCGTCAGTTATAGTGTTTTGTACAAAGGTAGAACTTTATATTGATCATGTAAATAGCGCCGATGTGGCAGTGGCACTCAACTGAAGCAACTATTTTTTTTGAATGAAATGTGAATTGGAGTTTAAAGCTGACAAAAATGGCTGTTGGATGGGCGTGTGTCCTACCTCGCACTGCCCAACCACCCCTCAGGCGGCGCGCCATGGGCGCGCCCCATCCCCTAGTCCATCATCAAGATGAGAAGCACTTCCCTCGGGTCAACACTGCTAAGGTACGCTAACTCACCAAGCATTAGCTCCGTTGTTAACTTCCTTGATCGATTGCATCACAGTGTATCATCGACGCCGCTGACCAATCCACAACCTCGACGGTGACAATTCAGCACAGGCCGTTGATGGTGTCAATCAGACTATGTGCAAGCGCTGGAGCAGATAAATAGGCGACTTCTACCGGTGTTGTAGCACGCACTGTGCGCGGCGAGCAGCATGTGAGCGCCGGTGTAGATGGATAGCTGAAGCGGCAAGAAGGTGCCCTTTCTTTATTTTCTTGGGCCGCTTCTGTAGGATCGAAGAAGGTGAGAGTGTCTAGAGGGGGGGTGATTAGACTACTCGACAAGATAAAAATTCTGTCTTTTAACAAGAACAGATTTTGGCAGATTTTGCATAACACACAACTCAAGTAGCATACTACACATGCAATTCTAGAGTATGGGCAGCGGAAAGTAAATTGCACAAGTAGTAAAGAGAAGTGGAGAAGATCAAACGCAATTTGGAGACGCAATGATTTTTCCCGTGGTTCCGATAGGTGGTGCTATCGTACATCCACGTTGATGGAGACTTCAACCCACGGAGGGTAACGGCTGCGCGAGTCCACGGAGGGCTCCACCCACGAAGGGTCCACGAAGAAGCAACCTTGTCTATTCCATCATGGCCTACGCCCACGGAGGGCTAGCCTTACTCGGGGTAGATCTTCACGAAGTAGGCGATCTCCTTGCCCTTACAAACTTCTTGGTTCAACTCCACATCTCGAAGACGGAGGCTCCCAAGCGACACCTAACCAATCTAGGAGGCACCACCCTCCAAAAGGTAATAGATGTTGTAGATGATGATGAACTCCTTGCTCTTGTGCTTCAAATGATAATCTCCCCAACACTCAACTCTCCTCACTGATTTGGCTTTGGTGGAAGAAAGGATTGAGTGGAAAGCAACTTGGGAAGGTTAGAAATCAAGTTTCATATGGTAGGAATGGAGCAACTTGATCTCAACACAAGGGTAGGTAGTTCTCTTCTCAGAAAGTGTAAGGTAGGAGTGGTAGTACTTTCTGATGGCTCTCTCCGCGAATGAAGAGGGGGTGGAGGGGTATATATAGCCTCCACACAAAATCCAACCGTTACACACATATTTGAGCAATCTCGGTGAGACCGAAGTGAAAACTCGGTCAGACCGAAAGTTCAAATATAGTGAACGTTGGGGTTTTCGGTGGGACCGAAAATACCATCTCGGTGAGACCGAAAGTGCAAAAGATATGAACGTTGGAGTTTTCGGTGGGACCGAGAAAGAAAACTCGGTTAGACCGATTTGACAAAAGACAGGAACATGCCAGTTTCGGTGGGACCGGAAATGCAATATCGGTGAGACCGATTGGAGCCAAGACAGAAGCTTGCCAATCTCGGTAAGACCGAAAAAGCAATCTCGGTTATTCCGATATGATGTCAAATGGTTACAGAAGGTTGGCAGTCCATATTTCAGTGAGACCGATCTCAAACTCGGAATGACCGATTTTTCTAGGGTTTGGCATATGGCTGAGGTGGTTCATCTCGGTGGGACTGAGTTGGAAGAATCGGTTTGTCCGAGATTACTTATGAGTGTGTATAGTAGTGAAAGTTGCTGATAGTTGAAGGAGATATATCACTAAGCACTTGAGCAACCAGATCATCAACACAACCTCATCCCCTTTTAATAGTATTGGCTTTTCCTATGGACTCAATGTGATCTTGGATCACTAAACCAAAAATGGAGTCTTGAGCTTTTGCCAATGCTTGCCTTAGCATTTTGAGGGGTCCACTTCTTCAGTCATTTCCATAGCCAATGTGATTGGATTTCCTGAAACATACTTGATAAAGGCATTAGTCCAACCACAAAGTATGTTGTCATTAATTACCAAAACCACCCGGAGAGCAAATGTGCTTTCAATCTCCCCCTTTTTGGTAATTGATGGCAACACACTAAGATCACACTAAACAAGACATCAAAGCTTATTGAAAGAAGGACAGAATTATCACGAAAGCTTTGACAAGCATGTAGTACACAGGCTCCCCCTACAAGTGTGCAAGATTTTCATAAATTTTGGTTTTGGACTACCACAAGCACACAGGAGAGATAAGCAAGATGTGCTACATGCAGGTTGGCTATATGCATCAGAGCAGAAGAAAAAGAAGTGAGTGATAATACGTATGTGCATGGTGATTTCTTGCAAACAAGTATTTACAAGCAAGTCACCATAATGCACATTCTGCAAGATGCATATACTTACCTTGAGGTTCCTTGGCATTGTACCTGAAGAAATAAACTTGGGAAAACAAGGTTAGATAACACAAGAGTATTTCTTCAACCAACTGCAAGAACATCAAGAGTACCAAGCCAGGGAGAACATGTGTAAAGAGTGTCTCATATTGAGCACAAGCTTGAATCAGCAAACATGTCTCCGAAACTAAAAGATTTTCAATGAATTCTGAGAGATTTTGCTTTCCATAAGATATCAATTGTGAAGATTCCTCTCCCTTTGAGTTCTCTCAGAACAGGGATGTGATGGAAAAGGCAAAATCAAAAGAATGATGCCAATTGAGAATGATGTCCAATGTAAGACACGACAAAGCTTTGATGTGATTCTCTCCCCCTTAAGATAAGATTGCTTTTCTTCTTCCCCTAAGTCTCTTTTCCCCCTACTCCCCCTAAGTCTTCTCCCCCTTTGACATCAAGTGCCGAAAAGGACAGCAAACTAGGAAGGTTAGGAAAGATGGAAAGAAAGAGGTGGGATCCTTAAGAATCACAACAGGGCAAATAAGAACATGCATAGAGAAACAATGAGTGGAGCTGCAGAAGTTGATATCCTGGAAGATAAATTGGTGACACCGAATTGAGTTAGGGTAGACCCTTTTCGGTTAGACCGAAATAAATAAATCGGTGACGCCGAGTTTAATTCCAAGGAAATACAGAAATAATTCAGCTCACTTTGCGAGGAATGTTTCAAAGGATTTGCAATGAATTTGTAAAAGATTTTCGGGGAATTGATCAGAGCCAGAAGGATATTCAAAGAAACATAAGAATAGAAAAGAAAAAGATTCCTAGATGAAGTGTTTTTTTTTGTTGTTTAAAGAAAACTCAATGAGAGAACATAAGAGAAAATAGAAAGACTCCAAAACATATGTACTTCATCTAGATAAAGGTCGGCGACAAGGTCACCTATGTTTGAGTATATTGACTTAGGAGTCAAATGAAGACATTTGATCATAGGTCATACTCATCATTTAAGCTTAAAATGGGGTTGCCATTTTTCGATTAAGCATTTGATGTGTCCACATCTTATGAAGCTGCTTGTACTCATGACTTTGAGCAAAGCTCCTTAAAGATGTGAAGAACATACCTTGGGCTTGTTGATGCTTTGCTCATGTAGGTAAACTTGATGTAGGTGCTCTTTGAATGTGAAGTTGGAGCGCCATTTCTACTTGTATAGTTCATCTTCCTACATGGGTTAGGCAAGCAAGGAAATACTCAAGGATATCCAAGATGACAAGAGTGAAATACAAGATGTATAATATGTCAAAAAGGATATGTGGAATTTTGTTCCTTGAACTCAACATCCCAAAGGGCTAGATACTTGGTCAATGACAAGATTACTCATGATTTGAGTGTGTGGTAATCTTGTGGAATGTAGATCATCCAAGTACCTGCAAAGAGTTAGATGCAATACAAGGGGGCAAATGTGTCCAAGACATATGATCACCATCATAAGAGAAATATCAAGGATTAGTCAAGTGAGCTCATGCCTTGCATGCATCAATGGAGTTCTTACTCCAAGTTTGAAGCATCAATGATGTTCAACTCACTCCTTAAGCGACAAAACACCTTCTCATCAAGAGGTTTTGTAAAGATATCAGCAAGTTGTTTGTCAGTACGAACATGCTTAAGATTAATGTCACCCTTGGCAATATGATCACGAATAAAATGGTGACGAACTTCAATATGCTTTGTTCGAGAGTGTTGCACTGGATTGTGTCCAATTTTAATTGCACTCTCATTGTCACAAAGCAAGGGAACATGTCTCACATGTATCCCATAATCCTTAAGCGTTTGTGTCATCCATAGCAATTGAGCACAACACGAACCAGCAGCAATATATTCTGCTTCGGCAGTGGATAATGATACCGAATTTTGTTTCTTGGAGGACCAAGATACAAGGGATCGACCAAGGAATTGACATGTACCCGAAGTTGACTTTCTATCAACCTTGTCACCGGCATAGTCCGAGTCGGAATAGCCAACAAGGTCGAAAGAGGCTCTCTTAGGATACCAAATGCCAAAGTTTGGTGTGTGTATCAGGTATCTCACTATCCTTTTAACAGCTTTAAGATGACATTCTTTAGGGGCTGCTTGATATTGCGCACACATGCATACACTCAACATTATGTCAGGACGAGAAGCACAAAGATATAGTAGAGAACCAATCATAGATCGGTAAACCCTTTGATCAACGGGTTCTCCATCTTTTGTCAAGTCATTGTGTCCACTTGTAGGCATGGGGGTACTCATACCTTTGCTTTCTTGCATGTTGAACTTCTTGAAGAGATCCTTGGTGTACTTTGTTTGTGAGACAAAAGTACCCTCCTTAGATTGCTTGATTTGCAACCCAAGGAAGAATTTGAGTTCACTCATCATGGACATCTCATACTTCTCCGACATGAGCTGTCCAAACTTCTTGCTAAAATGAGGGTTAGTTGAACCAAAGATAATATCATCAACATATATTTGGCACACAAATAGTTCACCGTTAACCCTTTTCGTGAACAGCGTTGAGTCTATCTTTCCAATCTCAAACCCTTTTTCAAGAAGAAAGCTAGTTAAGCATTTGTACCAAGCTCTAGGAGCTTGTTTAAGACCATAAAGAGCTTTATGCAACTTGTAAACATGATTAGGCTTTTTGGGGTTCACAAATCCGGGAGGTTGTTTCACAAATACTTCCTCCTCAATTTCACCATTTAGGAAAGCACTTTTGATATCCATTTGATAGAGAGTAATATCATGGTGATTGGCATAAGCAAGAAGAATGCGAATGGACTCAAGTCTAGCAACGGGAGCATAGGTCTCACCATAGTCCATACCTTCGACTTGTGTGTAACCTTGAGCTACGAGACGAGCCTTGTTGCGGATGACTTGTCCATCTTCATCTTGCTTGTTCCGAAACACCCATTTGGTTCCAATGATGTTTTGATCATCCTTGGGCTTCTCTACCAAAGTCCACACCTTGTTCCTCTCGAAGTTGTGTAGTTCTTCGTGCATAGCGTTCACCCAATCCGGGTCTTCAAGTGCTTCTTCTACCTTCATAGGTTCAATACTAGAGATAAATGAGTAATGCTCACAGAAGTTAGCTAAGCGAGTTTTAGAGCGAGTAATTCTCCCGGAGTTGATGTCGTTCATCATTTGTTCTACGGGATGATTCTTCTTGACTCTTGCTCGAACTCGGGATAGCTTTTGTTGATGTTGTGGCTGAGCTTCCTCATCATCTTCATCTTCCTCTTCTTCTTCTTCGTTGTTGTTGGTGTTGTCTTGAGGCGGTGGAGAAGGAGGTTGTGGTGGATCTTCTTGTTGCACTTCCTCATCTTGGTGAGTTCCACTTGTGGAGGCCTCCATGTTGCCTTGAGGTTCATCTCGCCGTGAGGTAGGTGGCTCCACATATGTAGATGAGGTACTCTCCTTCACTTCCATGGGACGGATCTTTCCAATAGATAAGTCTTGGATAGCTTCCGATGGGTCCTTGTCTCCTACATCAATAGGCATTTGCTCTACTTGCGAGCCATTAGATTCATCAAACTTCACATCTACCGTCTCTTCAACCTTTCGGGTGAAATTATTGTAGACACGGTAGGTGTGGGAGTTCGATCCATAACCAAGGAGAAAGCCTTCATGAGATTTAGGAGCAAATTTAGACCGACGATGCTTATCAAGGATATAGCATTTAGAACCAAAGACACAAAAGTATCCCACTTGGGGTTTGTTACCGGTGAGAAGCTCGTATGATGTCTTGCCGAGAAGCTTATGAAGATAAAGCCTGTTGATAGCATGACAAGCTGTCTCGACCGCTTCTCCCCAAAAATGCTTCGGTGTCTTGTATTCATCAAGCATCGTTCTTGCCATCTCTATGAGCGTTCGGTTCTTCCTCTCAACAACTCCATTTTGTTGAGGAGTGTACGTGGCCGAGAACTCATGTAGAATTCCTTCCTCATCGAGAAAAGAGTCTACATTGGCGTTCTTGAATTCCGTTCCATTGTCACTCCGAACTTTCTTGATCTTCACTTCAAATTGATTTTGGGCCTTTCTGGCAAAGGTTTTGAAGATCCTCTGAACCTGCGATTTGTCATCAAGGAAAAATACCCACGTAAATCTGGAATAATCATCAACTATAACTAGACCAAAGGAGTTACCACCAAGGCTTTTGTAAGCATTGGGACCGAAGAGATCCATATGAAGAAGCTCAAGCTGTCTCCTCGTAGTCATGATGTTCTTTACGGGATGACTTCCACCTACTTGTTTTCCTGCTTGACAAGCACTACAAAGTCTATCTTTGTCAAAGAGAACATCTTTAACACCAAGAATATGATCACCTTTGATCAGCTTGTCTAGATTACGCATACCAACATGTCCTAGCCTTCTATGCCATAACCAACCTTTAGAGGATTTAGCAATGAAACAAGCTCTAGGTTGGGCTTTCTTAGTGAAATCAACAATATATAGATCACCTCTACGGATACCGGTAAATGCCATGTTTTGATTGTCACGACGAAAGACTTGGCAATCTACTTTGGTGAATAGCACATTGAATCCAAAGTCAGCTAATCTAGACACGGAAAGTAAATTGTATCCAAGAGATTCTACAAGCATGACATTTTGAATAGAGCTATCATGAGATATGGCCACCTTACCAAGGCCAAGTACCTTACCCTTGGAGTTGTCTCCAAAAGTCACATACTTGCGTGGACCATCGTTCTTTGCAAGCTCTCGAAACATGTCTTTGTCTCCGGTCATGTGATCGGTGCATCCACTATCAAGAATCCACTCTTTACCGCCGGACAGGTAGTCTCTCAGGTTTGCCATGAGATTGAGACTCTGCATGACCTTGTCTAGCTTGGCGTCCGAATCGAAGTAATCATCATCATGCTCATGCTCATCATCATATTGACCCATAGATTGTTCATCATCAACACCTAGGTCAATTTGATAAGTACTTGCATTAGTTTTGTCAATGTGACAATAATCTTCGGAATGCAATGCAAGAGCATTTCTAATTAAAACATTGATGAAAGCGGGATCACCCTTCTTTTTCATAAGATCACGAAGCTCAAAGAAGCATTTATCAAAGTTGGGATCATTGGGGTGCATCTTATCAAATTCAATAGTCTTGTATAGAATTTCATCAAGACCTCTCATAGAGTAGTCCGGATAAAGTTCTTCCAAGGACTTCCACATAGCATAGGCACACTCAAAGTTTGTAACAAGCTTAAGCAAATCATCGGGTAACCCTCTAATGATAAGATTTACAGTTCTAAGGTTACAAAGCAAATCAAGCTCTTCATCCATGGTAGGATGCAAGGGATCAAAAGGAGGCACATAGGGGTTCTCAATATATTTGCACAAATTGTACTTCTTAAAGATACTAAGCATTTCAAACCTCCATGAGTTATATGACTCTCCATTAAGAATAGGCACTCTATGGCTAACACTCCCAAACATAGACACGTCCATCTTCCTCCAATGGTGTGTAAACCAAAGCAATGGAGACCAAAGCTCTGATACCAATTGTAGGATCGAAGAAGGTGAGAGTGTCTAAAGGGGGGGTGATTAGACTACTCGACAAGATAAAAATTCTGTCTTTTAACAAGAACAGATTTTGGCAGATTTTGCATAACACACAACTCAAGTAGCATACTACACATGCAATTCTAGAGTATGGGCAGCGGAAAGTAAATTGCACAAGTAGTAAAGAGAAGTGGAGAAGATCAAACGCAATTTGGAGACGCAATGATTTTTCCCGTGGTTCCGATAGGTGGTGCTATCGTACATCCACGTTGATGGAGACTTCAACCCACGGAGGGTAACGGCTGCGCGAGTCCACGGAGGGCTCCACCCACGAAGGGTCCACGAAGAAGCAACCTTGTCTATTCCATCATGGCCTACGCCCACGGAGGGCTAGCCTTACTCGGGGTAGATCTTCACGAAGTAGGCGATCTCCTTGCCCTTACAAACTTCTTGGTTCAACTCCACATCTCGAAGACGGAGGCTCCCAAGCGACACCTAACCAATCTAGGAGGCACCACCCTCCAAAAGGTAATAGATGTTGTAGATGATGATGAACTCCTTGCTCTTGTGCTTCAAATGATAATCTCCCCAACACTCAACTCTCCTCACTGATTTGGCTTTGGTGGAAGAAAGGATTGAGTGGAAAGCAACTTGGGAAGGTTAGAAATCAAGTTTCATATGGTAGGAATGGAGCAACTTGATCTCAACACAAGGGTAGGTAGTTCTCTTCTCAGAAAGTGTAAGGTAGGAGTGGTAGTACTTTCTGATGGCTCTCTCCGCGAATGAAGAGGGGGTGGAGGGGTATATATAGCCTCCACACAAAATCCAACCGTTACACACATATTTGAGCAATCTCGGTGAGACCGAAGTGAAAACTCGGTCAGACCGAAAGTTCAAATATAGTGAACGTTGGGGTTTTCGGTGGGACCGAAAATACCATCTCGGTGAGACCGAAAGTGCAAAAGATATGAACGTTGGAGTTTTCGGTGGGACCGAGAAAGAAAACTCGGTTAGACCGATTTGACAAAAGACAGGAACATGCCAGTTTCGGTGGGACCGGAAATGCAATATCGGTGAGACCGATTGGAGCCAAGACAGAAGCTTGCCAATCTCGGTAAGACCGAAAAAGCAATCTCGGTTATTCCGATATGATGTCAAATGGTTACAGAAGGTTGGCAGTCCATATTTCGGTGAGACCGATCTCAAACTCGGAATGACCGATTTTTCTAGGGTTTGGCATATGGCTGAGGTGGTTCATCTCGGTGGGACTGAGTTGGAAGAATCGGTTTGTCCGAGATTACTTATGAGTGTGTATAGTAGTGAAAGTTGCTGATAGTTGAAGGAGATATATCACTAAGCACTTGAGCAACCAGATCATCAACACAACCTCATCCCCTTTTAATAGTATTGGCTTTTCCTATGGACTCAATGTGATCTTGGATCACTAAACCAAAAATGGAGTCTTGAGCTTTTGCCAATGCTTGCCTTAGCATTTTGAGGGGTCCACTTCTTCAGTCATTTCCATAGCCAATGTGATTGGATTTCCTGAAACATACTTGATAAAGGCATTAGTCCAACCACAAAGTATGTTGTCATTAATTACCAAAACCACCCGGAGAGCAAATGTGCTTTCAGCTTCCTGGATTATTTGTTGTCCATCCTCTCCCCTCGAATATATGTGACTTAATTTCAAATCTTGGAACCTCTTGTGCTATTGTTATCACCGGAATTTATAGGAAGGAGAACTAATTTCAGTTCTTGATGTCGCTGAGTAGTACTGTTAGTGGAAACCATCTTCTGTAATTAAATATTTCTAGCCTATTTTTGGATCAAGACAGGCTATGGTCGATCATTTGCATTTCCCTCGCCCTTCATTTCTTTGTTTGATAATATTTGGATGAGGGTTCATGCTTTTTTTATTTACAGGTCCCCAGCCTTCTTTGTACTGTCACAGACTCCCTCAAATTCTTCTTCATGAAACAAACAGACAGTGAAGATGAGAACGGCAAATATCAGTGAGACGCACATCTCTTTCTCTCTCTCTCTCCCAAGGTGTGTAGGATGGATTACCGCTGTTTTGTGCTCCAGCAATAGTTGGCATTGATTAGTTAGGTTTAGGAACACTAAATTATTTAATTACCATGTTAAGCAAGGCATTTAAATGTAGCTTCGTTTGGCCTCAAAAGTCCTCCCTCTATGTTGTGTTACGTAACGGGCACGTGTCTATGAGTTTCCTTTATTTCAATCTATTGCCATCAAATTCACAAGTAATTGTCCATTGATTGTCCCTACAGCTGCTTGCTAATGTGATCCATAGTTCCACTACTCATATAATTGGCTCCTTTTCCCTACCACAATAATACGTTACTGCAATTATTTGATTGTCTGCATATGTAGTTTTGTTTCATCATGTTGTTATAGAACAGCTTGCGAAATTATCTTATATTATGGGATGGAGGGAGTATATGATATATTTTCTTATGACATATGTTCTTCTATGTAGATTTCCTTTCAGTAGGTAAATCTGAATAAGTGGTTGAAGAAAGAATTCTATGTAAAGGATCAAGTAACAAATGGTTGGTCATTTACCTATATGTTCACATTTACTACTATCAAAGGTTTTTATGTTGGATCACCAGAGGTTTGTGATTTTGTTTAATATTAGGATAAAAGTCTTCATGTTTACTTATTCTGAACTTTTGTCTTACAAACGCAAGGGGAAAATGGAATCAGAAATAAAATATGGTTATGATAACACAATTCTTGCTGACAGTTTAAGAAACAAGCACACTTTTTGTTGGTGTTTGTTTGCATATAACACCTTTGTTAGTAAGATAAAGCATGCTTCTATATATACTTAATGGAAATATGATGATTAAGAGGAATGAGGAAATCATATTCCTTCAAGATTTTAGTGTGCGATTTTATTTAAACTGGTAAGTCACAAGTACTTAACTTTGTTTCTTTGAATAATGCACGTGATTTTGGCAAAACTAATCATACTTTGCCCATACATGTTGTCTATTGTATTGATGTGACATTTGAACCCTTCTTTGTTTACTAAAGAGGTGTGAAATCAATCATAGTTTGTGTTGTCTACAGAGCCACATTTTGGTCTATGTATAGTATGTCCCTTTGTTTACTATGGAATGTTTAACTAATTTATTTAATACTAAGTGTAAGATATTGTGATATTTAGGGTTGTTTCCTATTTGCATTGTCACTTGATACCATTGTTCTAATAGTAATCACGATTTGAAGGAATATAATTATTTTTGTTCATGCTTCATGATTTTTTCAATCATAGGTTTCCTCAAGAATATTTTGTTATGTACATCTATTTGAAGAAGTGTCCAATTATTTTTAATTTTTAGCATGTATTCCCGCAGCAACGCGCGGGGGAATTAGCTAGTATATCAAAAGCACGAAACCAGCGCAATAGCTAAGAGCATCTCCATTAGCATGTGTATATTTGGATGTCTATATATTCATATAGACAATGGTCTAAAAAGATTCTCTCATATACACGTCCATTTCTGCATCAGAACGTCTATATACATGGACCATGACAGGTGGGCCGTCGCTGGGGAGAGGAAAGAATCATGACTGCAGCTGAGTTTAGACAACGCCTTCACATTGTCTAGGCATGGACATTGTCGAGGTCGATTTAGAGGATGTGTATATTTGGACGACCATATAGACAAGCTGTTGGACGCCTGTTTTGGGCTCACATCGTGGAAAACAAGTATAGACATCCATATAGACAAGCTATTGGAGATGCTCTAAGGCCTTGCATTCCGCACGGGAGAACAGGGTTCGATTCCTAGTCGATATCCCCTTTTTCTCCCCTTTTTCTTATAGCATGCTCTGCACACGGTAATGGCCGGTCGGGGCGGGCCCAGAATTTAAAGACAGTGTATTCAAAATTTCAATGGCTATTTTTAAAGCTATGAATCCTTGTTTTTGACGTGTATAATTGATTATAGTACCATATTGTACTAATGGTATATTATATAAAAGATATAACATAATATAATAGAATTGTAAATTTGGTCATGCTTTGAAATTGTTCAATAGATAGAAAGACTAATTAGTCAAGATATTAGAGTGACAACATCTTAAGATATTAGAGTACAAAAGAGATAGGAAATATAAAATGATTAGAAAAGACTTAGATACTACAGGAGAACTAATTTTGTAAATAATGTTCATTGTAATAATTCCTCAATTTATAAGCGTTCCCAGATTGTAATTCATGTCTAATTTTGTAAATAATGTTCATTGTAATAATTCCTCAATTTATAAGCGTTCCCAGATTGTAATTCATGTCGAAAATCGCAAATTGTCATGTCTAAATAATCAATAGTTAATTGCAAACAAGTTTCTAATATTAAAATACTAAAATAGAAATCCCACTAACCAAGTTAACTTACTGTTGTAAGTCAATGCTGGAAAACGGAAGAAGAAGACGAGGCGCCGACACCTGGAGATCCAAATTTTAACAGTCTAACGATTAATATGTTAAGAAAGACATAATATTATCAATCAGATTTGGATCAGCCCTGCCGCCATGCCCTACCCATGACTCCACGAGTGCGAAGAGCATTGGGAGGCGTCGGTTCGTCTCGTGCAATATGTATTTTTGGCGAAGCGTGTGCAAGCCCTGCGTGCTGCTGCAGCGATTTGGGCCACTTGGGCCATGTCGAGGTGGTGAGGAAACCATAGAGAGAAGTGGGTTAGTGTTTGTTTTCGGGCTGAAATCCTTGGCTGGCCTTTATTTGCTGCATCTATTCCGTTTTCCCCTGCATACAGATGAGATACACTATATATAAAAAGTTTTTTGCCAATATAATGGGTATTCAACTGAATACCCTTGAATTGAACTGGGCCCGCCCCGGTCGTGACGCCCACTGAATTCTATTTTCCTTTTTGCTTTTCCTCTCATCAAAAAACATTAGAGAAATCATAAAATGTTCGTGATTTTCGAAAAAATGTTCTCATGTTATAAAAAATCATGATTTGGAAAAATCATAAAATAAAAAACGTTGATGATTTTCAAAATATGACCGTGCATTTAAATAAAAAATCATGAAATAATTTTTTTGATGATTTTTAATAGCAGGCCCTGCACACGGTAATGGGCCGGTCGTGACGCCCACTGAATTCTATTTTCCTTTTCGCTTTTCCCCTCTTCAAAAAACATTCGGGAAATCATATTTTTTTCTGATTTTCGAAAAACTGTTCTCATGTTATAGAAAATCATGATTTCAAAAAAAAAATCATGAATTATTTTTTTTGATGATTTTTAAAATATGACCGTATATGTAAATAATAAATGATGATTTCAGAAAAAAACATGAAATAAAAAATGCTGTTATTTTTAAAATATGATCTTATATTTAAAACATATTCTGGAATTTGAAAGCAACGCCGATGAAATTTTAGAAAATATTCACAAAAATTAAAACCGATTCGTAAGTAACGAACAAAACAAACCATCACTTAGGTAGAGGATTTATTAGGGGATCTGTAGAGGTCGTTTTATGATTTTATCTAGTCCCTCACACGTGAGGTAAAAAAAGGTTCCCGTGTTCTGCACATTGCTGAGCCCAAAAAAATTGACACAGCTTCCTATGCGTCAGTTTTGTAAGCTATATGAAAATGACTAAATGTCTAGTTTGCCTTCATACAAAACTATTTTGATACCACAGTTCTACTGGTTATGGGAAACACCACTGCAGTAGGTCAAGGCGAGACACACCATGCATCAGTCTAGCTTAGGTAGGGATCCATCAATGTAGTTTGCTCAGCAAAATATATATTTTATTGTGGCGCCTTGAAAAATGAAGTCGTGATGAGACCATCACATTTTCAGTTTTTAAAATGACTTTTTAAAAATCCCTACTCATCATGACACCACTCAAACATAGTTTGTGAAATGACATATTGAGCATCCTTATCTCATCCTGCATTTGATTCAGATTTTTTTTATCTCCACCACATCTACATAATATAATTGTTTTTCTCCCGCTGCAACGCACAGACATGTTCACTAGTGTTGAATAATTAATAAAGATGGCCGTATGCATCGATTGATGCAGAGGCCGGGGTCTTAACCTCCTTTTCCAGAAAAAAGTTGTCAATAATAGGAAATGTCATTGACCGTCAAACCAACCATTGCTTTGGGTTATCACGAAAGATAATTTCCCTAGTGATAAGAGAGTGCCTAGAGCAGGATTACACCAAAATTTCTGCGGTCGATTTCAACCAACTGTCGGATCTCAATCCTATGGCTCCTCAATTGCGATTTGGCATATTTACATTTGCCTCAACCTTAGCACAAACGTTGGAATAAACCTTAGTCCAGCGGAAAATATGGTCTTTATTGAAGAAATATTATGTTATCTGAACATTATTGTTCTGTTAGCAATTTCACAAGCTTGAGCAGGTTCTGATCTGACGACCCTCCCTGCGTGATGCTCGTACACGCCGCGTCCTTCCACGTAGCCGCCCTTGCCTTTATCCCATCGTCGCCCAACAGCTGCTCGACCTTGTTCTTGATCTCCTCCTTGGTGACCACCCCTCTCTCATCGGCGTGGACCTTAACGCCGGTGCCCCACACGTTGCAGATGTAGCTTTGGTTGGCGAAGTAGGGCCAGCACAGAAACGGCACGCCGTGAAGCATGCCTTCCATGGTCGAGTTCCACCCGCAGTGCGACACGAAGCATGCGACGGCGGGGTGCGAGAGCACGCGCTGCTGTGGCGCCCAGCCCACGACCAGCCCCTTGCGCTCCACGCGGCGCTTGAACGCGTCGAACCAACCTTCTCCGATTCCGGCGGTAATGTTCGGCCGGACCGCCCAAAGGAAAGGCCGGCCGGTGAGCTCCAGCCCGTGGGCGAGCTCCTGCATCCGCGCCGCGTCGAAGACGGTGAAGCTCCCGAACGCCACGTAGACGACCGAGCCGCGGGCCTGCGCGTCGAGCCAGGGGAGGCAGACCGGGTCCTCTGGCCAGAGCTGGCCGGCAGACCTCGACGCCGGCGGCGCTGCGAGGGGCCCGACGGGCAGCGAGTTGGGGACGAGATCGAGCGCCTCCGACTCGATCTCCTCGAACGTGTTGCAGATGACGGCGGCGGCCAGCGGTATGACCGGGTTGGTCTTGAGCAAGATCTGAAACATCAACCTGCGTCTCTCCGGCAAGCTGCTGAGGCAGACCCATGGTAGCTCGGCGACCTCGATCGGCGGCATCTTGGGGGTGAGCTTGATCGTCTCGTTGCTCTTCACGTTCCCTGCAGATATTTCATACAAACACTCGATCTCTGAGTCACATAGAACGACACAGAGGAGCACAGTGCTCTACTTGATTTGGTTTGGTTTCTTCTTACCACACTCGTCGATGACGCCATCGTCGATCAGCTTGGGCACGTGCAGCCGGAGCGCGAACACGGCGGCCGAGAAAGTCGAGAACAGGGCGATGCGGACGCCCGTCATGGTGGCCAGCTCCATCGCCCAGCACATGGACGCATCGGCGATCAGCCACTTTATCTTCTTGGACCTGATCATCTCCTCGAGGGGGCCGAGCATGGCCGCCGACAAGCCGCTGCCCAGCAAGGCGATGTCGGTGCGGTCGCCGTCGGGGCCCATGCCGTCCGGGAGCGAGACCATGTGGATGCCGATGCCGTCGGGGTCAACGGCTCTTCTCTCGCCGCCCATGGCCTTAATGGCGCGGTCGTGGTTGTAGTCCGTGTTCACGAACTCCACCTCGAGGCCGTGGGCGACGAGCCGGTGGGAGAGCTCCATGAGGGGCATGACATGGCCCTGCGCAGGGAAGGGAAGCACCATCACGGGAGGAGGAGCCATGGATGCGAGACCAACTGGCTGGTGGCTACTACCCAGCTTGAAAGGTCGTGGCGTGGTAGGAGGACGACCCCGAGCATTTTCTAGCTAGCTAGCTAGCTTAGTGTGGTTCGCATCTCCATTTGAAATAAATATAAGTACGGCAGCTTGTGCGTATGGCGCTGTCGCTGCACGACAGCTTGGGATAGATATACGCAAGCTTTCTAATTCGCCACATGCTTATGGATAGAGATAGCGAATTGAAATTGCCGATGGAAGGTGCCAACGACTTCAATCATATTTGGATCACGTCATAGTATGGGATGGGCAAGATTGTCAGTGCAAGCTTGCATAAGATGAAAAACAGTCGCCGTCCGGCGTCCCGGCGTCATTTCTCTGTTGAGAGCACGGGCTGGTTTTTCATGGCTCTTCTCCTGCGTTCGCCGGTATCTTTTTTTATGTTTTGCCATCCACTTGTCACTTTCTTTTAGGCGCTTAGGGTGGATGGTGCATCGATAAGCAATGTTATGCGGAAGTAGGTTGTCTTCAGAGGTGACCGGCGTTTGTCGAGACATAATGCAATGTTTTAGCTTAGGATATGCCCTTTTGTGTTGTAGTTTGCTTTTCGGTGGTGTCTGCCGTTAGTCTCTGGCAAATTTTAACATGCTCCCTCTTACCCCTTATTTTTACATATGAGGTAAGAAGGTAAGAGTTAATCCAACCACTAATTAATGTGATCAACGGCTCAGATCTACTACATACTCTTACCTCTCATGTGAAAAGAGGGGGTAAGAGGGACCATGCTAAAACTGCTCGTAGTCTCTACCTAGTTTAGTTTGTGTGATACGCTCGTCGTTCAAAGCGAGAGATAGTTTATAATTGCAATTATGTATTCTATAAAACTATGGCCGAGAGGTTTAGGACCATGAGGAGTAGTCATGGATGTATTCTATAAAACTATGGCCGAGAGGTTTAGGACCACGAGGAGTAGTCATGGATGCGATCTAAGAGCATCTACAACCGGATATGTCAAATACGTTCCCCTCAAACGCCCGTTGACGCGTCCGGGCTCGTTCGCGGGCAGTGACCGAGCATCCCTCAAATTTCATTTCTTGCGTCCGGACATCACATACTAGATTCTCAAATCCATACAATGGCATGCAAACTATAAAAAATTACGTACTACGTCGATCACACCTAGCTAATCCTCGTGGGAGATGTCGACGATCTCCATGCCCGACTCCGGCAGCATGGGCGGCAGCTGCAGCTCCGCCTCCTCCATGTTGAAGCCCGACAGCTGCTGCTCCGCCTCCTCCACCTCCACCGGAGCCATCTCGTCCTCCTCCTCTTCCCCTGGCCGCTCCTACTCCTCGTCCGCCTCCGACGAGTCCGGAGGCAGCCCGACAGCGATGCGGGCGGCGCACGCGACTTGCCTCGCACGGATCTCCTGCGGGGTCTCGTAGCAGCGCTCCGGCGTCAGCATAGTGTAGTAGATGATCTTGCTCCGGACCAAGGCGGAGTACCGGAGCGTGGGCGGAGCGTCTGACCATTGGCAGAGCGCCGGAGCGGGAGAGGAAGGAGATGTATTGGCTCAGACTGGCGGCGCGGAGAGGGGGGGGGGTGGATAGGTTAGGATTGCGGGACGTCGGCCAGCTTAACTAGCTGGATTCGGTCTTGGACGGCGAGCCGGAGCAGTAACACACGGCGTTTACACCGAGGCGACGGACGCGGCGTTCGTCAGATCGTTGGGTTTTCTGGCGTTCTCGCGTGGGACCCCGCTGTCAAACCGACGTCGTGGGCGTGCCCGGGCGCGCCTAGACGCCCTCATATCCACCTCATATTCTGGCTGGATATAAGGTGTCGATCAGCCCAAGCGTTTGAGGTCTGTCTGAATCGAAAAATCGTGACCGATCAGTGACCGGCGGGCCGTTTGAACGTTTAAGGCCGGTTTGGGATGTCCGGCTGTAAATGCTCTAACGGGATACAATATCCAGCTTTCAAAGTTGTAATAAGTACCTAGTGGTTCACTTCGCATGTGCTACTTGCAATATAACTACGGCAACTTGTGTGGATGGCGCTATCGCTGATACGGAAGCTTTCGAGTTCGGCACTGCTTATGGATAGAGATTGCGAATTGAGAAATTGCCGATCGAAGGTACATGTGCCAGTCCTATCGCCGCACATGTGCGTCAGAGCATGCATCACCAAAATTGTACTGACTATTCTAGTGGCGTCTTGTCAACGACTTTCATCAGATTTCGATCACGTTACTGTATGGGACGGGCAAAATTGTCCATGCAACTTCGAAGAACAGCCGCCATTGCTGTATGTGGCCGGACCGGCCGAGAGGGTTTCATGTCGTATGGTCTACTTTCTAAGAGCATCTTCGATTAGATTGGGCAAATCCGATCACCAAAACGCTCACAGACGCGACCAAGACGTGTACACGGACAGCGTCAACTGGCGCATCATTTGTCCTCCCGGACAACCACACTTCTATATGTCAACCCTCATATTCATGCAAATTCATACACATTCATTGTATAACACAAATTCATCATCAATTGAACATTTTGACGATAGAAAATGAATGACGATTCAACAATTCATTACATGTCAAAATAAAATTCAACAATTCATACATAGATATGCGATACATGAATGAATCAAACGCCTTCATTGTTGGCCTAGTTGATCAACCACTTCTTATCTTCATCATCCATGCGCAACAAATTATGCAAACAATGCAAAATGGCATATGGGGC
>LR738713.1:718155644-718186193 GCA_902687465.1 Secale cereale | reverse complement strand
GGGGGGAGAGGTGAGCCGCATCTGCTTCCGTCCACCTCTGGCCCCCACCACCCCCTCGTGCTTCCTCGCCGGCGACAACCTAAACATTAGACATGGGCCTCTTGAAAAACAAAACACTAGACATGGGATTGTTCAGTGCAGGGGCTCCGGCAAGAGCAAGGGGAAGTTCACCCTCGGCGCTTACTCCTCCCGTGCTCCTCCTCCCCCGCCGATGTCGGTGCCTGCACATCCCGGTGCACTAAGCACGCTGGCACTGAGAGTTCAGGCAGCCGCCGCCGTACCCCGACGTCACGCTGTCATACCACTGGCACCTCGATCCGCATCGGATCTCGGTGCCTGCATGTTGTTTCGGGTGTTTTCTTCTCCGGGGCGGCGTTTTTCTACGCACATTGCAGACGTCGGCGTCTTCTGATCTACATCAATGACTTTTCAGCCACTACTTCTACAATCTCCTTGGTTCAAACAAAATTGCTCCGTCGAGATGAAGGCCCAGATGGAGGCCCAGAGGCAACAACAAGGTTTGCTCATGGCGCGCCCTTTGATGGTTGCAAGAGGAAGAAGACTTCGGCGACCCTAAAGATGTGGATATATTTTTCTTTTTCTACAAAGGTGTGCTTGTAAGGTCATGCGCTAAATATATGGCCTTAGGACTTCCCAAAAAAAAGTTCCATGAATAGAGTATCATATAATCTTGCTAAATGTGGTTATGTAGTGAAAACTTATATATTGTTTGTTTGTTGGGAGCCTACCATCCGGCGTCACACTGGGTGTTGTTTAAGAATATATATTTTTAAACTATTTAAGAATATTTCTTTAAATGAGGTGTTTTGAAAAATCAAATCATTTTATATATATTTTTAACACAGCACAATCAAATATGCTTACATATATGATATATGCATATAGTCATATACACTTATCCTTATGAACGCACGCGTACACATCCTACCCCTACTCATTTCACAACCTATTTGTGATACATAGCACATTCCTTTCATGCTGATTTTGTGCTTCATAACCTACTTTGTATTGCAAATAGTTCGAAGAGTTAGCAGTTAGCAGGTTAAAATCCTTCGAGTTTTTTTCAGATTAAGATGTGTACGCTAGGGCATCACGTTCATACTTGGTGAGCAATCATAATCTGGGAAGATGTACGCAAGGGAAACACGTCAGAAAAACGTGCAAAATATAAAAGGATCCGTCTATCTTACATCTAACACACCAAATAGCTCACATCTAGATGTGAAATAGCAAACCCATAAAATAAAAAGAGAAATACAACAAATGTTTCTTCGTCTGTCTCAGACATACAGTATATAGTGAACGGAAATGCGACTCACTCGTTTAGGAGGGTAACAAATCTCTGGAAATTCTCATACGAGGACCCGCCCTCGGCAATGCTCCTACGAGCTGCATCCCTGAGCATCCCTACCCTCTCCGCGATTGCCTCGTCGCCGATGACCTGCTCGAGTTTGCTCTTCACCTCCTCCTTCGTCACGACTCCATCTCCGAGCGTCACGGCCAAGCCGGTCCTCCAGATGTCGCAGATGTAGCTCCGGTTCGTGAACTGGTCGGCGAAGTAGGGCCAGCACAGGATGGGCACGCCGTTCCTGACCGCCTCCATCGTCGAGTTCCACCCGCAGTGCGACACGAAGCACGCCACGGCGGGATGCGCCAGAACCTGCATGTAGACATGGATCAGAACCTGGAGATCGCCTGAAGCTTGCAATGAGCGTTGGCAGACGCACCTGCTGCTGGGGGCACCAGCTGACGATCATGCCCTTGCCGGCGACGCGGCTCTGGAACTCGTCGAACCACGCCTTGCCGAGGACATCGGAGGTGAAGTCCGGGCGCACCACCCACAGGAACGGCCGGCCGGTGAGCTCCAGCCCCTCGGCGAGCTCTCTGAACTGCCGCACGTCGAAGATGGTGAAGCTGCCGAACGCCACGTACACGACGGAGCCTTCGGACTGCGTGTCCAGCCACTCCAAGCAGCTTACATCTTCCAGCCAGAACTGCCCGACGGGCTTCCGGAGCTCCTGGTCGGCGAACAGCGGGCCGATGGGCAGTATCTCCGGGAACAGGCCGAACGCCACTGTCTCGGCGTCGAGGAACGAGTTGCACACGACGATCTCGGCGAGGCTGATCGCCTGGGCGTTGTCGGTGACCACCAGCTTGAAGACGAGCTGCTGCCCCTCGGGTGGACCGTCGATGCACCATGGCAAGCGCGACGTGCAGATCGGCGGCATCTCAGGGGCGATCTCATATATTCCCTCCCGCTTTGCCACGCCTACAGTTTACATATTTGTCATCATGTGTGCTTCAAGGGAAAAGTCGCAAAGCTGAATGCACATATGACTTCTGCAGCGGAGTTGCCGCTGAGTCTAGAGGTAATATTACCAGTGGTGCTTAAAATTGACTGCATGAATTTGAAAAATACATCGAACTGGTTCTAAAACTTGGCACGACCGTACAAATACGGTGCTAATCCAATCCGTGGATGTATAATGCGTTGACGTGGCATCGTATTTTGATTAGCATGCATACAAGGCATGTGACTTACTTTCAACAGAGGCTTTGTTGTATGTATGTCTCTATGACTAGCGGGCCCCACATGTCAGCACAAAGGGCAAATCAACGTCAAAAGTTGGAACCTTTGTGACTCGAACTAGTGATGTGGGGCTAGAAAGTGACTGCCTGAGCAACTCTGCTATACACTTTTGAACGACAAGTAACGATATCTTCGTTAATGTCTTGTGTAGGAACACATACGTCGCTTTTAAATGGGATGTAGTTAGTGCAGCCCATTTAGCACATGTTATATTCTTTATTAGAAATTTGTAAAAAAATGTAAACTAATATCACAGTAAATATATTCCAGTATTTACGTGTTATAAATATTATACGTACAAATAAAATGACTTATTTAAAAGAATCATGTAATTTTAGAAAATATGTACTTATTTACATGTGGAATATACTGAAAACATTTATTTAATGAAAAACTATTAATATTCAGTAAATGTACAAAAATTATACCTCGTAGCTTATATTTAAATTGTACAAAAAGATGGATACAAACATTTTTATTAATATTCACTTATGATAACTTTCACTCATGGCATATGTTCTTAATTCCTATAAAACATAAGTATAGTCACATGTATATATTTATAAAAATTTAAATATGAATTAATATTTTAAAATTACACAAAAAATACTTAAATGACAAATTTAAGAATTATAAAAATGTGCATACCAATATACAAATATTGCTTTGAGAAAAATAATATTTATTAGTTGTAATTTGGAAAGTATTTGTATTATTATAAATTATACAAACATTCTTATAATCATAAATGCTATTTTATTTATATTTTATTTCCAAAAATAAGACGTCAATACTTTTAAGAATTACTCGAACATTTTTCTAAATAAATTGTTTTTTGTATGTATAATATTTATACACAAAGTTTCTTTGTAGCTCAGGCTACGTGGTACCCCTTATCTTCACCATCCAATTCTGCATCGCGATCCGTGCGAATGCATTTGTCTTTTTTGTTTCTCTCAAACGAGACAATATACGAACTTCAAACTTTGCAGACCAAACAAACATTAGAACATCAATGTGGGAAAAAACTTTCAGATTTTTTCATGCATTTTAAATAATTAAAATAATATTTTTAGTCAAACAAAATGTCATTTTGTATATTTATATCGGACCAAAAAATCTGAAAGTTTTTTCACACATTGATGTTCTAATGTTTGTTCGATCTGCAAAGTTTGAAGTTCATATGGTGTGTCGTTTAAGAGAAACAAAAAAAAGAAATCTTAACGTTGTAAGTTAGTTGAAGAGTACGGATCTCAAAGCAAAGCTGAAGGGTTAAGGATAAGAGGTTCCATGTAGCCTGAGCTACACAAAACCACCCTAATATTTATAACACATGAATGTTAAAACATTATTTTTATTACTAGCATTATAATTTAGGTTCTTTTGAAAAATACTTTAAAAGCTAACAAGTGCAAAATGGGCGGCACAGATAGCAACCAATTTAAATTTGAGTCCAGGCCGGAACTGTTTTTTATTGTTTAATTTCCCTTTATACTAACATGTGGGGCCCATTTGTCAAGCAGACGTACAATAATGCTAATCGAAATACGATGCCACATTAGCATATTATACGTCTGCGAATTGGATTAGCACTGTATGTGCACGCTCGCGCCAAGTTCTAGAACCAGTTCAGCTTATTTCAAGTTTATGCACTAAAGTTAACATTGATGACATGTTTAAGCATCACTCGTAATATTACCTTTTTTTGTTGTTGGCGGAATTGCTGCAGAGTTTTTTAATTCAGCAAGATTCTAGTATCTTATCTTTTTATTTTGCGAAAATTCTAGCTTAGCTTTTAACAAACAAACAATGCATGGTAATTTGTGGTTAGTTCGATAATCGATATGCTATACCAAAAAAAATGAGTGGGCGAATGAGATGAGGCCTTTTGATACAGATGCCGGAAATTAAACAATAAAGCTTCCCATATCTACATAAAAAGAATCTCATTTGGGCAGTCACCAAATGTTGTTCGAAATGGAACTATGCTCAAAATTTAATTTGCAATGACATAACATGTAATTTGTGGTTAGTTCGATAATCGATATGTCATACCAAAAAAAAAAATCTAACTCAACGTGAATTTGCCTCTTGTACTTCACTGAAAATTTGGTGGAATATTTATCTAGCATAACTTCAAAATTAAGGTTTTTCTTTAAAAAAATTACATATTGAGTGAACAACTGAAAAATATATTTTTATAAATAAGATATCGACTTGACTTAGCAAGTGTGCAAGGATTGATGCATGGATAATTTTCAAATGTTAGGACATAAAATGGTTTCTAAATCTGTAGATGTTCCATGTTGAACTACACACCTCGAAGTAGCGACCCTTTCCCTAAATCGATGCCAAAGACAATGTTGTATTTGTTGGCTCTCTTAAGATCTTGGGAGCTGGTGTATCGATCAAGGAAAAAGTTGGTTGGATCGTAGTGCGGCGACTTGGACATCTTCT
Source organism: Secale cereale (assembly GCA_902687465.1). Lineage (NCBI taxonomy): Eukaryota > Viridiplantae > Streptophyta > Magnoliopsida > Poales > Poaceae > Secale > Secale cereale. Next base: position 718,181,125 of record LR738713.1, on the reverse strand, counting down.
TTCAATTTGTTAACCAACATGATCCGGATTCTTGAACCCTTTGGATGGGTGGAGAAGTAATGTAAGTTTGTGTTTGCATGGGGTTATGCTCGAACTAATGTTCATTTAGCGATTTGTAGATCCCGTTTCAAGCGGTGGATGGCTACTGCGGCCTTCAAAGCATGGTGTGGCGAGATCGTGTTTCATTGAACCGAATACTATCTTTCATGATAACTATCAGATCTAAGATACTCTTCAAGTGTCTTTCCTCAAAAGAAAAAAGAGTAAGTGTACATCTTTCACAATACCCTTTTAATTTTAATGTGCACCTTCCTCTTAAAATCTTTGAAGTTTTGTATTTTGTCTAAACCAAACTTATTTAAGTTTGACCAGATATATGAAAAAACCATACCAACTTCTACAACAGAAAATTAGTTTCATTAGATTTACCATAATATACATTTTAAGCCATACGTGTTTCATGTTTGAGATATGAGCAAAAAATTCAATAAACTTGGTCGAATTTACGGAAGTTTGACTTGAGACAAATCTAGAACTTTTAACATTTTGAAACAGAGGAGTATGTACATATTTCTTTCATGATGATAATTAAACAACTGAAACTACTAGTCAGTAGAAGGAGATGGATATTTCGTACCCTTGTCATCGATGAAGCCATCCTCTATCATCTTGGGAATGCTGGACCACATCCCGAGACTCGCCGCGGCCGCCGGCCAGACGGCAGCCACCCGAACGCCGAGGTTCTTGGCGCCCTGGAAGCAGAACCCCAGGTTGACGTCGGCGAGGAGCCACTTGACCTTCTTCTCCCCGGACGCCACGGTCTCCATGATGAGGTCCTCCACGTAGCCCGGCACGTACCGCGTGATGGCGCCCACGAACTTGGAGAGGTCCCTGCGGTCTTCGCCGTCGGCCATGCCGTCCGGTATAGAGACGAGGCGGATGCCGCACAGCGCGTCGCCGCCGGTGCCGGTGCCGAGGAGGAGCGCGTGGATGAGCTCGGTGCAGACGAAGGTGACCTGGAAGCCGCGGTCGACGAGGCGGTGCGACAGCTCCATGAAGGGCGTGACGTGGCCCTGCGCCGGGAACGGCAGCACCATGACGTGAGGCGCGGCGCCGGCCATGCTCATGCTGCTGGTCGACTTACGGCCGGGGTCGATGCCAGAACTCAGAAGCGAGCTGCGCCGTCGGCGGAGAGGCGCTGCCTTCTGCCAATATATTGGACAAGCAGCGTACGGGGAGAAAGAGAGACGGAGTGCTGCTGATAAGCGCGCTTTGCTTTGGCACTTGCGCCCGTCGCCGCACTAAGCGATCTCGTCGTTTTCTCTCTGCCCTCTGGTGCGACTACGATCGGCGAGGCCGGCTGCCGTCTGTCGCCGGCGCTGCCGGCTCTCATTTCTGTTGGCCGCGCGCGATGATGATGAACACGAGGAGTGACAAGTGGGGGCCTGGCCCGGTGGGGGTGATTTTCCTTCTTGGGCCGAGTTTCGAGTGAGAATGAGTCCAGTGCGCAGTTTCGGTTTCGGCTTCGGACGGGCTGTGTTATCTCGTTTTCCAGCCCGCGCAGGTGCTCAGTTGCATGTTTCCCATTTTCATCCGAAATCACTAATCGAGGAGCACTCGTTGCAAAGATCATCTCCAAACCCTCATGTTGCGACAAGTGAGGCGCTGCATGTGCACACTTGTCGCAACATGAGCGTTTTCCCTTTTTTCGTAGATCCGTTTATTCAAAATGTTTTATCTCTTAAACCGTGTGTCCAAATTTCGAACCGTTTTCACCGTTGAATTCCTCACGTCGAGATCTTCAAAACTAGATCCCATGTTGATAGGTTTTGACGAACTTTATTTTCAAAAAAAAATCGGGCAAAAAAACCGAACCGGACGCACTGGTTTTTTTCCTTTCCGAAAGAGGCACGGCCGTGACTCTCGCGAAAGAACAAAAAACAGAAAACGCGTTTTTTTCCTTTCTGAAATAGGCACGGCCGCGACTCGCGAAAGCACAACCATGCCTCTTGCGGAAGCAAAACCGTGACTCTCGCGAAAGAAAAAAAAACAGAAAACACGTTTTTTTTCCTTTCCGAAAGAGGCACGGCCGTGACTCTCGCGAAAGCACAACCGTGGCTCTCGCGGAAGCAAAACCGTGACTCGTGAAAAAAAACAGAAAACACGTTTTTTCCTTTCCGGAAGATGCACGGCCGTGACTCTCGCGAAAGCACAACCGTGCCTCTCGTGAAAGCAAAACCGTAACTCTCGCGAAAAAAGAAAAAAAACAGAAAACGTGTTTTTTTTTTCCTTTCCGAGAGGCACGGCCGTGACTCTCGCGAAAGCACAACCGTGCCTCTCGCGGAAGCAAAACCGTGACTTTCACGAAAAAACGTGTTTTTTCGAAAAAGAAATCGTCGAAAAGCTAAGGAAGACCGATGGAAAACCATAACGTCGAAAAAACCGAGAAAAAAACCGTTCAATAAGCCGAAAACGCGTGCGAAAAAATATAAAATATAAATCCGAAGGAAGTGTCCAGAACGCGACACGTGGCGAATGAGTGAGAATGCGACAAGTGACGCTGATCGCTGCGAGGCTGCCAAGGAGCGTTCGTTAACTAGTTGCCCCCTTTTCACCCCTGGCACGTGAACGTCGTGGAGCAATTTCAGAGAAGAGGTCATCTCTTATCGCTCCTTTGCTTCCACGTAACTGTACTCGACCCTGTAGAGGCAGCCAAACACGATCTCTGTCAGGCTGGCTGTATTGACACAACATATCATCATTTAAAAAAAAAAACGTATGCTCTTACAACATCACAGAGTGGCTCTGTCTGTCCTGCCAGCAGTTTCAATCGTCATAACCTCGCTTTATTACAGGGGATGGCCCAATAGCAACTAATGATGCATGGTTGCATATCAATGTCAGAGGTGACAAGTTTACGTGTCAAGAGAAATGATTACTCCTAGGACGAATCACTTAGACTATCCACGGTGGGAGTAAGAGCAAGTACAACTGACACTGAGTCAGCGGGCTATAAAGAATAAACTAGTATATTTCTGCTTATTTGGAGGAATGAGAAGAGGAGAGAGAAGGTAATCGACCTCTTCGTGAATAGCCAGCTCTAGCATGTGCTACTAGACACTTTGTGAGAATGAAAGGTGGGCCACATACTAAAAAAATAGTACACTATTTTGATCTACTATTATACATGTTGACTATAAGATGGGCTGTAGATGATATGTCACATGCTTATAGCCAGCAACTGGCTATACTATTAACCATGCTCTAACATTGATAGTAACATCATACATATCTAGATAAAATAGATGATGTGGCAAGCAATAAATGAAAAAATAAAGGCATGTGGTAACATAGCTAGTTACTACTAGTATGAGTAACATCACACATATCAAAGTAAGATGAGTCTATAGCCTAATAAACAAAGTCTTCCATATTACCACACATATATTACTCCCCGTTATAGAGATAGTAATATAGAGTACTCTATGTTACTACCCATTGTGGCTAATCTTAGGACAGGATTCTCCATCTACTCGTTGGTGTCGCAGTCTGTATAATTTGATAATTGATTAGCCATGCGATGTGACACCGAAAGGCTGTCTCATTAAATTTTCCATCGTGATATGCTTCTTGGTGTCGGTGCATGCAAACCCTGTTTGTCAAGATGCCGTCAAGCAAAACATGGTTTTTTGTTTTGTTTTCGAGGCACACTGTATTTACATGTCACAACTACACAACCAAACTTCCTGCCAACATGCCATCTCGATCTTTTTTTTTTGCGGGTGAAAATAGTTTTCATTTATCACTCAGGATCAATCTCTCTCTTACATAAGTCACCTCACCTGGTCCTGAACCCAACCATACAACCGTACGTTTCTCAATTCTACCAAAAGCAGCTAGGTAATGGCTAATGCCATTCTGCTCTCTGCGTACATGAGCTAGTTTAACTAATCTCCCGTCTCCCAGCAGTCTCGTAATCTGATCGGTGAGCATGGCATAACAAGACCGGTCCCCAGGGCCGGTCCTGGTATTTTGGGGGCCCGGGGCGAAGCTAAAAGCGGGGCCCTTAATATAAACATTATAATAGTAATAATAATTAACACATATAAAATGTTAGTAATAATAAACACTTATACGCGTCCAAAAGCAATATTCATATCAAATGATTTGTACATATTACCTTATAATTTTTTTCACATTCCTCACTGGAAAGTCACTTATGAGGGGGCCATGTCAATCTCATCTAATAATTTCTTCTTGATGCATCATATTATCAATCCATTTAATCCCTCTTTAGTATTGTTGATCTTCAATAATTTCAACTTTGAAAAGCTTTGTCCAATCGATGTGATGGTGATAACATGCATAGTAAATAAGATGCAATAAGCAATGGAGTCAATAAGATAACAATCGACCTCTCTCACCTACTCGAAATTCTCAATAGCAGACATTACGCCATATGACTCAAGGAATTTGATAGTTTTCAATTCACAAATATAAAATCATATACCTCTGCATAAGAAATAATCTCTTGCTTTAATATCAGGATTGCCCCAATTTCTTGAATCATAATTATCAAAGTAAAAAGTAGATGTTCATAAACACTAGGAGACTATACAGGTGCATCCAGTGAATTAGTTGGTTGTTCTTCCTTCACGTCAACTATGGCCAACTCATCATCTTGGCTCATCGACGCATCAGTATTACTCTGAAAGAAATTGTCAATAGCTCCTCTCTCTCTAATTCTATGAAGACAACCACACATTGGTTCCCTTTTTCTTTTCGCTACAAGATGAACTTTTTGGACATGATAACAGATTAATGGAAATTCAAAAAATATATCAGATTACGGCTGAACAGTGCAGGAAGAAAATAAATTACTTTATCTGCAGGGAATAGTAATTTCATATACATCATATACCTTGGATTGGTCGGATCGTCGCCGCGATTGGATGGTTAGAGATGACGCGATGTGGATGTCTAGCATGAGGCGGCATGGTGAGAGGTGAACGACGGTGCGCCAGCACTGGAGGCTGGAGATTGGATACCGGATACCGGACACCGGAGGTCCGGAGCCGCTGGGAGATGCGCAGCAGCCTGAGACGACGATTGGGAGTTTGGGCATCACTGCTCACAGGAATATCGCACGATTAGAGGAAAACTGCATGCGTTCGCTAGGGCTACATACGTCGTTCCTCCGTTCCTCGGGCCTTTACTTGGGAGCTAATCAGCCGGGCCTTTACTAGAAGCGCTATGGCCTTATGATGCACCTACGTATTTGCATCCTGGGAGGGGGCCCCTTGATTATGGGGGCCCGGGGCGGCTGCCCCCTCTGCCCCCCCCCCCCTCAGGCCCGGCCCTGCCGGTCCCTCTCCACAGCCTTGATCATATTGAGCGCCATGAGGCTGTCTGTCTCCAATTCTATGGGCTGCTGCGTCCACTGCAAAGCAAGGTTCAGGCCCTCCATACAGGCAAGGAGTTCAGCTTCTAGAGGCTCCGCACATGACCTCAGTTCCCTACACGATGAGAAGATAATCTCGCCGGAGCTATCCCTCAGGATCATTCCGGCACCAACCGTTCCTGTTGTGGCGCAAAACGAGCCATCGACGTTGAGCTTTGTCCAACCTGCAGCCGGAGGAGTCCATCGTGGTCGCGGCCCAGCCGCCCCTGTACCACGCAATATATCTTTGCTCGACACCAGTGCATCGACTACCTGCTTCCCTTTCGCCGGGTCTGCACTCGGATTGTTCTGTATGCCAACGAGCGAGTCGACGTAGCTAAGGAGGAACCTCTTCGATGCTTCGACCGGTGGTGGCTGTTTGTGATGTGTCATCTCATTGCGTACGTGCCAGCATCGCCAAAGCGTCATCATGAGCTCCATCCTCTCTGTGTCAGGAAGATCACAGAGAGTTTGGGCGAGCCACTCCGAGCCCGTCCGATGGAAGGTAGCAGCAGCAGGGATCCTCCAATGTTCAGCCATTGCTTGCCATAGCGCCACCGCCCTCGGGCACTTGCAAAAAGCATGAAACGTGTCCTCCGGCTCCATAGCACAGAGAGGGCATTGGTCAGAGACCTCCAGCCCTCGACGTTTTTTATTAACCCAAGTGGGCAAACAATCTATGAGCAGTCTCCAAGTAAAGGTGCGAACCTTGGGAGGAGCAGGGCACCTCCAAATAAAAGCCCAGACGGCTCGTCGCCCGTCCGGTGCCCTGCTCGCCGCGACTGATGAAGATCGAAGATGATCCTCTAAAGCAAGTCGATAAGCACTCCGCACCGAGAAGTTTCCATTACGCTCAGGACCCCATGCAAGGAGATCCTCGCCCAGCCGCGGTGATGTTCGAATATTTGCTATCTCCTCCGCGTCCACCGGTAAAAAGATGTCACGTACCACATCCATCCGCCAAGCACCATGGTTGTCCAGCAGCTCACTCACCCGACGAAGACGACATCGTCCCTGCGGCGTTACTGGCCTGCCACTACCATTCCTCGGGATCCAACGGTCACGCCATATTCTGATCGAGTTCCCGTTCCCCACGCGCCAAACCAGGCCAGATTTCAAGAGCTCCAGTCCATATTGCACAGCCTTTCAAGTAGCTGAAGCCCCACCTGAGAAGACCGTGTCCTGTAGACTACCATTTGGATAGTACCTCGCCTTCAAAACTCGGGCGCACAGGCTATCCGGACTGGTCAAGAGCCTCCAAGCTTGGCGAGCAAGCAAGGCTTGATTAAAAAGACGCAGTTCACGGAAGCCTAGACCACCTTGGGACTTTGGTTTAATGAGGTGGATCCATGCTCTCCAATGCATCTTCCTCTTCCCTTTCTCTACTCCCCAGAAAAAATTGCGAATCATTCTCATGAGATCCTCACATGTGGCCGATGGGAGCTTAAACACACTCATGATATACGTTGGGATCGCCTGGGCAATGGACTTGATGAGCACTTCTCTCCCGCTCTGTGCTAGTTGGGATCCATCCCAATCAATCATCCTCTTCATATATTTCTGCTGCATATTTTGGAATCTCTCTTTTGACATACGACCATTGGGGGTGGGTAGTCCCAGGTAATGTTCCTCAAAACTTTGCTGCTGTACCTCCAAGACCTGCACCACGACCTCGCGGTCAGCCTCACGACAATGTTCGCCAAATAAAATAGAGCACTTCTGAGGATTTATCAGTTGTCCGGTGGCATTAGCATAAGTAGCCAGAGCCTCCTTGACACTCGTTGCTTCCTGTTCTGTAGCCCGAAAGAAGAGCAATGTGTCGTCAGCAAACATAAGATGAGAGATGCCCGGTGCCCGGGGACACACCCGCAGTGGTGTCAATCTCTGCGTGCCAACACCCTGTTTCAAAATCGCAGCTAAACCATCAGCCACAAAAAGGAATAAGAATGGGGAAAGTGGATCTCCCTGCCAAAGCCCACGCGACGGTGCAAATGAATCTGAGAGGGCGCCATTAATATTACAACAGTATCGGACCGAGGTGACACATGTCATGATCCACCTCACCCATCGGTCCGCAAAGCCCATCTTTTGCATCACTTGCTCCAGGAAAGTCCAATCAACCCGATCATATGCCTTAGATAGATCCAGCTTGTATGCACAGAAACTCTTATCCGGGTCTTTCTCCTGTTTAATATAGTGTGTACACTCAAAAGCAATATACGCATTATCAGTGATGAGCCTCCCTGGCACGAAGGCACTCTGCAACATGCCATCTCGATCTGTTACCCTACCATTAGAGTACTTCTGTTAAACCCCGCATGCATGTTTGTTTTCTTAAAAAACTTAAAAGATAATGTAGACAGAATGAGAAAAGTGGAAAAAAAGTTATATAGTTTCAACAATTCATGTGTTATAAAGCATCTTTGATGTTGCGCCTCTATGCATTGTAACCATGTTGCACCTTGGGTCGTGTTACAATGCAACACAAGTATTGCTTCTCCTTTGCTGCGAGAGACTCGGCCTGGTTCAAGGTCATCCTGCTCCTGTCGAGGAAACCTTGAACTCGTGCCCTCTGTTGCCCGACGCAATTTGCTCTTCAACATTTTACTTTATTCTCGTGCCCTCTGTTGCCCGACGCAATTTGCTCTTCGACATTTTACTTTATTAACATTTGCCAATTTATTCCCAACATTCCATTTGCCATGTATGTAGATTTTTTACATGATTTGTTTGGCATTTACCCCCCCCCCCTCTCTCGCATCCCCCTAAATTATCTAGGGTGATGGTGTTAGACAAAACAATTGTATTTTGGCTGATGCGTATTGTGGATCTCTGTATTTTCGATTAAGATGGAACCTTTTTTTACTTCGCATACCCATGCTTCCAATTTGCTTTGCCACTTATGGTAAACTCACCCGGTGGCAACGATGTAGCTTGTAGTGTCCATCCTTTCCCGCACCTCACATTGCCACACCTTCTTCCTAAATGCAACTGGTGAGGAGGACTACTTCCCGAAATGAAATGCATCACCCGGCCACCATACCTGAGTACAGAAGGCATTCATGAGGGATGATGGTGCACCTCCCATCGGTTGAGGCTACTGTAATGCCCCAGATGTAATACTTTCCCTTTGAGCATATAATATATCTCCGGCTTCATCTATTTCCATTCCGGGTTCTTTGTCTTTTGGGTTTTCGTCGTTTTGTTGTGTGAGTGTGTGGCATTCATTCATATCATGTACACATGTGCATCGCATTGCATTTGTGTTGTCGGTTGCATCCGGTTCCACGCGTTCCTTCCCGTTGTCCGTTTCGCGTTCCGGAGCTCCCTCACGTGTCCGTGGCGTCCCGTAGACCTACTTTGTTGTTTGGCCGTGTAACGTTATCGGTGTGCCGCGAGACTTGTCGTGCGTTGTTGTTTTGTTGTGTGCAACCCGCCTCTCAAATCTCGTCGCGTTTGGACTCCGTTTGTTATCCCAGCAGTTATTCGTGTGGGTCCAAAGTGCCTTCACTTTGTGTCCCAGAAACACCCCTACAGCAGCCTACTACCCTCTCCTAGGCCCTTCTAAACTACCCCCGCGATCGGATCCGTCGGATCGCGATCGGAGGGCTCCTAACACCTCCGCAACCCTAAACCTAGCAAATCTGCTATATATAGGCCCCCCTAGGTCCATTTTGGGCATCCCTAACCTCTAGCCCCTTCTTCCCCTTTTTCTCTCCTCAAATTTCGGATCCATCCAGCCCCTCTACAGCCACTTGGCAGCTCGAGGCCGCCTTTCCTTCGAACCAACCGAGCCACCGCCACAGTTCCTCGATCGACAGATCGATCGGCCAAGTCAACGCTCGTCGACAGGCCTCGGCGCCTTCGCTCCCTCCGATCGACCGCCCTGGCCCAGCGCGGCTTCGTTCGATCCCGCCAGATCCCGCGTGGGCCAGCTCCCTCCGCCAGCCAGGACCACATCGCCGCGTCGCTGGGCCGCGCAGCTCCCTCCGATCCGGCCCGTACGCCGCTCCCTCGCCGATCCGCACCATCGCCACCCCGCTTCGCCAGGCGACCGAGCGCTCCACCGCCTGGGCCGATTCGGTGCCCCGAGGCCCGTCCGCCTTCCCGCGTTGACCAGGCCGAGGCTGCCGGGCCACCTCCAGATCCGGGCCAGGCCGCCCTCCGCCTCCAGCACGCCGCCGCGGGCCGAAGCGCCTCCGCCGCGGGCCCGATCGCCGCCGCCACCTGGGCCTCGCCAGCCTCCTTCGCACCGCAGGGCCCGTGCTCCTTTTTTTTCAGATCTGTGACTGAGGTTGAACTCCCCCTCTTTTTCTTCTAAGTCCCTGTGATTAGTTGCTGATGCTATTTTTCAACTGCTGTAACTTCTAGTGTGATGCTCCGTTTTGCGCAAATGAGGTGTCCAGACGTTCGTGGTGATTAGCACTACGTTTTATCTTTTTGTGTCGTGCATGTTAGAGATCATCTAGGTGCTTGTTTTTCTGTTGCAATAGTGCATCGTGATATATTTGCTGCTATGTGATGTTTTTTTGTCACCTTTGCCATGTGATATCTTTTAGCTCGTTTGTCCGAATGATGCAAATGACATGTCCACGTGTTCGTCTTGCCATGCTCTACATGTTGTTTGTGTTAGGTTGCATGTTAGATTTATTCTTGCCATGTTTTTCATCGTTGCAAAGTGCCATGTGGCTGTGATATTGTTTCACTTGTTATGAAATGCCATCTTGTTGAGCTCGTTGCTATCGTTGTGTTTATCTCCATGAAGCATGCTTGTGTGTTTCGGAATCACCATCATGTGTACTTTGATGTGGTGCTTACCATTTGCCATGTTTAGTTTCGAGGTGACTTAAACTTGCTTGTTTAGATGCCATGATGAATCTGCTGTTTTAGGACTTAGTGGTTTTTCACTAAGTCTGAAATCTGTAACGTTCCGATGCCATGTTTGCTTGCTGCTCTAGGACAAACCATGTTAGTTTTGGAGTGGATCTTGATTGTTCCTTGTAGTATATATTGTTGGCTTTCCATTCATGTCCTCACATGCCTATTTAAGTGGCCGTAGCATGTTTATCTTTTGCTCCAAAGTTTCAATAAAATTCTGCTGCCAGAATTTTATTGTCAAGTTCAATATGTCCAGGCTTATTGCTATTGATCCGTGGCTCCTTTGGGGGTGCACCTTTGGACTTAATTGCTGTAGGATATGTCTAGTTTGTGTTCATGCTCTTTGCCATGTTGTTTGAGTGCTGTAGCTTAATTATTTTGTGCTCCGAAGTTGCTATGTTGCTGTAATTTTCAGCTTTCGCTCATTTCTTGTTTCGGGCATAACTTTTAGCCCATAACTCCGATTTCAGCGAATCTTATATGAAACTTGATTGATTTTCTGTGTAGATTCATAATATCATATTTTTATCATTTTTTGAGGTGTTTTGCTTGAGTGCTATTTTACGTGCTCCGTGTGCATCCTTAGTGCATCCATCATGCATCTATCATTTTCGAGTGCGCATTGCATCTTGTTGATTTGTGCTTGGTGTGATTGTATTGCTTAGAGCCGGAAGCTGAGACCGAGTACGAGTACGAGCACGAGGTTTCCAACGAGGTTGAGCACGAGGACCCTTCTTACGATCCGAACGACTTCTCTTCAGGCAAGATGACCGAACCCCGATAACATTACTATCTTTGCCTATTGCTAGTAGATCCGCTCTATAGTTTGCCTCGATGCCCATGTTCTTCTTGTCAGCCTCCTACTTGTAACCATTGCCATGCTTAACCACCCTACCTATGCAAACCGTTGCTTGGCTAAGTACGCTTCGCTCAGCCCTTCTTATAGCGTTGCTAGTTGCAGGTGAAGATCGAAGATGCTTGCTTCATGTTGAAGTTTGGTTGGGTTATATCACACTATATAATTGCTAAATGAAATCATCTATATATTGGCAAGGGTGGAAGGCTAAGCCTTTTGCTTGGTGATTTGTTCCACTCATGCCGTTAGGAACCGTATAAACCGGTGTTATGTTCCTTGATTATGCGTTCCTAACACGGTTGGGGTGTATGGGACCCCCTCGATAAACCGCTAAGTGCTAAGTCTTTTCCAGCAAGTCCCAACATTGGTACTATTCGCCTAGACAACTAAAACTTTCCGAGGGAGTAATTAACCCGAGGCTTAATTAATTCAACCCCCCTGGGCCAGTGCTCGACTTGAGTGTTGGTCCAAACTAGAGCCACTTGCGGATACCACCCAGTTCGCTGGGAACTTCGGTATCTGTACGTACTGCTCATCCGGACGTGGCCTGAGACTAGATACGCGCGGCTACTATCAGGGTGTCGGCACGCCGGGAGGATTTGCTGGATTAGCCTTACCTTAGTTCGGTATATCTTGAGCACGGGATTCCGAGAATACTCGGGTCTTCCCACTTTGGAGTTGCGACTCCGCGGATCATGGGCTTGTAATGGGTCAAGTTGGAACACCCCTGCAGGGTTATGAACTTTCGAAAGCCGTGCCCGCGGTTATGTGGCAGATGGGAGCTTGTTAATATCCGGTTGTAGATAACTGACACAATGTTTCAATACACTACCAGCGTGTGTTCCGTGACTGTCAATTTCCGAATAGGGATTCGGGAGTTGAACACGGAGGGGTTATGTTTGTTGAGCTTTAGCTAGGATCACTTCGTGATCACCTCTCGACCGAGGCTTTCTCTTCTCGCTCTCACTCACGTAAGCTAGTTGCTAGTTGCTGCTGCAGACACTTATTCTTTTCTTCAGCCTTATCCTCTCCCAAGGCTTAAATAGTCTTGTTACCCGGGAACGGGATTGCTGAGTCCTCTGTGGCTCACAGTTACTTCACCACACCAGATGCAGGTCCAGTTGTGAGCTATCCAGGTGATGGCACCGAGCTGGATTGGGAGTTCGACGAGGAGCATAGTCGATACTATGTTCGTTATCCGGATGATCAGTAGTGGAGACTTCTACTAGGATTCGATTCGACCTGTGGATGTTATTTAAGTTTGGTATCTTGACATTTGGTTTTGCCCTTAGAGGGTTGTGATATTCTTAATGTATGATGTTTGAGACTTGTATTGTATTTGTGTGACGTGGCGAGTGTAAGCCAACTATTTATGTTTACAATTCCCCTCTTTTACATGAGATGTGCAAAGATTACCAAACTTGAGATCATTCTAGGATGGACTTATGTCTTTAAGTCGTGCCTCGACACGTAGGAGGTATAACTCCATCCTGGGCATTACAGCTACGCTACCATAGGTCTATGTGTTGCATATCTTTTCTTGCATATCGTTTCTTGTGTTGTAAAGCAACTTTATGGGGTTGCTGCGCCCTGCCTCCGTGCAAGGTAAACCATGATGCACCTTGGGTCCTGTACAATGCCACACACACATTGCTACTTTCTTTTCGCGGAATATTCAGACTGGTTCATGGCCGTCATGTTCCTATCAAAGTGCACCATGCAGCCACGCCCTCCGTACCTGGGCCAATTTGCCCTTTGCTATTTTACTCTATTTTCTTCCGCCAATTTATGCCCAACATTCTATTCTGTCTGAATTATCCAGGGTGATGTTGTTAGATCGAACAATTGTATTTTGGATTAACATGGAACTTTGTCACTCTGCATACCCATGTTGGTAAGCTACTCTTTGTCACTGCCCGTCGACTCGTGTTCTGCCCCGTACATCTTAGTTTATTGAATGCCCGTCCTTTTCTAGATTCTTACATTGCCCCGCCTAGTTCCTAGATGCGGCCAGTGAGGAGGCCTGCAAGGTGGCGGTGTCACTCTTCCCCTTGTTCCCATATCGAAGTTCAGAGACAAGCTCCAGCTACGCACACGTCAATTAATAACAGTGGAAAAAATTGATGTCTTTGTTCATGATCGATGGAGGTAGATGAGAGAAAAGCATAGATGTGCAATGCTTATGCCCCAAGAACTTTAATCGCTAGATAGTTTCTATGGAAACTATATTTCCTTGACCAAGAATATGAATATGGAATTGATAACAGCATAATCAAATTGAAATCTAGATATGGTTTACTATAATTGATTATTATATAGTTGTAAAAAATGTGTTGAATACAAGTAGCATAATTGTTTCACTTGCATAGTTGCATATTAGGTGGATGTTTTCACATGCGTGATTGCATGTGGAGGTGGCATTTTTGCATGTTAAGAGGAATAGATTAGTGGGGATCACCTATTTTGCTGTTATGTGTGAGATATATAGTTGAAGCATGCAACAACAACTTAAAACAAAAATTAAAACTCCTTTTTTTGAGTGTGTCTCTCTGCTCTACTGGTTCTGATCTTGCTACATTTTGTAAGCTTAGAAGCCAGAAAGTACAAGCAAAATGTTGTTTTTCTATGAATAAGATCAGTTTCGGCACATGTAATTTACAAGCAGATCGTTGTCCGGATTTTTCTTATATGTCATTTAGGGTGAAAATGTCTTTTCACCAACTCATTGGATGCCCTTGGCTTTTAGTTTTCCATTGTGGCATGTAGGCAAGATTTAAAAGTTGTATAATGGCATGTAAACTAGATTTTAGCACGCAAGTGTGTGCGAAAAAAAACATTTTCTCTTACGGATGACAATCTTCACCTTTCTCCTCACCCCTTTCTTCGTCATGAAGTCGTCTACATGGGATGAAACCACCATGTCAGTTGTTATTAAACCGTCGCACAGGTAAAATTATGATGCAACTATGTGACCAGAGATCCTCATATCATTTTGTGCGTGTAAGAAATCCCAGATGATGTGGTAGATTTTCCGTGTTTTTTTTATAACTAACGTCGGAATATACTATTCTATTTTGTAAATTGATCCATTCCTCATAATAAAATTGGCAACAGTGCTTCTTCTATTAACTTTTTATGGTTTATTTTTTATGTGAGTGAAGTGAGTCTGATTAAATGTTATTCAATCCCTCTCAAGGTGTGTTGGCCAATCATTAAATGATATTCTTACAAAATATGTGTTGGGATTTTCATTTAGCTAGGAGTCATTGATCTTACATGTATTAATGATTCATAATTACTTCGATGCCGATGGATAACACCCATGAAACTATTGATGACAAAAATTATATGACAATGCCACTTAAGATTCTCATCTCTTTCTTTGTGTGTAGGAAACAGATGATGTTCAAGTTGATTGTAGATTTTTCTCGTTTTTTCTTCAGAACTAACATAAAAAAAACGGTACTGCTAAATCTCAGTCGACTAAGACTTCGTGAAGTCTCAGTCGATGATATATTCATTTGATCTTGCATAAAGATTCGTGCAAACTTTGCTTTTTTCTTTTTTCTTTTTTTTATACACCATAACACTTGACTGAGACCTAGCCACACCCTAAAAAAAAATCTCCTTTTCTAGTTGGTTCATTCCTTGGAATCAAATGGGCAAAAATGTCCTCTTGCTTTTACTTTTTATTATCTGGTTTTTATCTGAGTGAAATGAGCCTGATTTTCCTACAGTGCAGTATGCCGATACAACTCTCATTGTAATGGAAGGTTGTCGAGCTCGGCCATTTTCCTTAGAAAGGATGTTATAGCATTTTTTGGCCTTCTACCACTGGTTTGCATGTCAATTTTGCTAGAGTGTAGATGGTTCCTATCAATGTGTCACCAGAATGAATTTTATCCATTGAAATTCTTTTGCGTTGCTCATGAGAAAAGGATTTCATCACTTATTTGGTTTGTAACGAAAATTGTTGTAAAAATGAAATTGCGTCCATAGAACATTACTCGCCACACATCCTACATAATTACAGTCTCCGTTTGGCGTTTGCATCTCCACTAACTTACTTCTCTCTACAAACATGACAACTTACCATGCAATCATGCATGAGAAATACATAGGAAAAGAGCCAACTCAATCAGATATATATTACTTTTTCACAGCATACAACAAATCATACATATTTTGGGCTTTGGTACACATTATTATTTCAAATATTTACATTACATACAACCAAATTTCATTAAAATACATTGTTACCGATTTCAACAGCAATGTACCGGCTATCATAAGTACTTAGATACTACTCCATCCGTCCTAAAAATAAATGTCGTTGATTTAGTACAAAGTTAAACCAGCGATACTTATTTTGGAACGAAGGGAGTATACAACAAACTAAGTTCACACGCATTCACTTAGAAGGTCCACAAATCTAGTGAAATTCTTGTGTGACGAGCCGCCCTAGCTGATGCACCTCCAGGAGGTGTCCTTGAGCCGCCGTGCCCTCTTCCTGAAGTCGGCGTCGCCGATGACACTTTCCACCTTGCTCCGCACCTCCTCCTTGGTCACGATGCCGTCCTCTCCGGGGGACACGGCGAGGCCGGTCCTCCACACGTCGGTGACGTAGCTCCGGTCCAGGAACTGCTCGCAGAAGTAGGGCCAGCACAGGACCGGCACGCCATTTCTCACAGCCTCCATCGTCGAGTTCCACCCGCAGTGCGACACGAAGCAGGCCACCGCGGGGTGCGCCAGGACCTGCTGCTGGGAGCACCAGCTGACGATCATGCCCGTGCCGGCGACGCGCTGCTGGAACTCGTCGAGCCATTCCTTGCTCAGGCCGGCGGTGAAGTCCGGGCGCACCACCCACAGGAACGGCCGGCCGGTGAGCTCCAGCCCCTCGGCCAGCTCATGGAACTGGCGTGGGTCGAAGATGGCCATGCTCCCGAAGGCCACGTACACGACGGAGCCGTCAGGCCGCGCGTCCAGCCATTTGAGGCAGCTCATGTCCTCCGGCAAGAAGTTGCCGACGGACCTCTGCAACTCCTTGTCGGCGAAGAGCGGGCCGATGGGCAGGATGTTGGGGAATAGCTTGAACGCACCGGGCTCGGCCTCGTGGAACGAGTTGCACACGATCATCTCGGCATGGTCGTTGAATTTGTTGTTCCGGCACACGAGCTGGAAGATGATGTGCTGTCCGTCGGCGGCGCCGGCGTTGTTCCACGGCAACAGCGACGTGTGGAGCGGCGGCATCCCCGGGGCCAGCTGCAGCGTCTCCTCCCGCTCTGGCCATCCTGCAGTACAGTAAAATATTCGATAAATCATCTGCTCCTATAACCAAGAAGACGAACCAAAAGCGTATAGTACCCTTGTCGTTGAGGACGCCGTCTTCTATCAGCTCGGGGATCTTGAGCATGATGGCGAGGCACGCCGCGGAGGCCGGCCAGAAGGAGGCGACCCGGATGCCGAGCTTCTTGGCGACCTCGAAGGACCAGCCCATGTTGAAGTCGGCGACGAGCCACTTCACCCTGGGCCTGCCGGCCGCCTCCATTTCGCCGACCAGCGCCTCTAGGTAGGCCGGCATGTGCCGCGGGTAGGCGTCGACGAGCTTGTTGAGGTCCTTGCGGTCCTCGTCGTCGGCCAGGCCGTCCGGGATGGAGGCCAGGTGGATGCCGCGCAGCGCCTCACGGCCGCCGTCCGGCGCCATGGCGGCGAGCACGAGCGCGTGGTCCACGTCGGTGTTGACGAAGGTGACCTCGAAACCGTGGTCGACGAGGCGGTGCGAGAGCTCCATGAGTGGGACGACGTGGCCCTGGCACGGCATGGGCAGCACCAGCACGTGACCCTTCGCCATGGCTGGCCACCCTCCCTCCGCGTGCACCTACTGCTGCGGCTGCTCTGTTACAAGCACAGATGCAGTGTGTGTGGCGAACAGCTGCGAATGGGCACGGACACCAGCATCTCATATATATCCAAAGAAAAAAAACGCAACGAAAACGGAAAGGAAGAGTTTCTTCCAAATGCAGTTTGCGGAAGCAACTCACGTCACGTGTGTCCAGCATTATCTATCTTATGTCAGTCGAATGGGTGCCATGCAAATGCATACGTGACCAACAACAATAAGCCAAATAATCCATCAATTGGACTACGTGCTCGAATTTCTTCCTTTATAACATGGGAAGGGACCAGAAGGTCCCCGTAGCTGTTCAGCGGCGGACCTAGACAGAAAATGACCAGGTGTCCTAGCAAATGATCACTCATATTTTTCATCTAAAGTTGGGATGTCACACACTATATTTTGCATGAAATTTACAAATAAAACATTTTGCACCCGGTGTCCTGTGCACCCGGGTAACTCAACTTGGATATGCCCCTTAGCTATTGTAATGTCAAAAGGTGATACGACACTACAAAAAAGATATTCAAAGAAATGAAGATTATAATCACATCATTTCTTTTTACAAACAAGACCAAAAATATATAAGAGATAAAATTCAATGCAGTCCTGCTTTCGCCACCATATTCGGATAAGTCATTGCCATCACTGGGCAAAAGAGCCATGGCCTCACCATGGAGGGTGAACAAAGCTCGCCAAAACAGCTTGCTCATTTGATCTTTTGTTCTGACTGCCGAGGTTGATGTAGTGGAAGAAAATAGACCAATGAACATTCAGTCCAGCTTTCAAGTCCCCTGGAGACAGCCGGATATGAATGGGCAGCACAACCATCCACCCTCCTTAGTCATGTCTCCATTGCAATGAAAAACACGGCAAGGAAAGCCTGATGCGCCGTATTCACTGCTCCACCTAGTTTATTGAGGGAGAGAGCATAAATTCTTCCTTCCTACTTCGCAGGCCATCATGTATGCAGAGAGCAAGGAATAATCCGCTGCCAATCGATGCCACTCATAGGCATAGGAGTACATCTCTGACACGTCATGACTCCAATATCCACGAGGGCAACCCTAAACTACCATTAAACCTAGCACTAACATCAATAGCGACAAAGTCCCCCACCTCTCCCACCCCATGTTGTCTGACATATTACATTTCAGTTTTTGAATAAACTAGAACGGTTAATGTTGAATCACATGTAAATAATAGCGATGAAAGTTTTTTATGCGAACCACGTAAAATATAAAACATCGTAACTTTTAATAAATAGGGATAAATGTGAGTAGAATATCTTCTCCATAATCATACTCATGTCCTGTGGTGGGTGCTTTACTTGGTCTGTAGATTTAAAGCATGGATCAAGATGGATTTTTCTCTCCCCTCTAACTAGGTGTTGAGATTGCCATGAGTAGTGATACCTAATCAGGGGAGGTTGTTTTACACGTGTACCCGAATCACTCGGAAGAGTATCCAAGGACTCCCGATTCTTGCGCCTCAATGTGTCCGAGTAGACACACAAAGAGTATAAGGACGGGACCATTATGTCAGAGATTTGTTTGTTATGGGAGATATATTCCCCATAATCGCAGGATCACCCAATCGTATGGTATAACCCCATTATGGCTACCAAACTATCGGCTTAGTCTACTTATATAGGACATGCAAGCCTCTACTAGAAATGAGGCCACAAGAAGTATCATACTCTTAACCTAGCTAAGCAGATCATCTTGTTTGTAATATTCTCATTGATCAGTAAAAATAGATAGACAAAATGTAGGACAGTGGGTACCTGAACTTGGGTAAACCAGCAAGTCACCTTCATGCATAGCTAACGAGATCCATTTGGGCACCATCCATCCATCTAATTCCTTCCAGGACTCCACGTAGATCATAGTTGTTGATGTGGGCACCGAAAGCCATTGTGTTGTAGGGCGACGCGGATGGTCGTCGTCATAGCCGTTGTGAACGAGCTCGCCACTAGGACACCACACGTCATGGGTGGATGTGGCGCTGCTGCACAACATACGGGAAATCATAAAATGTTCGTGATTTTCGAAAAAATGTTCTCATGTTATAAAAAATCATGATTTTAAAAAATCATAAAATAAAAAACGTTGATGATTTTCAAAATATGACCATACATTTAAATAAAAAAATCATGAAATATTTTTTTATGATTTTTAATAGCAGGCCCTGCACACGGTAATGGGCCGGTCGTGACGCCCACTGAATTCTATTTTCCTTTTTGCTTTTCCTCTCTTCAAAAAACATTCGGGAAATCTTTTTTTTTCTTCTGATTTTCGAAAAACTGTTCTCATGTTATAGAAAATCATGATTTCAAAAAAAAAATCATGAATTATTTTTTTTGATGATTTTTAAAATATGACCGTATATTTAAATAATAAATCATGATTTCAGAAAAAAAACATGAAATAAAAAATGTTGTGATTTTTAAAATATGATCTTATATTTAAAACATATTCTGGAATTTGAAAGCAACGCCGATGAAATTTTAGAAACTGTTCACAAAAATTAAAACCGATTCGTAAGTAACGAACAAAACAAACCATCACTTAGGTAGAGGATTTATTAGGGGATCTGTAGAGGTCGTTTTATGATATTATCTGGTCCCTCACACGTCGGGTAAAAAAAGGTTCCCGTGTTCTGCACATTGCTGAGCCCAAAAAAATTGACACAGCTTCCTATGCGTCAGTTTTGTAAGCTATATGAAAATGACTAAATGTCTAGTTTGCCTTCATACAAAACTATTTTGATACCACAGTTCTACTGGTTATGGGAAACACCACTACAGTAGGTCAAGGCGAGACACACCATGCATCAGTCTAGCTTAGGTAGGGATCCATCAATGTAGTTTGCTCAGCAAAATATATATTTTATTGTGGCGCCTTGAAAAATGAAGTCGTGATGAGACCATCACATTTTCAGTTTTTAAAATGACTTTTTAAAAATCCCTACTCATCATGACACCACTCAAACATAGTTTGTGAAATGACATATTGAGCATCCTTATCTCATCCTGCAATTGATTCAGATTTTTTTTATCTCCACCACATCTACATAATATAATTATTTTTCTCCCGCTGCAACGCACAGACATGTTCACTAGTGTTGAATAATAAATAAAGATGGCCGTATGCATCGATTGATGCAGAGGCCGGGGTCTTAACCTCCTTTTCCAGAAAAAAGTTGTCAATAATAGGAAATGTCATTGACAGTCAAACCAACCATTGCTTTGGGTTATCAGGACAGATAATTTCCCTAGTGATAAGAGAGTGCCTAGAGCAGGATTACACCAAAATTTCTGCGGTCGATTTCAACCAACTGTTGGATCTCAATCCTATGGCTCCTCAATTGCGATTTGGCATATTTACATTTGCCTCAACCTTAGCACAAACGTTGGAATAAACCTTAGTCCAGCGGAAAATATGGTCTTTATTGAAGAAATATTATGTTATCTGGACATTATTATTGTGTTAGCAATTTCACAAGCTTGAGCAGGTTCTGATCCGACGACCCTCCCTGCGCGATGCTCGTACACGCTGCGTCCTTCCACGTAGCTGCCCTTGTCTTTATCCCATCGTCACCCAGCAGCTGCTCGACCTTGTTCTTGATCTCCTCCTTAGTGACCACCCCTCTCTCGTCGGCGTGGACCTTAACGCCGGTGCCCCACACGTTGCAGATGTAGCTCTGGTTGGCGAACTGGTCGGCAAAGTACGGCCAGCACAGGAACGGCACGCCGTGCAGCATGCCTTCCATGGTGGAGTTCCACCCGCAGTGCGACACGAAGCAGGCGACGGCGGGGTGCGAGAGCACGCGCTGCTGTGGCGCCCAGCCCACGACCAGGCCCTTGCCCTCCACGCGGCGCTTGAACGCGTCGAACCAATCTTCTCCGATTCCGGCGGTGATGTTCGGCCGCACCGCCCAAAGGAAAGGCCGGCCCGTGAGCTCCAGCCCGTGGGCGAGCTCCTGCATCCGCGCCGCGTCGAAGACGGTGAAGCTCCCGAACGCCACGTAGACGACCGAGCCGCGGGCCTGCGCGTCGAGCCAGGGGAGGCAGACCGGGTCCTCTGGCCAGAGTTGGCCGGCAGACCTCGACGCGGCCGGCGCTTCCAGGGGCCCGACGGGCAGTGCGTTGGGAACGAAATCCAGCGCCTCCGACTCGATCTCCTCGAACGTATTGCAGATGACGGCGGCGGCGAGCGGTATGACCGGGTTGGTCTTGAGCAAGATCTGAAACATCAACCTGCGCCTCTCCGGCAAGCTGCTGAGGCAGACCCATGGTAGCTCGGCGACCTCGATCGGCGGCATCTTGGGGGTGAGCTGGATCGTCTCGTTGCTCTTCACGTTCCCTGCAGATATTTCATACAAACACTCGATCTCTGAGTCACATAAAAGATTAAACGACACAGAGCACAGTGGTCTACTTGATTTGGTTTCTTCTTACCACACTCGTCGAGGACACCATCATCGATCAGCTTGGGCACGTGCAGCCGGAGCGCGAACACGGCGGCCGAGAAAGTCGAGAACAGGGCGACCCGGACGCCCGTCATAGCGGCCAGCTCCATCGCCCAGCACATGGACGCATCGGCGATCAGCCACTTGATCTTCTTGGACCTGATCATCTCCTCGAGGGGGCCGAGCATGGCCGCCGACAAGCCGCTGCCCAGCAAGGCGATGTCGGTGCGGTCGCCGTCGGGGCCCATGCCGTCCGGGAGCGAGACCATGTGGATGCCGATGCCGTCGGGGTCAACGGCTCTTCTCTCGCCGCCCATGGCCTTGATGGCGCGGTCGTGGTTGTAGTCCGTGTTCACGAACTCCACCTCGAGGCCGTGGGCGACGAGCCGGTGGGAGAGCTCCATGAGGGGCATGACATGGCCCTGCGCAGGGAAGGGAAGCACCATCACGGGAGGAGGAGCCATGGATGCGAGACCAACTGGCTGGTGGCTACTACCCAGCTTGAAAGGTCGTGGCGTGGTAGGAGGACGACCCCGAGCATTTTCTAGCTAGCTAGCTAGCTTAGTGTGGTTCGGATCTCCATTTGAAATAAATATAAGTACGGCAGCTTGTGCGTATGGCGCTGTCGCTGCACGACAGCTTGGGATAGATATACGCAAGCTTTCTAATTCGCCACATGCTTATGGATAGAGATAGCGAATTGAAATTGCCGATGGAAGGTGCCAACGACTTCAATCATATTTGGACCACGTCATAGTATGGGATGGGCAAGATTGTCAGTGCAAGCTTGCATAAGATGAAAAACAGTCGCCGTCCGGCGTCCCGGCATCATTTCTCTGTTGAGAGCACGGGCTGGTTTTTCATGGCTCTTCTCCTGTGTTCGCCGGTATCTTTTTTATGTTTTGCCATCCACTTGTCACTTTCTTTTAGGCGCTTAGGGTGGATGGTGCATCGATAAGCAATATTATGCGGAAGTAGGTTGTCTTCAGAGGTGACCGGCGTATGTCGAGACACAATGCAATGTTTTAGCTTAGGATATGCCCTTTTGTGTTGTAGTTTGCTTTTCGGTGGTGTCTGCCTTTAGTCTCTCCCAGGGCCGTACCTGAGAAAACGGAGGCCCGGTGCGAAATTGAAATATGGGCCCTTGACATTTTTATTTTTCCTTCTTGTTCATATCATGACATGACACATACTTGCTACTTCTAGAAGACATTGTTTCCGTCCGGAAATACTTGTCTTAGATTTTATCCATTTCTAGGATAAGTATTTCCGGACGGTGGAGTAGAAAATAAATCTACGAGAAAAATATCAAGGACTACAAACTGAACATGGAGATAAAAAGCAATGAAAAGCAACCTTTGTTGTACTTGAGAAGCAAGATTATGGGGCTGCGACATATGTCGCTCTCACTTTGTCTGCTCCTGTTGACGAACCAGCTTTGACCAACAACTCGAAATAACCAACTTCAGTCTAAGTTCCAACTGATGCTTTTCGGTTGCACGGACGGCAACGAGCAGCGAAGGAGGTCAAGAGAATTACTGATATATAGACTTGAAGATTTGATATTTGAGAAGAAGAACACCAAACAAAAATACGGGGGACTGGAATCGTGGATAGTTATTAGACGAGGATTGGAAAGAGAAAGTAAGAAAAGACTGAAGGTCATTAGTGATTTAGGATTTTAATTAGAACGAAAAAATGTGCGTGATGTTTAATAAAGACCAAGAGGAACAGAGAGCGCCGTGCGTGAGGAGAGGATGAATAATTAATTCGTTCAAGTTTCCATGTAGTACACTAGTTGGCTGGGTTAATTCTTGCTTGGAGAGTAGTCCGACACGTTCCCTTCTTTGATTGTACTCCCTGGTAATTATACCTGGTATAGTTAACTAGTACACCGGCTGATTTGGGGCCCTGTGCAGGCGCACACCCTGCACAGGTGCCTGGTACGGGCCTGGTCTCTCCCTAGTTTAGTGTTTGTGATACGCTCGTCGTTCAAAGCGAGAGATAGTTTATAATTGCAATTATGTATTCTATAAAACTATGGCCGAGAGGTTTAGGACCATGAGGAGTAGTCATGGATGTATTCTATAAAACTATGGCCGAGAGGTTTAGGACCACGAGGAGTAGTCATGGATGCGATCTAAGAGCATCTACAACCGGATATGTCAAATACGTTCCCCTCAAACGCCCGTTGACGCGTCCGGGCTCGTTCGCGGGCAGTGACCGAGCATCCCTCAAATTTCATTTCTTGCGTCCGGACATCACATACTAGATTCTCAAATCCATACAATGGCATGCAAACTATAAAAAATTACGTACTATGTCGATCACACCTAGCTAATCCTCGTGGGAGATGTCGACGATCTCCATGCCCGACTCCGGCAGCATGGGCGGCAGCTGCAGCTCCGCCTCCTCCATGTTGAAGCTCGACAGCTGCTGCTCCGCCTCCTCCACCTCCACCGGAGCCATCTCGTCCTCCTCCTCTTCCCCTGGCCGCTCCTACTCCTCGTCCGCCTCCGACGAGTCCGGAGGCAGCCCGACAGCGATGCGGGCGGCGCGCGCGACTTGCCTCGCACGGATCTCCTGCGGGGTCTCGTAGCAGCGCTCCGGCGTCAGCATAGTGTAGTAGATGATCTTGCTCCGGACCAAGGCGGAGTACCGGAGCGTGGGCGGAGCGTCTGACCATTGGCAGAGCGCCGGAGCGGGAGAGGAAGGAGATGTATTGGCTCAGACTGGCGGCGCGGAGAGGGGGGAGGTGGATAGGTTAGGATTGCGGGACGTCGGCCAGCTTAACTAGCTGGATTCGGTCTTGGACGGCGAGCCGGAGCAGTAACACACGGCGTTTACACCGAGGCGACGGACGCGGCGTTCGTCAGATCGTTGGGTTTTCTGGCGTTCTCGCGTGGGACCCCGCTGTCAAACCGACGTCGTGGGCGTGCCCGGGCGCGCCTAGACGCCCTCATATCCACCTCATATTTTGGCTGGATATGAGGTGTCGATCAGCCCAAGCGTTTGAGGTCTGTCTGAATCGAAAAATCGTGACCGATCAGTGACCGGCGAGCCGTTTGAACGTTTAAGGCCGGTTTGGGATGTCCGGCTGTAAATACTCTAACGGGATACAATACCCAGCTTTCAAAGTTGTAATAAGTACCTAGTGGTTCACTTCGCATGTGCTACTTGCAATATAACTACGGCAACTTGTGTGGATGGCGCTATCGCTGATACGGAAGCTTTCGAGTTCGGCACTGCTTATGGATAGAGATTGCGAATTGAGAAATTGCCGATCGAAGGTACATGTGCCAGTCCTATCGCCAGTCCTATCGCCGCACATGTGCGTCAGAGCATGCATCACCAAAATTGTACTGACTATTCTAGTGGCGTCTTGTCAACGACTTTCATCAGATTTCGATCACGTTACTGTATGGGACGGGCAAAATTGTCCATGCAACTTCGAAGAACAGCCGCCATTGCTGTATGTGGCCGGACCGGCCGAGAGGGTTTCATGTCGTATGGTCTACTTTCTAAGAGCATCTTCGATTAGATTGGGCAAATCCGATCACCAAAACGCTCACAGACGCGACCAAGACGTGTACACGGACAGCGTCAACTGGCGCATCATTTGTCCTCCCGGACAACCACACTTCTATATGTCAACCCTCATATTCATGCAAATTCATACACATTCATTGTATAACACAAATTCATCATCAATTGAACATTTTGACGATAGAAAATGAATGACGATTCAACAATTCATTACAGTTAAAATAAAATTCAACAATTCATACATAGATATGCGATACATGAATGAATCAAACGCCTTCATTGTTGGCCTAGTTGATCAACCACTTCTTATCTTCATCATCCATGCGCAACAAATTATGCAAACAATGCAAAATGGCATATGGGGCAAATAATGTACGAGGTCTTACTGGGGGGGG
>LR738713.1:718092274-718155392 GCA_902687465.1 Secale cereale | reverse complement strand
ACGACGGACGGGTCGGTGATAGTCGCCAGACCGGACACGCCCATGTCCATGTCGTCATCACCAGCCATCTCCGCACCGACCCTCTTCACATTTGCCTTCTCTATCACCGCTTTGTGCTCTCGCTGCTTCCGGCGCCACTCCCTCCAGGCGAGGTTCTCCACCTTGCAACCGAGGACCACGGTCGGGAGCCCCACAGACTCTGCCAAGGCATCATCCATGCCGACGGTGGGGGACGGGGTACTCGGTGAGGAGATCTATGACGGTGGACAAGGGCGGCATCGTGGATACGGGAACAAGGGTTGAGTAGGACGACGACTTGGACGCGGGAAATGGAGGACGAACGTGCGAGAAGTGTGGTCGATTTGATGGACTTGGTCAATTTGGAGCGGATTTGGGATGTGTCCGGTCTGTTAGGTCTGATGTGGCAGACACATCTGAGCGTCCCCATATCCGCCCCACATATGGTCTGGGTGTATAGGGACAATTCAAGGTGTTTGGTTGCGTGGCAAAGCAGTGACTGGGTCGTCCGCCCTACCGTACAAGGAGGGTTTGAGGGGTTTGGTTGTGGATGCTCTAAATAGCGGCTGTTTGCATGGAGTTTCTGCTCACTAGCTCAAATGCTTTCACATGAACAACACAATTGAAAAAAAATCGGCAGCTCCACACTCAAATCCTAAAGTTGGTGAAGCCATACGCAGTCCACTGACTACACAACTTTTTGACAGACAAAGTTTCATATTAATGCATATATTTGACTACACAAAATTTGAATTCACTACACATGATTTAAGCCCATGCGCCGCCACTGCTCCTTGACACTAGCTTCGAATGATCAACAAATCCCCTCATTCGCTTAGAAGATGGACAAATCTCTTGAAATTCTCATACGAGGAGCCGTCCTCTTTGAGGCTCTTGCGAGCTGCATCCCTGAGCATCCCTGCCCTCTCCGCGATTCCCTCGTCACCGATAACCAATCCCAATTTGGCGGCCAGCTCCTCCTTCGTCACGACGCCATCTTCACCGGGCGTCACGGCCAGTCCGGTCCTCCAGATATCGCAGATGTAGCTTTGGTTCGCGAACTGGTCGACGAAGTACGGCCAGCTCAGGATTGGCACGCCATTTCTGACCCCTTCCATCGTCGAGTTCCAACCGCAGTGCGACACGAAGCACACGACCGCGCGGTGCGCGAGGACCTGCACGTTAAAAACGAAGTTTAAAAAGTTGGCGATCACTATCTGACGCTTACAATATGCACTGAGGTCTGATCGAGGCGCACAGATAAACATAGCTAGGTTGATAATGTAAGGTACTCCTGTACCTGTTGCTGGGGACACCAGTTAACGATCATGCCCCTGCCGTTGACGGCGGCGCGGTTCGTGAACTCGTCGAACCACTCCTTGCTCAGGCCGCCGGTGGTGAAGTCCGGGCGCACCACCCACAAGAACGGCCGTCCGGTGAGCTCCAGCCCCTCGGCGAGCTCACGGAACTGCCGCGGGTCAAAGATGGTGAAGCTGCCGAACGCCACGTACACGACGGATTTTTCGGGGTGGGCGTCGAGCCACTTCAGGCACCCCGTGTCCTCCGGCAAGAACTGCCCGACGGGCTTCCGGAGCTACTGGTCGGCGAACAGCGGGCCGATGGGCACTATGCTGGGGAACAGCTCGAACGCCGCGGCCTCCGCGTCGAGGAACGAGTTGCACACGATGATCTCGGCTAGGCTTGTCGCCTGGGTGTTCCTGGACACCAGCCGGAAGGATACCTCCTGCCCCTCGGCGGCGCCGTCGATGCTCCAGGGCATGTGCGAGGTGTACATCGGCGGCATGTTGGGGGCGATCTCGAACGCGCCTCGTCGTTTCGGGAAGCCTGCGCTTATTCAGAGAAGAAACCATTCAGTCCCCTGTTTCTTCTTCTTCAGAGAAAAATGTCGATCCACTCTTCAGAACTTCAGGTGTGTAAGATGGATGGATCTTTGGTACCTTTATCGTCAAAGAAGCCGTCCTCTATCAGCTGGGGAAGCCGGAGCAACGTCCCAAGGCCCGCCGCGGACGCCGGGAAGACGCAGGCGACGCGGACGCCGAGCTTCTTGGCAGCCTCGAAGCAGAGCCCCATGTTGGCGTCGCCGACGAGCCACCGCACCTTGGTCTCCCTGATGAGCTGCTCGACATAGCCCGGTACGCACCGCGAGATCCCGTCGAGAAACTTGCACAGGTCCCTCCGGTCGTCGCCGTCGGCCAGGCCGTCCGGTATGGAGACCAGGCGGATCCCGTCCAGCGCCTCGCCGTCATCGGCGTTTCGCCCAAGAGCATCGAGAAGGAGCTTGTGGATGGGCTCGGTGCAGACGAAGGTGACCCGGAAGCCGTGGTCGACGAGGCGGTGGGACAGCTCCATGAGCGGGGTGACGTGGCCCTGCGCCGGGAACGGCAGCACCATGACGTGACGCGCAGCGCCGGCCATGCTGGTCGATGGGATGGATAGCTCTTGGTTGGCAGTCGAATTGGAGCCGGAGGGCAAATAGTACCGGCGTCGACCGATTATTGGAGGATGGTGCTATTCCACCAACGACTGACTGAGAGACGACGACCATTCCACCAACGAACCTCTTGCACTCTTGCACACAGAAAAAAAAAAAAAGGTGCCGAATAACTAGGGATAAGGCCAACTACAACGCGCCGGCCGACGTGGAATTGGTCCGCTTTTTGTTCGCAACTCCAACCGGAAGGTACATTTTGTTTGCCCACGTCCATTTGAGTTGTCGTGGACAAAAACTCTGCTCCAACGTGCCGACTCATTTTCAAAACCCATCCGCTTCGCGTCCACATGGACCCATTTCCGACCTAAATTTGCGTTTGAAATGCGTCGACGCGGACACGCAACGCGTCCCCTCGATATCCGTCGTGGTCTCACATAGCGATCGACCAACGACCGAACGCGGTCATATTTATGGCCACCACCAACACGGGCCCACGCGTCAGCAATTGGAAGCGTCCACACGTGAGGAAGGGGGGCTCATCCACTTTCGTCCACATCTGGCCCCCACCACCCTCTCGTGCAGTCGTGCTTCCTCGCCGATGACAACCTAAACAGTAGACATGGGGTTGTTTAGTGGCAGTGGCTCCGGCAAGACCAAGGGGAAGTTCACCCCAACACTTCCTCCTCCCGTGCTCCTTCTCCCTCGCCGCCGCCGCCTGCACATCCCAGTGCACTAAGCACGGTGGCACTCGGAGTTCAGGCAGCCGCTGTTGTACCCCGATGTCACGTTGGCATACCACTGGCACCTCGATCCGCATCGGATCCCGGTGCCCGCATGCTGTTTTGAGTGTTTTCTTCTTCGGGGCGGTGTTTTTCTACGCACATTTCGGACGTCGGCGTCTTCCGGATGTGATGGATTCGACACGTTTGTGTTGTGCCATTGTAGCAGCACGCGTTGGCGGCGGGTCTAGGCTGCTGGCTCTAATCCCGTGACTCAGTGTCCTTCGTTGGCTACTCGGCCTGGCCTAATCTTCAGAGCAGTGCGCCGAGACATGAACATGGGTGGTAACAGACTTTAAGAAGTATTTGTGTCTTGATCGGGGCGCCTAGGACGGGGGTGTTGCCTTGGTTTAGGAATAATGCCCTTCATGTCCTTTTTCCATAGTGTGCGCAGAGGGCGCGTGGAGGTGTGTCCTCGATTTTTTATTTTTTTGGATCCAGACGGTTTGATCTTCGAAATATCTTTTTTAAAGCTATTCAAGAATATTTTTTGAAATGGTGTGTTTTAAAATCAAATTATTTTACATATTTTTGAACACAATACAATCCAAGATGCTTACATATATATACATATAGTCATATACATTTACCCATACGAATGCACGCGCACACATCCTACCCCTACTCATTTCACAACCTATATATTTGTGATACATAGCACATTCCTTTCATGCTGATTTTGTGCTTCATAACCGACTTTGTAGTGCAAATAGTTCGTACAGTTAGCAGGTTAAAATCGTTTCTTTTTTCAGGTTAAGATGTGCACGCTAGGGCATCACGTACATATCTGGTGAGCAATCATAATCTGAGAAGATGTACGCAAGGGAAACACGCCGAAAAAGCGTGCACAATATATAATAAAATAAAATAAAAAGAGAAGAAATATTTCTTCGTCTGTCTCTCTGTCTCAGACAGTATATAGTGAAATGCTGCTCACTCGTTTAGGAGGGTAACAAATCTCTGGAAATTCTCATACGAGGACCCGCCCTCGGCAATGCTCCTACAAGCTGCATCCCTGAGCATCCCTACCCTCTCCGCGATTGCCTCGTCGCCGATGACCTGCTCGAGTTTGCTCTTCACCTCCTCCTTCGTCACGACTCCATCTCCGAGCGTCACGGCCAAGCCGGTCCTCCAGATGTCGCAGATGTAGCTCCGGTTCGTGAACTGGTCGGCGAAGTAGGGCCAGCACAGGATGGGCACGCCGTTCCTGACCGCCTCCATCGTCGAGTTCCACCCGCAGTGCGACACGAAGCACGCCACGGCGGGATGCGCCAGAACCTGCATGTAGACATGGATCAGAACCTGGAGATCGCCTGAAGCTTGCAATGAGCGTTGGCAGACGCACCTGCTGCTGGGGGCACCAGCTGACGATCATGCCCTTGCCGGCGACGCGGCTCTGGAACTCGTCGAACCACGCCTTGCCGAGGACATCGGAGGTGAAGTCCGGGCGCACCACCCACAGGAACGGCCGGCCGGTGAGCTCCAGCCCCTCGGCGAGCTCTCTGAACTGCCGCACGTCGAAGATGGTGAAGCTGCCGAACGCCACGTACACGACGGAGCCTTCGGACTGCGTGTCCAGCCACTCCAAGCAGCTTACATCTTCCAGCCAGAACTGCCCGACGGGCTTCCGGAGCTCCTGGTCGGCGAACAGCGGGCCGATGGGCAGTATCTCCGGGAACAGGCCGAACGCCACTGTCTCGGCGTCGAGGAACGAGTTGCACACGACGATCTCGGCGAGGCTGATCGCCTGGGCGTTGTCGGTGACCACCAGCTTGAAGACGAGCTGCTGCCCCTCGGGTGGACCGTCGATGCACCATGGCAAGCGCGACGTGCAGATCGGCGGCATCTCAGGGGCGATCTCATATATTCCCTCCCGCTTTGCCACGCCTACAGTTTACATATTTGTCATCATGTGTGCTTCAAGGGAAAAGTCGCAAAGCTGAATGCACATATGACTTCTGCAGCGGAGTTGCCGCTGAGTCTAGAGGTAATATTACCAGTGGTGCTTAAAATTGACTGCATGAATTTGAAAAATACATCGAACTGGTTCTAAAACTTGGCACGACCGTACAAATACGGTGCTAATCCAATCCGTGGATGTATAATGCGTTGACGTGGCATCGTATTTTGATTAGCATGCATACAAGGCATGTGACTTACTTTCAACAGAGGCTTTGTTGTATGTATGTCTCTATGACTAGCGGGCCCCACATGTCAGCACAAAGGGCAAATCAACGTCAAAAGTTGGAACCTTTGTGACTCGAACTAGTGATGTGGGGCTAGAAAGTGACTGCCTGAGCAACTCTGCTATACACTTTTGAACGACAAGTAACGATATCTTCGTTAATGTCTTGTGTAGGAACACATACGTCGCTTTTAAATGGGATGTAGTTAGTGCAGCCCATTTAGCACATGTTATATTCTTTATTAGAAATTTGTAAAAAAATGTAAACTAATATCACAGTAAATATATTCCAGTATTTACGTGTTATAAATATTATACGTACAAATAAAATGACTTATTTAAAAGAATCATGTAATTTTAGAAAATATGTACTTATTTACATGTGGAATATACTGAAAACATTTATTTAATGAAAAACTATTAATATTCAGTAAATGTACAAAAATTATACCTCGTAGCTTATATTTAAATTGTACAAAAAGATGGATACAAACATTTTTATTAATATTCACTTATGATAACTTTCACTCATGGCATATGTTCTTAATTCCTATAAAACATAAGTATAGTCACATGTATATATTTATAAAAATTTAAATATGAATTAATATTTTAAAATTACACAAAAAATACTTAAATGACAAATTTAAGAATTATAAAAATGTGCATACCAATATACAAATATTGCTTTGAGAAAAATAATATTTATTAGTTGTAATTTGGAAAGTATTTGTATTATTATAAATTATACAAACATTCTTATAATCATAAATGCTATTTTATTTATATTTTATTTCCAAAAATAAGACGTCAATACTTTTAAAAATTACTCGAACATTTTTCTAAATAAATTGTTTTTTGTATGTATAATATTTATACACAAAGTTTCTTTGTAGCTCAGGCTACGTGGTACCCCTTATCTTCACCATCCAATTCTGCATCGCGATCCGTGCGAATGCATTTGTCTTTTTTGTTTCTCTCAAACGAGACAATATACGAACTTCAAACTTTGCAGACCAAACAAACATTAGAACATCAATGTGGGAAAAAACTTTCAGATTTTTTCATGCATTTTAAATAATTAAAATAATATTTTTAGTCAAACAAAATGTCATTTTGTATATTTATATCGGACCAAAAAATCTGAAAGTTTTTTCACACATTGATGTTCTAATGTTTGTTCGATCTGCAAAGTTTGAAGTTCATATGGTGTGTCGTTTAAGAGAAACAAAAAAAAGAAATCTTAACGTTGTAAGTTAGTTGAAGAGTACGGATCTCAAAGCAAAGCTGAAGGGTTAAGGATAAGAGGTTCCATGTAGCCTGAGCTACACAAAACCACCCTAATATTTATAACACATGAATGTTAAAACATTATTTTTATTACTAGCATTATAATTTAGGTTCTTTTGAAAAATACTTTAAAAGCTAACAAGTGCAAAATGGGCGGCACAGATAGCAACCAATTTAAATTTGAGTCCAGGCCGGAACTGTTTTTTATTGTTTAATTTCCCTTTATACTAACATGTGGGGCCCATTTGTCAAGCAGACGTACAATAATGCTAATCGAAATACGATGCCACATTAGCATATTATACGTCTGCGAATTGGATTAGCACTGTATGTGCACGCTCGCGCCAAGTTCTAGAACCAGTTCAGCTTATTTCAAGTTTATGCACTAAAGTTAACATTGATGACATGTTTAAGCATCACTCGTAATATTACCTTTTTTTGTTGTTGGCGGAATTGCTGCAGAGTTTTTTAATTCAGCAAGATTCTAGTATCTTATCTTTTTATTTTGCGAAAATTCTAGCTTAGCTTTTAACAAACAAACAATGCATGGTAATTTGTGGTTAGTTCGATAATCGATATGCTATACCAAAAAAAATGAGTGGGCGAATGAGATGAGGCCTTTTGATACAGATGCCGGAAATTAAACAATAAAGCTTCCCATATCTACATAAAAAGAATCTCATTTGGGCAGTCACCAAATGTTGTTCGAAATGGAACTATGCTCAAAATTTAATTTGCAATGACATAACATGTAATTTGTGGTTAGTTCGATAATCGATATGTCATACCAAAAAAAAAAATCTAACTCAACGTGAATTTGCCTCTTGTACTTCACTGAAAATTTGGTGGAATATTTATCTAGCATAACTTCAAAATTAAGGTTTTTCTTTAAAAAAATTACATATTGAGTGAACAACTGAAAAATATATTTTTATAAATAAGATATCGACTTGACTTAGCAAGTGTGCAAGGATTGATGCATGGATAATTTTCAAATGTTAGGACATAAAATGGTTTCTAAATCTGTAGATGTTCCATGTTGAACTACACACCTCGAAGTAGCGACCCTTTCCCTAAATCGATGCCAAAGACAATGTTGTATTTGTTGGCTCTCTTAAGATCTTGGGAGCTGGTGTATCGATCAAGGAAAAAGTTGGTTGGATCGTAGTGCGGCGACTTGGACATCTTCTTTCAATTTGTTAACCAACATGATCCGGATTCTTGAACCCTTTGGATGGGTGGAGAAGTAATGTAAGTTTGTGTTTGCATGGGGTTATGCTCGAACTAATGTTCATTTAGCGATTTGTAGATCCCGTTTCAAGCGGTGGATGGCTACTGCGGCCTTCAAAGCATGGTGTGGCGAGATCGTGTTTCATTGAACCGAATACTATCTTTCATGATAACTATCAGATCTAAGATACTCTTCAAGTGTCTTTCCTCAAAAGAAAAAAGAGTAAGTGTACATCTTTCACAATACCCTTTTAATTTTAATGTGCACCTTCCTCTTAAAATCTTTGAAGTTTTGTATTTTGTCTAAACCAAACTTATTTAAGTTTGACCAGATATATGAAAAAACCATACCAACTTCTACAACAGAAAATTAGTTTCATTAGATTTACCATAATATACATTTTAAGCCATACGTGTTTCATGTTTGAGATATGAGCAAAAAATTCAATAAACTTGGTCGAATTTACGGAAGTTTGACTTGAGACAAATCTAGAACTTTTAACATTTTGAAACAGAGGAGTATGTACATATTTCTTTCATGATGATAATTAAACAACTGAAACTACTAGTCAGTAGAAGGAGATGGATATTTCGTACCCTTGTCATCGATGAAGCCATCCTCTATCATCTTGGGAATGCTGGACCACATCCCGAGACTCGCCGCGGCCGCCGGCCAGACGGCAGCCACCCGAACGCCGAGGTTCTTGGCGCCCTGGAAGCAGAACCCCAGGTTGACGTCGGCGAGGAGCCACTTGACCTTCTTCTCCCCGGACGCCACGGTCTCCATGATGAGGTCCTCCACGTAGCCCGGCACGTACCGCGTGATGGCGCCCACGAACTTGGAGAGGTCCCTGCGGTCTTCGCCGTCGGCCATGCCGTCCGGTATAGAGACGAGGCGGATGCCGCACAGCGCGTCGCCGCCGGTGCCGGTGCCGAGGAGGAGCGCGTGGATGAGCTCGGTGCAGACGAAGGTGACCTGGAAGCCGCGGTCGACGAGGCGGTGCGACAGCTCCATGAAGGGCGTGACGTGGCCCTGCGCCGGGAACGGCAGCACCATGACGTGAGGCGCGGCGCCGGCCATGCTCATGCTGCTGGTCGACTTACGGCCGGGGTCGATGCCAGAACTCAGAAGCGAGCTGCGCCGTCGGCGGAGAGGCGCTGCCTTCTGCCAATATATTGGACAAGCAGCGTACGGGGAGAAAGAGAGACGGAGTGCTGCTGATAAGCGCGCTTTGCTTTGGCACTTGCGCCCGTCGCCGCACTAAGCGATCTCGTCGTTTTCTCTCTGCCCTCTGGTGCGACTACGATCGGCGAGGCCGGCTGCCGTCTGTCGCCGGCGCTGCCGGCTCTCATTTCTGTTGGCCGCGCGCGATGATGATGAACACGAGGAGTGACAAGTGGGGGCCTGGCCCGGTGGGGGTGATTTTCCTTCTTGGGCCGAGTTTCGAGTGAGAATGAGTCCAGTGCGCAGTTTCGGTTTCGGCTTCGGACGGGCTGTGTTATCTCGTTTTCCAGCCCGCGCAGGTGCTCAGTTGCATGTTTCCCATTTTCATCCGAAATCACTAATCGAGGAGCACTCGTTGCAAAGATCATCTCCAAACCCTCATGTTGCGACAAGTGAGGCGCTGCATGTGCACACTTGTCGCAACATGAGCGTTTTCCCTTTTTTCGTAGATCCGTTTATTCAAAATGTTTTATCTCTTAAACCGTGTGTCCAAATTTCGAACCGTTTTCACCGTTGAATTCCTCACGTCGAGATCTTCAAAACTAGATCCCATGTTGATAGGTTTTGACGAACTTTATTTTCAAAAAAAAATCGGGCAAAAAAACCGAACCGG
Source organism: Secale cereale (assembly GCA_902687465.1). Lineage (NCBI taxonomy): Eukaryota > Viridiplantae > Streptophyta > Magnoliopsida > Poales > Poaceae > Secale > Secale cereale. The sequence goes on along the minus strand of LR738713.1, from coordinate 718,145,600 downwards.
ACGCACTGGTTTTTTTCCTTTCCGAAAGAGGCACGGCCGTGACTCTCGCGAAAGAACAAAAAACAGAAAACGCGTTTTTTTCCTTTCTGAAATAGGCACGGCCGCGACTCGCGAAAGCACAACCATGCCTCTTGCGGAAGCAAAACCGTGACTCTCGCGAAAGAAAAAAAAACAGAAAACACGTTTTTTTTCCTTTCCGAAAGAGGCACGGCCGTGACTCTCGCGAAAGCACAACCGTGGCTCTCGCGGAAGCAAAACCGTGACTCGTGAAAAAAAACAGAAAACACGTTTTTTCCTTTCCGGAAGATGCACGGCCGTGACTCTCGCGAAAGCACAACCGTGCCTCTCGTGAAAGCAAAACCGTAACTCTCGCGAAAAAAGAAAAAAAACAGAAAACGTGTTTTTTTTTTCCTTTCCGAGAGGCACGGCCGTGACTCTCGCGAAAGCACAACCGTGCCTCTCGCGGAAGCAAAACCGTGACTTTCACGAAAAAACGTGTTTTTTCGAAAAAGAAATCGTCGAAAAGCTAAGGAAGACCGATGGAAAACCATAACGTCGAAAAAACCGAGAAAAAAACCGTTCAATAAGCCGAAAACGCGTGCGAAAAAATATAAAATATAAATCCGAAGGAAGTGTCCAGAACGCGACACGTGGCGAATGAGTAAGAATGCGACAAGTGACGCTGATCGCTGCGAGGCTGCCAAGGAGCGTTCGTTAACTAGTTGCCCCCTTTTCACCCCTGGCACGTGAACGTCGTGGAGCAATTTCAGAGAAGAGGTCATCTCTTATCGCTCCTTTGCTTCCACGTAACTGTACTCGACCCTGTAGAGGCAGCCAAACACGATCTCTGTCAGGCTGGCTGTATTGACACAACATATCATCATTTAAAAAAAAAAACGTATGCTCTTACAACATCACAGAGTGGCTCTGTCTGTCCTGCCAGCAGTTTCAATCGTCATAACCTCGCTTTATTACAGGGGATGGCCCAATAGCAACTAATGATGCATGGTTGCATATCAATGTCAGAGGTGACAAGTTTACGTGTCAAGAGAAATGATTACTCCTAGGACGAATCACTTAGACTATCCACGGTGGGAGTAAGAGCAAGTACAACTGACACTGAGTCAGCGGGCTATAAAGAATAAACTAGTATATTTCTGCTTATTTGGAGGAATGAGAAGAGGAGAGAGAAGGTAATCGACCTCTTCGTGAATAGCCAGCTCTAGCATGTGCTACTAGACACTTTGTGAGAATGAAAGGTGGGCCACATACTAAAAAAATAGTACACTATTTTGATCTACTATTATACATGTTGACTATAAGATGGGCTGTAGATGATATGTCACATGCTTATAGCCAGCAACTGGCTATACTATTAACCATGCTCTAACATTGATAGTAACATCATACATATCTAGATAAAATAGATGATGTGGCAAGCAATAAATGAAAAAATAAAGGCATGTGGTAACATAGCTAGTTACTACTAGTATGAGTAACATCACACATATCAAAGTAAGATGAGTCTATAGCCTAATAAACAAAGTCTTCCATATTACCACACATATATTACTCCCCGTTATAGAGATAGTAATATAGAGTACTCTATGTTACTACCCATTGTGGCTAATCTTAGGACAGGATTCTCCATCTACTCGTTGGTGTCGCAGTCTGTATAATTTGATAATTGATTAGCCATGCGATGTGACACCGAAAGGCTGTCTCATTAAATTTTCCATCGTGATATGCTTCTTGGTGTCGGTGCATGCAAACCCTGTTTGTCAAGATGCCGTCAAGCAAAACATGGTTTTTTGTTTTGTTTTCGAGGCACACTGTATTTACATGTCACAACTACACAACCAAACTTCCTGCCAACATGCCATCTCGATCTTTTTTTTTTGCGGGTGAAAATAGTTTTCATTTATCACTCAGGATCAATCTCTCTCTTACATAAGTCACCTCACCTGGTCCTGAACCCAACCATACAACCGTACGTTTCTCAATTCTACCAAAAGCAGCTAGGTAATGGCTAATGCCATTCTGCTCTCTGCGTACATGAGCTAGTTTAACTAATCTCCCGTCTCCCAGCAGTCTCGTAATCTGATCGGTGAGCATGGCATAACAAGACCGGTCCCCAGGGCCGGTCCTGGTATTTTGGGGGCCCGGGGCGAAGCTAAAAGCGGGGCCCTTAATATAAACATTATAATAGTAATAATAATTAACACATATAAAATGTTAGTAATAATAAACACTTATACGCGTCCAAAAGCAATATTCATATCAAATGATTTGTACATATTACCTTATAATTTTTTTCACATTCCTCACTGGAAAGTCACTTATGAGGGGGCCATGTCAATCTCATCTAATAATTTCTTCTTGATGCATCATATTATCAATCCATTTAATCCCTCTTTAGTATTGTTGATCTTCAATAATTTCAACTTTGAAAAGCTTTGTCCAATCGATGTGATGGTGATAACATGCATAGTAAATAAGATGCAATAAGCAATGGAGTCAATAAGATAACAATCGACCTCTCTCACCTACTCGAAATTCTCAATAGCAGACATTACGCCATATGACTCAAGGAATTTGATAGTTTTCAATTCACAAATATAAAATCATATACCTCTGCATAAGAAATAATCTCTTGCTTTAATATCAGGATTGCCCCAATTTCTTGAATCATAATTATCAAAGTAAAAAGTAGATGTTCATAAACACTAGGAGACTATACAGGTGCATCCAGTGAATTAGTTGGTTGTTCTTCCTTCACGTCAACTATGGCCAACTCATCATCTTGGCTCATCGACGCATCAGTATTACTCTGAAAGAAATTGTCAATAGCTCCTCTCTCTCTAATTCTATGAAGACAACCACACATTGGTTCCCTTTTTCTTTTCGCTACAAGATGAACTTTTTGGACATGATAACAGATTAATGGAAATACAAAAAATATATCAGATTACGGCTGAACAGTGCAGGAAGAAAATAAATTACTTTATCTGCAGGGAATAGTAATTTCATATACATCATATACCTTGGATTGGTCGGATCGTCGCCGCGATTGGATGGTTAGAGATGACGCGATGTGGATGTCTAGCATGAGGCGGCATGGTGAGAGGTGAACGACGGTGCGCCAGCACTGGAGGCTGGAGATTGGATACCGGATACCGGACACCGGAGGTCCGGAGCCGCTGGGAGATGCGCAGCAGCCTGAGACGACGATTGGGAGTTTGGGCATCACTGCTCACAGGAATATCGCACGATTAGAGGAAAACTGCATGCGTTCGCTAGGGCTACATACGTCGTTCCTCCGTTCCTCGGGCCTTTACTTGGGAGCTAATCAGCCGGGCCTTTACTAGAAGCGCTATGGCCTTATGATGCACCTACGTATTTGCATCCTGGGAGGGGGCCCCTTGATTATGGGGGCCCGGGGCGGCTGCCCCCTCTGCCCCCCCCCCCCTCAGGCCCGGCCCTGCCGGTCCCTCTCCACAGCCTTGATCATATTGAGCGCCATGAGGCTGTCTGTCTCCAATTCTATGGGCTGCTGCGTCCACTGCAAAGCAAGGTTCAGGCCCTCCATACAGGCAAGGAGTTCAGCTTCTAGAGGCTCCGCACATGACCTCAGTTCCCTACACGATGAGAAGATAATCTCGCCGGAGCTATCCCTCAGGATCATTCCGGCACCAACCGTTCCTGTTGTGGCGCAAAACGAGCCATCGACGTTGAGCTTTGTCCAACCTGCAGCCGGAGGAGTCCATCGTGGTCGCGGCCCAGCCGCCCCTGTACCACGCAATATATCTTTGCTCGACACCAGTGCATCGACTACCTGCTTCCCTTTCGCCGGGTCTGCACTCGGATTGTTCTGTATGCCAACGAGCGAGTCGACGTAGCTAAGGAGGAACCTCTTCGATGCTTCGACCGGTGGTGGCTGTTTGTGATGTGTCATCTCATTGCGTACGTGCCAGCATCGCCAAAGCGTCATCATGAGCTCCATCCTCTCTGTGTCAGGAAGATCACAGAGAGTTTGGGCGAGCCACTCCGAGCCCGTCCGATGGAAGGTAGCAGCAGCAGGGATCCTCCAATGTTCAGCCATTGCTTGCCATAGCGCCACCGCCCTCGGGCACCTGCAAAAAGCATGAAACGTGTCCTCCGGCTCCATAGCACAGAGAGGGCATTGGTCAGAGACCTCCAGCCCTCGACGTTTTTTATTAACCCAAGTGGGCAAACAATCTATGAGCAGTCTCCAAGTAAAGGTGCGAACCTTGGGAGGAGCAGGGCACCTCCAAATAAAAGCCCAGACGGCTCGTCGCCCGTCCGGTGCCCTGCTCGCCGCGACTGATGAAGATCGAAGATGATCCTCTAAAGCAAGTCGATAAGCACTCCGCACCGAGAAGTTTCCATTACGCTCAGGACCCCATGCAAGGAGATCCTCGCCCAGCCGCGGTGATGTTCGAATATTTGCTATCTCCTCCGCGTCCACCGGTAAAAAGATGTCACGTACCACATCCATCCGCCAAGCACCATGGTTGTCCAGCAGCTCACTCACCCGACGAAGACGACATCGTCCCTGCGGCGTTACTGGCCTGCCACTACCATTCCTCGGGATCCAACGGTCACGCCATATTCTGATCGAGTTCCCGTTCCCCACGCGCCAAACCAGGCCAGATTTCAAGAGCTCCAGTCCATATTGCACAGCCTTTCAAGTAGCTGAAGCCCCACCTGAGAAGACCGTGTCCTGTAGACTACCATTTGGATAGTACCTCGCCTTCAAAACTCGGGCGCACAGGCTATCCGGACTGGTCAAGAGCCTCCAAGCTTGGCGAGCAAGCAAGGCTTGATTAAAAAGACGCAGTTCACGGAAGCCTAGACCACCTTGGGACTTTGGTTTAATGAGGTGGATCCATGCTCTCCAATGCATCTTCCTCTTCCCTTTCTCTACTCCCCAGAAAAAATTGCGAATCATTCTCATGAGATCCTCACATGTGGCCGATGGGAGCTTAAACACACTCATGATATACGTTGGGATCGCCTGGGCAATGGACTTGATGAGCACTTCTCTCCCGCTCTGTGCTAGTTGGGATCCATCCCAATCAATCATCCTCTTCATATATTTCTGCTGCATATTTTGGAATCTCTCTTTTGACATACGACCATTGGGGGTGGGTAGTCCCAGGTAATGTTCCTCAAAACTTTGCTGCTGTACCTCCAAGACCTGCACCACGACCTCGCGGTCAGCCTCACGACAATGTTCGCCAAATAAAATAGAGCACTTCTGAGGATTTATCAGTTGTCCGGTGGCATTAGCATAAGTAGCCAGAGCCTCCTTGACACTCGTTGCTTCCTGTTCTGTAGCCCGAAAGAAGAGCAATGTGTCGTCAGCAAACATAAGATGAGAGATGCCCGGTGCCCGGGGACACACCCGCAGTGGTGTCAATCTCTGCGTGCCAACACCCTGTTTCAAAATCGCAGCTAAACCATCAGCCACAAAAAGGAATAAGAATGGGGAAAGTGGATCTCCCTGCCAAAGCCCACGCGACGGTGCAAATGAATCTGAGAGGGCGCCATTAATATTACAACAGTATCGGACCGAGGTGACACATGTCATGATCCACCTCACCCATCGGTCCGCAAAGCCCATCTTTTGCATCACTTGCTCCAGGAAAGTCCAATCAACCCGATCATATGCCTTAGATAGATCCAGCTTGTATGCACAGAAACTCTTATCCGGGTCTTTCTCCTGTTTAATATAGTGTGTACACTCAAAAGCAATATACGCATTATCAGTGATGAGCCTCCCTGGCACGAAGGCACTCTGCAACATGCCATCTCGATCTGTTACCCTACCATTAGAGTACTTCTGTTAAACCCCGCATGCATGTTTGTTTTCTTAAAAAACTTAAAAGATAATGTAGACAGAATGAGAAAAGTGGAAAAAAAGTTATATAGTTTCAACAATTCATGTGTTATAAAGCATCTTTGATGTTGCGCCTCTATGCATTGTAACCATGTTGCACCTTGGGTCGTGTTACAATGCAACACAAGTATTGCTTCTCCTTTGCTGCGAGAGACTCGGCCTGGTTCAAGGTCATCCTGCTCCTGTCGAGGAAACCTTGAACTCGTGCCCTCTGTTGCCCGACGCAATTTGCTCTTCAACATTTTACTTTATTCTCGTGCCCTCTGTTGCCCGACGCAATTTGCTCTTCGACATTTTACTTTATTAACATTTGCCAATTTATTCCCAACATTCCATTTGCCATGTATGTAGATTTTTTACATGATTTGTTTGGCATTTACCCCCCCCCCCTCTCTCGCATCCCCCTAAATTATCTAGGGTGATGGTGTTAGACAAAACAATTGTATTTTGGCTGATGCGTATTGTGGATCTCTGTATTTTCGATTAAGATGGAACCTTTTTTTACTTCGCATACCCATGCTTCCAATTTGCTTTGCCACTTATGGTAAACTCACCCGGTGGCAACGATGTAGCTTGTAGTGTCCATCCTTTCCCGCACCTCACATTGCCACACCTTCTTCCTAAATGCAACTGGTGAGGAGGACTACTTCCCGAAATGAAATGCATCACCCGGCCACCATACCTGAGTACAGAAGGCATTCATGAGGGATGATGGTGCACCTCCCATCGGTTGAGGCTACTGTAATGCCCCAGATGTAATACTTTCCCTTTGAGCATATAATATATCTCCGGCTTCATCTATTTCCATTCCGGGTTCTTTGTCTTTTGGGTTTTCGTCGTTTTGTTGTGTGAGTGTGTGGCATTCATTCATATCATGTACACATGTGCATCGCATTGCATTTGTGTTGTCGGTTGCATCCGGTTCCACGCGTTCCTTCCCGTTGTCCGTTTCGCGTTCCGGAGCTCCCTCACGTGTCCGTGGCGTCCCGTAGACCTACTTTGTTGTTTGGCCGTGTAACGTTATCGGTGTGCCGCGAGACTTGTCGTGCGTTGTTGTTTTGTTGTGTGCAACCCGCCTCTCAAATCTCGTCGCGTTTGGACTCCGTTTGTTATCCCAGCAGTTATTCGTGTGGGTCCAAAGTGCCTTCACTTTGTGTCCCAGAAACACCCCTACAGCAGCCTACTACCCTCTCCTAGGCCCTTCTAAACTACCCCCGCGATCGGATCCGTCGGATCGCGATCGGAGGGCTCCTAACACCTCCGCAACCCTAAACCTAGCAAATCTGCTATATATAGGCCCCCCTAGGTCCATTTTGGGCATCCCTAACCTCTAGCCCCTTCTTCCCCTTTTTCTCTCCTCAAATTTCGGATCCATCCAGCCCCTCTACAGCCACTTGGCAGCTCGAGGCCGCCTTTCCTTCGAACCAACCGAGCCACCGCCACAGTTCCTCGATCGACAGATCGATCGGCCAAGTCAACGCTCGTCGACAGGCCTCGGCGCCTTCGCTCCCTCCGATCGACCGCCCTGGCCCAGCGCGGCTTCGTTCGATCCCGCCAGATCCCGCGTGGGCCAGCTCCCTCCGCCAGCCAGGACCACATCGCCGCGTCGCTGGGCCGCGCAGCTCCCTCCGATCCGGCCCGTACGCCGCTCCCTCGCCGATCCGCACCATCGCCACCCCGCTTCGCCAGGCGACCGAGCGCTCCACCGCCTGGGCCGATTCGGTGCCCCGAGGCCCGTCCGCCTTCCCGCGTTGACCAGGCCGAGGCTGCCGGGCCACCTCCAGATCCGGGCCAGGCCGCCCTCCGCCTCCAGCACGCCGCCGCGGGCCGAAGCGCCTCCGCCGCGGGCCCGATCGCCGCCGCCACCTGGGCCTCGCCAGCCTCCTTCGCACCGCAGGGCCCGTGCTCCTTTTTTTTCAGATCTGTGACTGAGGTTGAACTCCCCCTCTTTTTCTTCTAAGTCCCTGTGATTAGTTGCTGATGCTATTTTTCAACTGCTGTAACTTCTAGTGTGATGCTCCGTTTTGCGCAAATGAGGTGTCCAGACGTTCGTGGTGATTAGCACTACGTTTTATCTTTTTGTGTCGTGCATGTTAGAGATCATCTAGGTGCTTGTTTTTCTGTTGCAATAGTGCATCGTGATATATTTGCTGCTATGTGATGTTTTTTTGTCACCTTTGCCATGTGATATCTTTTAGCTCGTTTGTCCGAATGATGCAAATGACATGTCCACGTGTTCGTCTTGCCATGCTCTACATGTTGTTTGTGTTAGGTTGCATGTTAGATTTATTCTTGCCATGTTTTTCATCGTTGCAAAGTGCCATGTGGCTGTGATATTGTTTCACTTGTTATGAAATGCCATCTTGTTGAGCTCGTTGCTATCGTTGTGTTTATCTCCATGAAGCATGCTTGTGTGTTTCGGAATCACCATCATGTGTACTTTGATGTGGTGCTTACCATTTGCCATGTTTAGTTTCGAGGTGACTTAAACTTGCTTGTTTAGATGCCATGATGAATCTGCTGTTTTAGGACTTAGTGGTTTTTCACTAAGTCTGAAATCTGTAACGTTCCGATGCCATGTTTGCTTGCTGCTCTAGGACAAACCATGTTAGTTTTGGAGTGGATCTTGATTGTTCCTTGTAGTATATATTGTTGGCTTTCCATTCATGTCCTCACATGCCTATTTAAGTGGCCGTAGCATGTTTATCTTTTGCTCCAAAGTTTCAATAAAATTCTGCTGCCAGAATTTTATTGTCAAGTTCAATATGTCCAGGCTTATTGCTATTGATCCGTGGCTCCTTTGGGGGTGCACCTTTGGACTTAATTGCTGTAGGATATGTCTAGTTTGTGTTCATGCTCTTTGCCATGTTGTTTGAGTGCTGTAGCTTATTTATTTTGTGCTCCGAAGTTGCTATGTTGCTGTAATTTTCAGCTTTCGCTCATTTCTTGTTTCGGGCATAACTTTTAGCCCGTAACTCCGATTTCAGCGAATCTTATATGAAACTTGATTGATTTTCTGTGTAGATTCATAATATCATATTGTTATCATTTTTTGAGGTGTTTTGCTTGAGTGCTATTTTACGTGCTCCGTGTGCATCCTTAGTGCATCCATCATGCATCCATCATTTTCGAGTGCGCATTGCATCTTGTTGATTTGTGCTTGGTGTGATTGTATTGTTTAGAGCCGGAAGCTGAGACCGAGTACGAGTACGAGCACGAGGTTTCCAACGAGGTTGAGCACGAGGACCCTTCTTACGATCCGAACGACTTCTCTTCAGGCAAGATGACCGAACCCCGATAACATTACTATATTTGCCTATTGCTAGTAGATCCGCTCTATAGTTTGCCTCGATGCCCATGTTCTTCTTGTCAGCCTCCTACTTGTAACCATTGCCATGCTTAACCACCCTACCTATGCAAACCGTTGCTTGGCTAAGTACGCTTCGCTCAGCCCTTCTTATAGCGTTGCTAGTTGCAGGTGAAGATCGAAGATGCTTGCTTCATGTTGAAGTTTGGTTGGGTTATATCACACTATATAATTGCTAAATGAAATCATCTATATATTGGCAAGGGTGGAAGGCTAAGCCTTTTGCTTGGTGATTTGTTCCACTCATGCCGTTAGGAACCGTATAAACCGGTGTTATGTTCCTTGATTATGCGTTCCTAACACGGTTGGGGTGTATGGGACCCCCTCGATAAACCGCTAAGTGCTAAGTCTTTTCCAGCAAGTCCCAACATTGGTACTATTCGCCTAGACAACTAAAACTTTCCGAGGGAGTAATTAACCCGAGGCTTAATTAATTCAACCCCCCTGGGCCAGTGCTCGACTTGAGTGTTGGTCCAAACTAGAGCCACTTGCGGATACCACCCAGTTCGCTGGGAACTTCGGTATCTGTACGTACTGCTCATCCGGACGTGGCCTGAGACTAGATACACGCGGCTACTATCAGGGTGTCGGCACGCCGGGAGGATTTGCTGGATTAGCCTTACCTTAGTTCGGTATATCTTGAGCACGGGATTCCAAGAATACTCGGGTCTTCCCACTTTGGAGTTGCGACTCCGCGGATCGTGGGCTTGTAATGGGTCAAGTTGGAACACCCCTGCAGGGTTATGAACTTTCGAAAGCCGTGCCCGCGGTTATGTGGAAGATGGGAGCTTGTTAATATCCGGTTGTAGATAACTGACACAATGTTTCAATACACTACCAGCGTGTGTTCCGTGACTGTCAATTTCCGAATAGGGATTCGGGAGTTGAACACGGAGGGGTTATGTTTGTTGAGCTTTAGCTAGGATCACTTCGTGATCACCTCTCGACCGAGGCTTTCTCTTCTCGCTCTCACTCACGTAAGCTAGTTGCTAGTTGCTGCTGCAGACACTTATTCTTTTCTTCAGCCTTATCCTCTCCCAAGGCTTAAATAGTCTTGTTACCCGGGAACGGGATTGCTGAGTCCTCTGTGGCTCACAGTTACTTCACCACACCAGATGCAGGTCCAGTTGTGAGCTATCCAGGTGATGGCACCGAGCTGGATTGGGAGTTCGACGAGGAGCGTAGTCGATACTATGTTCGTTATCCGGATGATCAGTAGTGGAGACTTCTACTAGGATTCGATTCGACCTGTGGATGTTATTTAAGTTTGGTATCTTGACATTTGGTTTTGCCCTTAGAGGGTTGTGATATTCTTAATGTATGATGTTTGAGACTTGTATTGTATTTGTGTGACGTGGCGAGTGTAAGCCAACTATTTATGTTTACAATTCCCCTCTTTTACATGAGATGTGCAAAGATTACCAAACTTGAGATCATTCTAGGATGGACTTATGCCTTTAAGTCGTGCCTCGACACGTAGGAGGTATAACTCCATCCTGGGCATTACAAGTTGGTATTCAGAGCCTTCTCCGACCTAGGAGCCCCCACTGTTTGATCGAATCGTTGACGGTCGAGTCTAGGCACACACTGAAAATATTTTGAGTCCTATATTATATCGGAGAGTAGGATTTCTTTGCTTCTCATCCCCTTTCTCTCTGGTGAGGACTCCTGACGACTACTCTTGTCTCTCCTACTTTCAAAAATTGCACATTTTTTTTAGGAATCCCGCGAGTATTCTGGGATTGTTTCGATGTTCTTGTGACGAGGATATTGTTCTCGATGCCTCCTGACATTAGGGGTTGTGGCAGTGTCCCGGGGAGTTGAGCTTCGGGGTATTGTCGTCACAAGCATATCGCGGCAGTACTAAATACTTAAGACGGCCGACATCGAAAATCTCTCCTATACGGCCAGTGGCAAGATAACCCCGACATCACCCAGTACTGGGGAGGTAGTTCGAGAGTATTGCCATAGCTTGTTATAGTGGATGCTTTTCGAAGGTCCGAGGTACACAGTTTCCGAGAAAGACTAGTTATGTGTTGAAGGATGGATACACCTGGATGTAGGTTTAGAGTTGATTGCGCGGTGCTTCCCGTGTATCCCCAACACCTGATTGCATAACTGGAATCTTTCAGAAATTTATAGGTGGGTTTATCCAGTAGATCGTAGGCATTCTTCCAACGAATGCAGGTTAGTGAGTTCGGGGTTCTACATTGAGTGAAGTGGTTTATGACCGATGTTACTATCAGGAGTTGCATCTTAAAGGGTCCTTGGCTATGCTGATCCGGGGATTGCAAAACCTTTTCGTAACGCGTTCATATGCTTTCAGCACAAAGATGTTAGAACGAAGCTCCTATCTTGTGTTTGTTCCCGTCTGTACCTTGTTGTTTTCTTATTTGACCTTTTGTCCCCTATGTGGCTTCTCGTGAAGATTGATGTTATCATTTAACTGAGAATTTCATTCGTTCCTCTTGTTCGAATGATTTCATTCGTTCCTATTGTTCGAATGATTATTGTGAAGACTTGTTGCAATTCATTCCATTGATTCAGCTTATACCTTCTGTCAATCAATTGTTGATTCGTGGTCATCTCTTTCAGGATGGCTCCGAAAAAGGTTCCCAACGCTAACCCAGAGGCGGAAGAGGTCCCAGATCGTCCTCCTTCCCCTCCTCCTCCGCCTGAGGCTTGGAGAGCGATTATGCAGACTACAGCTCAGAACACCCAGATGTTAATGCAGATGATGCAACAGATGCAAGCTAATCAAGCTAATCAGGGTGTTCCAGGGAATCAAGGCAACTTCTTCAACCAGCAGCACCATGCTACTCTCAACCAGTTCTTGGCCAATAATCCAAAAGCTTTCAGTTACTTTGTCGACCCTCTTGATGCTGAAGATTGGTTAACCGACATAAAGAAGCATTTTGAGTGCAGTAACGTGAAGGAAGATGATTATGTGAAGTTTGCAGCCTTCCAACTCAAAGATCAAGCAGCTGACTGGTGGCAGCAGTACAAAGATGTGACGACCCCGGCTTAATCGTGCACTAATCATACACGCAAATGCACACGATCAAGCCTAAGGACTCACGTGAAGGAATCACAACACAACTCTAAAACATAAATAACTACATACAAGTCATATATTACAAGCCAGGGCCTCGAGGGCTCGAATACATAACATGATGTCATACACATAGTCAGCGGAAGCGTTAGGTATCTGGGTACAGATACAACACAGCAGAAGATAGGCCTTTTACAAAGGCGGGGCAAAATAAAAGCTACGATCGAAAAGGCGCACTACAGTGATCAACTCACAAACAAGCCATGTCATCATCATTAGCAATGCATATTCACAGTGGTTAAAACAAGCACTTCCAAACTCCCTCTGAAATTCAAATTCAAATTCAATTGCAAAATGAAGTTGCTCCAAAAATTATGGAAAAATGTTCAATAATTAGCAAATATTCCATAACTAATGATGTTGTTGAAATCAACATCACCAGCAACTCCATTAATGGGCTAGGGCATTTAAACAGTGCCAAAACAGCACTTTAATATGCCTTTTCATTTTTGAATAATTCAAAAAATGATCCAAATTAGTCCAAAGCAATTTTTGGTGATGAGGAATATTACAACATCATTTTCGGATCAACTCTCACATTTTTCAAAAGTGTTCTGGTGGCCCCATCTTTTTTTAGCTTTCCTCTCTGTTTTAGAAATAAAAGAAAAAGAGAGGAGACTGCTTACCTGTCGCCGCTTCTGGGCCGAGCCTATCCGGCCCATCTCCATCTTTCTGTTTCACCTGCTCCCGTCGCCGTGTCGACGCCGCCGTGGACGCCGCGCTCGCCACCGCGCCCTCGCCGCCACCTGCCGCTACAGACGCCGAGGAGGGGATAAGACCGAGCCTCCCACTCCCCTGGCTCATTCCCCTCCTTCCCCGTCGCCTCGCCAACCTCTCCTCCCCTCTCCCCCCTCTCAGATCCGGGCGGAGCCGAGAGCCCCGCCGCCGTTCGACCCTCGCTGCCGCGGCCACCAGCGTCCACCGTCGCCGTCACCTTGTCCATCGCACGCGCGGTGGTCGACTACGTCGTCCTCGACCTCCAGCCGAAGCAGGAGGCCACGGGAACGGCCGTGCAGCGCCGCCCCCTTCCGCCTCTGCTCCGACGAGCGTCGACGAACTCCGCGCCGCCACCATTCGACGCGCCTTTGAGTGCCCGTTCGAACGCGCCCGCGCACGGTCAAAATGGTAGCCTGTGGTCGATTTCCGATGACGCCCGAGCCTCGCCGCCGCGTTACGCGTCGCCGGCGACGAGCCGCCGGTCATGCTGACCTGGCGTGGCCTGGGTCCCACCCAGGGTCACTGCCAGTGGCCCCCACGGGCCCCAGTTGACCAGTTGACTTGGTCAACTGGCTGACTGGGCACCCCTGGCCCACTGACACGCGGGCCCCCACCGCAAAGTTATCTAAATAAAACGTTTTTAGAAATAAACTTAATTAGTAGTGCTAATGAGCCACTGACATGTGGGGCCCTAGTGCTAATTAATTCCTAGTTTAGTTTATTTTTACTCTGTTTGATAACAGAGGCTGACATGTGGGCCCCACTGGTCAGTTTGACCAGTCAGACGACTGCTGACGCAGTGCTGACGCCAGCATGACGCAGTAAACCTTTTCTGTTTTTAAATAATTCCAGAAAATGGATTAAAACTTAGGAAAATCATATCTTTTAAACCGTAGCTCGGATCGAAAAAGTTTATATATGAAAAACGATCAGAAAAATGAGACGAACCCGAATATGCCCTCCTCATACCTATCACATGCCTCTAGCATGAAGAACATGGAAGTTTCCCCTCCGTTTCATCTGTTCGATAAACGTCCGGAGCCTGGGAAAAAGATTCCCGGATATCCTCCCGCTCCGTCTGTAGCGCCTAACATCACATTAGGCAACCCTTCACTGCATCCTAGCTGTCACGTGCCTCTAACACCGCACCCCTGGAACCTTCCCCTCTCCGGTCATCTGTTCGGTACAGGTCCGGAACCGGGAATACTTTCCCGGATGGGTTCCCCTTCTTCGTTAACGGTAGCACTGCGTTAGTTTGACACGCTTTGTGATTGCTTTTGATACCGTGTATTTATATTGTTTCCTCTCCCCCTTTCTTCCCGGTAGACCCCGAGACCGCTGACGGTGCCCTGGTGATCGACTACTTCACCGCCGTTGTTCCTTTTCATTTGCCAAGCAACTAGGCAAGCAACCCCCCCTTTGATCATTCCGATATCGCCTATGTCTATTCTCTCTTATTCTTGCATTAGAATTGCTGCTACTGCTACTGCTCATATTACTGTTGCATAGCCTGTTTTTGCAATACTGTTGATACCTGCCTTTATTCATAAACTGCTTAGTATAGGTTGGGTAACACTGCTGTGGTCCCGCTTTCTCGTAGTTGCCTCGCATAGTACCCTTGCCTCGATCAACCGATCGAGCCCCCTTCCCCTGACCTTCTTCACATCACCGCACACCCCCCTAATATGCTCGACTCCGCAGAGTTAACATCGGGTGACGAGGGTGATACCTCCGAACTCACTTTTGATGTTGTCCCTGTAGTATAGCTAGCTCGTTGTGGGTTACCGAGGGTGATTCCTCTTCCCACTTCCGACTTAGCTTGTGTCGTGCATCCGCTATGGTGAATACCGCCGAGGGTGATTCCTCCGGTACCACCTTAACGGGACTTGTCGTATAGGAGTCCAACGAGGGTGATTCCTCGGATTCCTCATCGGCATGGAAACCACACGGATGCCCTGTTTCACCATACCGTGTTTAAAGACGTATCGATCCCCGAGGCCGGACGTCGCCAGGAACAAAGGCGTGCGGCCAGAGGTATCGTGCGTCTGAAGACACCTTGAAGTTTACCGTGTTTAAAGACGTATCGATCCCCGAGGCCGGACGTCGCCAGGAACAAAGGCGTGCGGCCAGAGGTATCGTGCGTCTGATGACACTTTGAAGTTAATACTACACATGTTGGATGGAGGCGGGTTGACCCAGAGGGGTACCCGCGAGTGCCTTTGAGGCGTGAGCTGTGGAGTCGGGTGACCAGTGAGGGTACCCGCGAGATAACTACGAGGCGTGGCCGGTCTTTCCCAGTCCTTGTCACAAGTCCTCGAGACGGGACGACGGGGCCAACAGTATCGTCGGCTCTGCTCGTTACCGCGCGCTCCCAACACACTAAGCGATTTGGATATTTGATCCGAGGGGCCTCCGGGCCGATAGCACTAACCACCACGTGGGTGTGAGTGGGTGCTCTGCGTCGTATACATCAGCCGGAGTCGTCACGACGTCAGCGATTGAGCGGTCCGTTCGGATTGGACTTAGGATGCAACTGCGCTTGTATAAGGGGTTGCTAGGTCTGCTACCGAACGGCCTCGCAACGTGCGGAGCGCTCGGGGCGATGGCTCAGACCCCCGGGGAGCATAGGTTTAGTCCGGCGTGCTCGATCCTCTCTGGCGGTATCCGGTCGGGTTGCGTCGTATTGTTTAGCCGAGGGCGGGCACGACCTGATGGTGTGTCCGGCCGGAGTTAAGCGAGCGTGGTGGGTAACTTGGTGCACCCCTGCAGGGAAGAAACAATCTATCGATAGCCTGTCCTATGGTAACGGACACTCGGAGTTGTATCCACTTCGGTACAACTAGAACTGGTGACTTGAGATATGAGATATGAAGATGATGTTGCTGCAAACTCTATATATTATTATGATGAAACTATTCTGTTCCCTTCTTACTGCTGCAAGACGCTGAAGATGCTAGTCTTCGTCAGGACTAGGCTTTTTCACCTCTCTGCTCTGGCTTTCTGCAGTCTAGTCCACCCACATAAAGCCTCCTTTGAAAATATGCATTGCTAGTATAGATCTGATGTAAGTCTTGCTGAGTACTTTGGATGAGTACTCACGGTTGCTTTGCTCCCCCTTTTTGTCCTACCCGCTTGATAAAACAGACGACGGAGCCATGGTGCCTGCAGCCCCTGTTGACGACTACTACTACCAGCCCGAGGCTGGCTACTACTACTACCCGGCCGGCGAGTACTACTGCGAGGAGCCGGCGGACGACGACCAGGAGTAGGATCGGAGGTCCCAGGCAGGAGGCCTGCGCCTTTTCGATCGTAGCTTTTATTTTGCCCCGCCTTTGTAAAAGGCCTATCTTCTGCTGTGTTGTATCTGTACCCAGATACCTAACGCTTCCGCTGACTATGTGTATGACATCATGTTATGTATTCGAGCCCTCGAGGCCCTGGCTTGTAATATATGACTTGTATGTAGTTATTTATGTTTTAGAGTTGTGTTGTGATTCCTTCACGTGAGTCCTTAGGCTTGATCGTGTGCATTTGCGTGTATGATTAGTGCACGATTAAGCCGGGGTCGTCACAGGTTGGTATCAGAGCTTGTTGCAAATATTCCATAACAAATGATGGTGCTGAGAACAACATCACCAGCAACTCCAACACCTGGGCTAGGGCATTAAACAGTGTTATAACAGCACTATTAATTGCCTATTCATTTTTGTAAATTTCAAAAATGATCCAATTTAGTCCAAACCAATTTTTGGTGTTAGGGAATATTGCAAAGAACTTTTTGGACCAACTCCCACATTTTTATAAAAGGCTTGCTGGTCCAGGCATTTATCTCCTCTCTGCTTTTGGAATTAAAAGGAAAAGAGAGGGAAAAGGAAACTTACCTGGCGCCTGGACAAGGCCCAGCAGGCCCAGCCCATCTCCTCTCTTCTACCTGCTCCGTCGCCGTGTCGGCCGCGCGCTGGCCACCGCGCGCGCGTCGCCGCTCCGGCCGCCACCTGTCGCCACAGGGCGCCGGAGGGGATAAGACCCAGCCCCTGCGTCCTCCTCCTCCATTCCTATCCATTCCCCCCCTCGCCTGGCCTCTCCGCCTCCTTCTTCCCCCTCCCAGATCCGCCGCCCGTGCGCCACCGCCGCCAGCCGTCGTCGTTCGCGTGGCCACCGGCGTCGAGGAGCTCGGCCGTGGTGTCCAGCAGCTGCGCGGTGGTCGACTACCTCGACCCCGACCACGTACCGGAGCCGGGAGCCTCTGCATCGAGCGCGAGCTGCTGCCCCCTTTTCTTCGGCCTCCGGCGATCTTCTCCGTCTCCGGCGCCCCCTGCAGCTACTAATCTGTCGCGGGCCTGCGTGTGTGCCTCACGGTGAGCTCCGCGGCCTCTGCTCCTCCCCGTAGGTTCCCTAGCTGCCCGTAGGCGTCGCTCCTTTCGTGCCCGAGCTCAGCGCCGCGGACCTCGTCGCCGGCGAGGTTCCGGTGACCCTTTGAGCACGGACGCTTGTCCAGTAGCTTCCTCGCGTCGAGTAGAGCATCTCCATCATCTTCGTTAGGTCGTTAGCTAGCCGTAGCTCCGTTTCCGTCGCACGACCGAAAGCACCTCCGCCTTGGCTCAACGCCGGCGAGGATCCCGGCCATCTCCGGCCCGGAGACCACCACCGTTGGATGCGTCACTCCTGCCCCGTTCGAACGCGACCAGCCACGGCCCGAACGGAGCCCCGTAGCGCTTTTCCGACCATCTCCGGCGGGAAACCGCCGCGGAAATGGTCGCCGGCGCGATTCCGGCGCGGCCGGCCGGCGAGGCTGACCTGGGGCCACCCCCAGGGTCGCTGCCCGTGGGCCCCAGGGCCCCCGTTGACTGGGTTGACCAGTCAACGTGCTGACTGGTCAGCCCCAGTCGCTGACACGCGGGCCCCACCGCATAATTAGCTAATTAAAACATTTTAATAATTAAAACTTAATTAGTTTAACTACCAGACACTGACCCGTGGGGCCCAGCCGCTAATTAACCATTGTTTAGTTAAAATAAACCCTGATATGACCACTGTCTATGACAGGTGGGACCCACTGGTCAGGTTTGACCTGACCAGTGCGGCTGTTGACTGCTGATGCAGTGCTGACGTCAGCATGACGCAATAAATCCTTTTCTGCTTTTAAAATAAATTCCAGAATTCAAATAAACTTTGAAAAATCATATCTTTTAAACCGTAACTCCGATGAAAATAATTTATATATGAAAATTTATCAGAATTTCGATACGAATCCGAATATGCCCTCCTCATACCTGTCACATGCCCCTAGCATGATGAACATGGAACTTTTGACCTGTTTTCGATAAATGAATAGTGCTCAACTTTAATAAAATAAATCCAAATAAATCCTAAAAATAACCAATATGTTTTAGACATGTTTTTAGGCAACCCCGCACTGCACGTTAGCTTAGCACGCTTTGTGATGCATGTTTGCTGTGTATTTATCTGTTTCCTCCCCCTCTTCTCTCTCGGTAGAGTCCGACACTGACGCCGATCCAGAGACCGACGCCGTCCCGGTGATTGGTTCCCCCTCCGACGACCTTGCTTTTGCCGCCGAGCAACCAGGCAAGCAACCCCCCCTTTGATCATTCCGATATCGCCTATGTCTATTCTCTCTTATTCTTGCATTAGAATTGCTGCTACTGCTACTGCTCCTATTACTGTTGCATAGCCTGTCTTTGCTAAATTGTTGATACCTGCATTTATTCATGAACTGCTTAGTGTAGGTTGGGTAGCACTGCTATGGTCCCACACTCTCGTAGTTGCCTCGCATAGTACCCTTGCCTCGATCAAGCGATCGAGCCCCCTTCCCCTGACCTTCTTCACATCACCGCACAACCCCCCCTAATATGCTCGACTCCGCAGAGTTAACATCGGGTGACGAGGGTGATACCTCTGAACTCACTTTCGATGTTGTCCCTGTAGTATAGCTAGCTCGTTGTGGGTTACCGAGGGTGATTCCTCTTCCCACTTCCGACTTAGCTTTTGTCGTGCATCCGCTATGGTGATTACCGCCGAGGGTGATTCCTCCGGTATCACCTTAACGGGACTTGTCGTTTAGGAGTCCAACGAGGGTGATTCCTCGGATTCCTCATCGGCATGAAAACCACACGGATGCCCTGGATTACCATACCGTGTTTAAAGACGTATCGATCCCCGAGGCCGGACGTCGCCAGGAACAAAGGCGTGCGGCCAGAGGTATCGTGCGTCTGATGACACTTTGAAGTTACTACTGCACATGTTGGATGGAGGCGGGTTGACCCAGAGGGGTACCCGCGAGTGCCTTTGAGGCGTGAGCTGTGGAGTCGGGTGACCAGTGAGGGTACCCGCGAGATAACTACGAGGCGTGGCCGGTCTTTCCCAGTCCTTGTCACAAGTCCTCGAGACGGGACGACGGGGCCAACAGTATCGTAGGCTCTGCTCGTTACCGCGCGCTCCCAACACACTAAGCGATTTGGATATTTGATCCGAGAGGCCTCCGGGCCGATAGCACTAACCACCACGTGGGTGTGAGTGGGTGCTCTGCGTCGTATACATCAGCCGGAGTCGTCACGACGTCAGCGATTGAGCGGCCCGTTCGGATTGGACTTAGGATGCAACTGCGCTTGTATAAGGGGTTGCTAGGTCTGCTACCGAACGGCCACGTAACGTGCAGGAGCGTCCGGGGCGATGGCCAAGACCCCTGGGGGCATAGGTTAGTCCGGCGTGCTTGATCCTCTCTGGCGGTATCCGGTCGGGTTGCGGCGTATTGTTTAGCCGAGGGCGGGCACGACCTGATGGTGTGTCCGGCCGGAGTTAAGCGAGCGTGGTGGGTAACTTGGTGCACCCCTGCAGGGAAGAAACAATCTATCGATAGCCTGTCCTACGGTAACGGACACTCGGAGTTGTATCCACTTCGGTACAACTAGAACTGGTGACTTGAGATATGTGGTATGAAGATATTCCTATGAACACTATACATTATGATGTACTATTCTGCTCCCTTCTAATTGCTGCAAGACCCTGAAGATGCTAGTCTTCGTCAGGACTAGGCTTTTCCCTTCTCTACTCTGGCTTTCTGCAGTCTAGTCCACCCACATAAAGCCCCCTTTGAAAATGATGCATTGCTAGTATAGATCTGATGTAAGTCTTGCTGAGTACTTTGGATGAGTACTCACGGTTGCTTTGCTTCCTCTTTTGTCCTATCCGCATGATAAACCAGACGACGGAGCCATGGTGCCTGCAGCCCCCGTTGACGACTACTACTTCCAGCCCGAGGCTGGCTACTACTACTACCCGGCCGGCGAGTACTTCTACGAGGAGCCGGCGGACGACGACCAGGAGTAGGATCGGAGGTCCCAGGCAGGAGGCCTGCGCCTTTTCGATCGTAGCTTTTCTTTTGCCCCGCCTGTGTAACAGGCCTATCTTCTGCTGTGTTGTATCTGTACCCAGATACCTAACGCTTCCGCTGACTAGGTGTGTTACACTTGTTATGTATTCGAGCCCTCGAGGCCCCTGGCTTGTAATATATAACTTGCATGTGTTTATTTATGTTTTAGAGTTGTGCTGTGATTCCTTCACGTGAGTCCTTAGGCTTGATCGTGTGCATTTGCGTGTATGATTAGTGCACGGTCGGGCCGGGGTCGTCACACGAAACCTTTCATCCTATATATCAATCTTCGTCCCCGGACCATTCCGGAGACCCTCGTCACGTCCGGGATCTCATCCGGGACTCCGAACAACCTTCGGTAACCATGCACTGTTCTCACTAACAACCCTAGCGTCACCGAACCTTAAGTGTGTAGACCCTGCGGGTTCGGAAACCATGTAGACATGACCGAGACACTCCCAGGTCAATAACCAATAGCGGGATCTGGATACCCATATTAGTTCCCACATGTTTCTCGATGATCTCATCGGATGAACCACGATGTCAAGGATTCAGGCAATCCCGTATACAGTTCCCTTTGTCTCGTCGGTATGTTACTTGCCCGAGATTCGATCGTCGGTATCTCTATACCTAGTTCAATCTCGTTACCGGCAAGTCTCTTTACTCGTTACCGTAATACATAATCCCGTGACCAACCACTTAGTCACTTTGAGCTCATTGAGATGACGTATTACCGAGTGGGCCTGGAGATACCTCTCCGTCACACGGAGTGACAAATCCCAGTCTCGATCCATGTCAACTCAACAGACACCCTCGGAGATACCTGTAGAGTACCTTTATAGTCACCCAGTTACGTTGTGACGTTTGGCACACACAAAGCACTCCTACGGTGTCAGTGAGTTACATGATCTCATGGTCATAGGAACTTATACTTGACATGCAGAAAACTATAGCGATAACTGACACGATCAAAAGCTATGTTTAACGTTTGGGTCTCGTCCATCACATCATTCTCCTAATGATGTGATCCCGTTATCAAATGACAACTCATGTCTATGACCTGGAAACCGCGGTCATCTTTGATCAACGAGCTAGTCCTGTAGAGGCTCACTAGGGACACAAAGTCTGTCTATTCATCCACACATGTATTTGAGTTTCCAATCAATACAGTTATAGCATGGATAATAAACGATTATCATGAACAAGGAAATGTAATAATAACTCTTTTATTATTGCCTCTAGGGCATATTTCCAACAGTACCGTGAGCTCACCCACGGACAGATACTGCGACAATGACGTGCAGAACAATGTTACATGACTCTATTTCTGCACCAGCAAGCCCTACATGCTAGTCTGGATGGAAGGAGAAGCCTCTTCGGTGCACCGAACACCCAAAAACTTGCCGTTTTGCATGGTTTATCACCCATACCGCTACCACCCACAATTTTGTCCATGCACATGTGTTGTTCTTGGACAAAACTGTGCATACCAGCTCTTCTACATTACATTCATACTGTTCGAAAATAATAGGCCATTTCGAGTGGCGCAAAATGGCTCGTGGGCGCGAGCAAGTTACCCTGGAAGCCGGATTCACGATATCCCTCGTTGCTGAAATCCATTTGAGGTGTATCCGTAGAACGACCGTACCCTGGCCATACGAACTCCGTTTGGGCTCCATGACCTGCCAAAACGACCGCAGCGAAAATTCGTATCCTTCTGTCACAAACTTCGTCTGTTTCGGAATAATTTCGGAGGCCGAAAACGGCTTGTAGAATTGAGTTTCGGATGATTTAGTGGTTGGCGTGCACTCTTCTAGCGTCTACCACCCTACCGTGAGCTCACCCACGGATAGATACTGCGACAATGACGTGCAGAACAATGTTACATGACTCTATTTCTGCACCAGCAGGCCCTACATGCTAGTCTGGATGGAAGGAGAAGCCTCTTCGGTGCACCGAACACCCAAAAACTTGCCGTTTTGCATGGTTTATCACCCATACCGCTACCACCCACATTTTTGTCCATGCACATGTGTTGTTCTTGGACAAAACTGTGCATACCAGCTCTTCTACATTACATTCGTACTGTTCGAAAATAATAGGCCATTTCGAGTGGCGCAAAATGGCTCGTGGGCGCGAGCAAGTTACCCTGGAAGCCGGATTCACGATATCCCTCGTTGCTGAAATCCATTTGAGGTGTATCCGTAGAACGACCGTACCCTGGCCATACGAACTCCGTTTGGGCTCCATGACCTGCCAAAACGACCGCAGCGAAAATTCGTATCCTTCTGCCACAAACTTCGTCTATTTCGGAATTATTTCGGAGGCCGAAAACGGCTTGCAGAATTGAGTTTCAGATGATTTAGTGGTTGGCGTGCACTCTTCTAGCGTCTAACACCCTACCGTGAGCTCACCCACGGACAGATACTGCGACAATGACGCGCAGAACAATGTTACATGACTCTATTTCTGCACCAGCAAGCCCTAAATGCTAGTCTGGATGGAAGGAGAAGCCTTTTCGGTGCACCAAACACCCAAAAACTTGCCGTTTTGCATGGTTTATCACCCATACCGCTACCACCCACATTTTTGTCCATGCACATGTGTTGTTCTTGGACAAAACTGTGCATACCAGCTCTTCTACATTACATTCGTACTGTTCGAAAATAATAGGCCATTTCGAGTGGCGCAAAATGGCTCGTGGGCGCGAGCAAGTTACCCTGGAAGCCGGATTCACGATATCCCTCGTTGCTGAAATCCATTTGAGGTGTATCCGTAGAACGACCGTACCCTGGCCATACGAACTCCGTTTGGGCTCCATGACCTGCCAAAACGACCGCAGCGAAAATTCGTATCCTTCTGTCACACACTTCGTCTATTTCGGAATAATTTCAGAGGCCGAAAACGGCTTGCAGAATTGAGTTTCAGATGATTTAGTGGTTGGCGTGCACTCTTCTAGCGTCTACCACCCTACCGTGAGCTCACCCACGGACAGATACTGCGACAATGACGTGCAGAACAATGTTACATGACTCTATTTCTGCACCAGCAAGCCCTACATGCTAGTCTGGATGGAAGGAGAAGCCTCTTCGGTGCACCGAACACCCAAAAACTTGCCATTTTGCATGGTTTATCACCCATACCGCTACCACCCACATTTTTGTCCATGCACATGTGTTGTTCTTGGACAAAACTGTGCATACCAGCTCTTCTACATTACATTCGTACTGTTCGAAAATAATAGGCCATTTCGAGTGGCGCAAAATGGCTCGTGGGCGCGAGCAAGTTACCCTGGAAGCCGGATTCACGATATCCCTCGTTGCTGAAATCCATTTGAGGTGTATCCGTAGAACGACCGTACCCTGGCCATACGAACTCCGTTTGGGCTCCATGACCTGCCAAAACGACCGCAGCAAAAATATGTATCCTTCTGTCACAATCTTCGTCTGTTTCTTAATAATTTCGGAGGCCGAAAACGGCTTACAGAATTGAGTTTCGGATGATTTAGTGGTTGGCGTGCACTCTTCTAGGGTCTACCACCCTACCGTGAGCTCACCCACGGACAGATACTGCGACAATGACGTGCAGAACAATCTTACATGACTCTATTTCTGCACCAGCAAGCCCTACATGCGAGTCTGGATGGAAGGAGAAGCCTCTTCGGTGCACCGAACACCCAAAAACTTGCCGTTTTGCATGGTTTATCACCCATACCGCTACCACCCACATTTTTGTCCATGCACATGTGTTGTTCTTGGACAAAACTATGCATACCAGCTCTTCTACATTACATTCGTACTGTTCGAAAATAATAGGCCATTTCGAGTGGCGCAAAATGGCTCGTGGGCGCGAGCAAGTTACCCTGGAAGCCGGATTCACGATATCCCTCGTTGCTGAAATCCATTTGAGGTGTATCCGTAGAACGACCGTACCCGGGCCATACGAACTCCGTTTGGGCTCCATGACCTGCCAAAATGACCGCAGCAAAAATTCGTATCCTTCTGTCACAAACTTCGTCTGTTTCGGAATAATTTCGGAGGCCGAAAACGGCTTGCAGAATTGAGTTTCGGATGATTTAGTGGTTGGCGTGCACTCTTCTAGCGTCTACCACCCTACCGTGAGCTCACCCACGGACAGATACTGCGACAATGACGTGCAGAACAATGTTACATGACTCTATTTCTGCACCAGCAAGCCCTACATGCTAGTCTGGATGGAAGGATGTGACGACCCCGGCCCGACCGTGCACTAATCATACACGCAAATGCACACGATCAAGCCTAAGGACTCACGTGAAGGAATCACAACACAACTCTAAAACATAAATAAATACATACAAGTTATATATTACAAGCCAGGGGCCTCGAGGGCTCGAATACATAACAAGTGTCACACAAGGTTAGCGGAAGCGTTAGGTATCTGGGTACAGATACAACACAGAACAGAAATAGGCCATTGTCAAGGCGGGGCAAAAGAAAGAGCTACGATCGAAAAGGCGCAGGCCTCCTGCCTGGGACCTCCGATCCTACTCCTGGTCGTCGTCCGCCGGCTCCTCGTAGAAGTACTCGCCGGCCGGGTAGTAGTAGTAGCCAGCCTCGGGCTGGTAGTAGTAGTCGTCAACGGGGGCTGCAGGTACCATGGCTCCGTCGTCTGGTTTATCATGCGGGAAGGACAAAAGGGGAAGCAAAGCAACCGTGAGTACTCATCCAAAGTACTCAGCAAGACTTACATCAGATCTATACTAAGCAATGCATCATTTTCAAAGGAGGCTTTATGTGGGTGGACTAGACTGCAGAAAGCCAGAGTAGAGAGGGGAAAAAGCCTAGTCCTGACGAAGACTAGCATCTTCAGGGTCTTGCAGCAATTAGAAGGGTGCAGATTAGTACATCATAATGTAAAGTGTTCATAGAAATATCAACCTCGGCCGGGGATCCTTCCTGGACTCCCTACGAGAAAGCAATCCCAGAGCCCTACCTCATATCTCAAGTCACCAATTCTAGTTGTACCGAAGTGGATACAACTCCGAGTGTCCGTTACCGTAGGACAGGCTATCGATAGATGTTTTCTTCCCTGCAGGGGTGCACCAAGTTTCCCACCACGCTCGCTTAACTCCGGCCGGACACACTTGCTGGGTCCTGCCCGGCCTCGGCTAAACAACACGACGCAACCCGACCGGAAACCGACAGAGAGGATCAAGCACGCCGGACTAAGCCTATGCCCCCAGGGGTCATGGTCCATCACCCCGGACGCTCCTGCACGTTACGTGGCCGTTCGGTAGCAGACCTAGCAACCCCTTATACAAGCACGCAGTTGCATCCTGGGTCCAATCCGAACGGGCCGCTCAATCGCTGACGTCGTGACGACTCCGGCTGATGTATACGACGCAGAGCACCCACTCACACCCACGTGGTGGTTAGTGCTATCGGACCCGAAGGCCCCTCGGATCAAATATCCAAATCGCTTAGTGGATTGGGAGCGCGCGGTAACGAGCGTTGCCACCACACCGGTGGCCCCGACGTCCCGTCTCGAAGACTTGTGGCAAGGACCTTACCGGACCGGCCACGCTTCGTAGTTATCTCGCGGGTACCCTCACTGGTCACCCGACTCCACAGCTCACGCCTCAAAGGCACTCGCGGGTACCCCTCTGGGTCAACCCGCCTCCATCCAACATGTGTAGTAGTAACTTCAAAGTGTCTTCAGACGCACGATACCTCTGGCCGCACGCCTTTGTTCCTGGCGACGTCCGGCCTCGGGGATCGATACGTCTTTAAACACGGTACGGTAAACCAGGGCATCCGTGTGGTTTTCATGCCGATGAGGAATCCGAGGAATCACCCTCGTTGGACTCCTAAACGACAAGTCCCGTTAAGGTGATACCGGAGGAATCACCCTCGGCGGTAATCACCATAGCGGATGCACGACAAAAGCTAAGTCGGAAGTGGGAAGAGGAATCACCCTCGGTAACCCACAACGAGCTAGCTATACTACAGGGACAACATCGAAAGTGAGTTCAGAGGTATCACCCTCGTCACCCGATGTTAACTCTGCGGAGTCGAGCATATTAGGGGGGGTTGTGCGGTGATGTGAAGAAGGTCAGGGGAAGGGGGCTCGATCGCTTGATCGAGGCAAGGGTACTATGCGAGGCAACTACGAGAGTGTGGGACCATAGCAGTGCTACCCAACCTACACTAAGCAGTTCATGAATAAATGCAGGTATCAACAATTTAGCAAAGACAGGCTATGCAACAGTAATAGGAGCAGTAGCAGTAGCAGCAATTCTAATGCAAGAATAAGAGAGAATAGACATAGGCGATATCGGAATGATCAAAGGGGGGGTTGCTTGCCTGGTTGCTCGGCGGCAAAAGCAAGGTCGTCGGAGGGGGAACCAATCACCGGGACGGCGTCGGTCTCTGGATCGGCGTCAGTGTCGGACTCTACCGAGAGAGAAGAGGGGGAGGAAACAGATAAATACACAGCAAACATGCATCACAAAGCGTGCTAAGCTAACGTGCAGTGCGGGGTTGCCTAAAAACATGTCTAAAACATATTGGTTATTTTTAGGATTTATTTGGATTTATTTTATTAAAGTTGAGCACTATTCATTTATCGAAAACAGGTCAAAAGTTCCATGTTCATCATGCTAGGGGCATGTGACAGGTATGAGGAGGGCATATTCGGATTCGTATCGAAATTCTGATAAATTTTCATATATAAATTATTTTCATCGGAGTTACGGTTTAAAAGATATGATTTTTCAAAGTTTATTTGAATTCTGGAATTTATTTTAAAAGCAGAAAAGGATTTATTGCGTCATGCTGACGTCAGCACTGCATCAGCAGTCAACAGCCGCACTGGTCAGGTCAAACCTGACCAGTGGGTCCCACCTGTCATAGACAGTGGTCATATCAGGGTTTATTTTAACTAAACAATGGTTAATTAGCGGCTGGGCCCCACGGGTCAGTGTCTGGTAGTTAAACTAATTAAGTTTTAATTATTAAAATGTTTTAATTAGCTAATTATGCGGTGGGGCCCGCGTGTCAGCGACTGGGGCTGACCAGTCAGCACGTTGACTGGTCAACCCAGTCAACGGGGGCCCTGGGGCCCACGGGCAGCGACCCTGGGGGTGGCCCCAGGTCAGCCTCGCCGGCCGGCCGCGCCGGAATCGCGCCGGCGACCATTTCCGCGGCGGTTTCCCGCCGGAGATGGTCGGAAAAGCGCTACGGGGCTCCGTTCGGGCCGTGGCTGGTCGCGTTCGAACGGGGCAGGAGTGACGCATCCAACGGTGGTGGTCTCCGGGCCGGAGATGGCCGGGATCCTCGCCGGCGTTGAGCCAAGGCGGAGGTGCTTTCGGTCGTGCGACGGAAACGGAGCTACGGCTAGCTAACGACCTAACGAAGATGATGGAGATGCTCTACTCGACGCGAGGAAGCTACTGGACAAGCGTCCGTGCTCAAAGGGTCACCGGAACCTCGCCGGCGACGAGGTCCGCGGCGCTGAGCTCGGGCACGAAAGGAGCGACGCCTACGGGCAGCTAGGGAACCTACGGGGAGGAGCAGAGGCCGCGGAGCTCACCGTGAGGCACACACGCAGGCCCGCGACAGATTAGTAGCTGCAGGGGGCGCCGGAGACGGAGAAGATCGCCGGAGGCCGAAGAAAAGGGGGCAGCAGCTCGCGCTCGATGCAGAGGCTCCCGGCTCCGGTACGTGGTCGGGGTCGAGGTAGTCGACCACCGCGCAGCTGCTGGACACCACGGCCGAGCTCCTCGACGCCGGTGGCCACGCGAACGACGACGGCTGGCGGCGGTGGCGCACGGGCGGCGGATCTGGGAGGGGGAAGAAGGAGGCGGAGAGGCCAGGCGAGGGGGGGAATGGATAGGAATGGAGGAGGAGGACGCAGGGGCTGGGTCTTATCCCCTCCGGCGCCCTGTGGCGACAGGTGGCGGCCGGAGCGGCGACGCGCGCGCGGTGGCCAGCGCGCGGCCGACACGGCGACGGAGCAGGTAGAAGAGAGGAGATGGGCTGGGCCTGCTGGGCCTTGTCCAGGCGCCAGGTAAGTTTCCTTTTCCCTCTCTTTTCCTTTTAATTCCAAAAGCAGAGAGGAGATAAATGCCTGGACCAGCAAGCCTTTTATAAAAATGTGGGAGTTGGTCCAAAAAGTTCTTTGCAATATTCCCTAACACCAAAAATTGGTTTGGACTAAATTGGATCATTTTTGAAATTTACAAAAATGAATAGGCAATTAATAGTGCTGTTATAACACTGTTTAATGCCCTAGCCCAGGTGTTGGAGTTGCTGGTGATGTTGTTCTCAGCACCATCATTTGTTATGGAATATTTGCAACAAGCTCTGATACCAACCTGTGACGACCCCGGCTTAATCGTGCACTAATCATACACGCAAATGCACACGATCAAGCCTAAGGACTCACGTGAAGGAATCACAACACAACTCTAAAACATAAATAACTACATACAAGTCATATATTACAAGCCAGGGCCTCGAGGGCTCGAATACATAACATGATGTCATACACATAGTCAGCGGAAGCGTTAGGTATCTGGGTACAGATACAACACAGCAGAAGATAGGCCTTTTACAAAGGCGGGGCAAAATAAAAGCTACGATCGAAAAGGCGCAGGCCTCCTGCCTGGGACCTCCGATCCTACTCCTGGTCGTCGTCCGCCGGCTCCTCGCAGTAGTACTCGCCGGCCGGGTAGTAGTAGTAGCCAGCCTCGGGCTGGTAGTAGTAGTCGTCAACAGGGGCTGCAGGCACCATGGCTCCGTCGTCTGTTTTATCAAGCGGGTAGGACAAAAAGGGGGAGCAAAGCAACCGTGAGTACTCATCCAAAGTACTCAGCAAGACTTACATCAGATCTATACTAGCAATGCATATTTTCAAAGGAGGCTTTATGTGGGTGGACTAGACTGCAGAAAGCCAGAGCAGAGAGGTGAAAAAGCCTAGTCCTGACGAAGACTAGCATCTTCAGCGTCTTGCAGCAGTAAGAAGGGAACAGAATAGTTTCATCATAATAATATATAGAGTTTGCAGCAACATCATCTTCATATCTCATATCTCAAGTCACCAGTTCTAGTTGTACCGAAGTGGATACAACTCCGAGTGTCCGTTACCATAGGACAGGCTATCGATAGATTGTTTCTTCCCTGCAGGGGTGCACCAAGTTACCCACCACGCTCGCTTAACTCCGGCCGGACACACCATCAGGTCGTGCCCGCCCTCGGCTAAACAATACGACGCAACCCGACCGGATACCGCCAGAGAGGATCGAGCACGCCGGACTAAACCTATGCTCCCCGGGGGTCTGAGCCATCGCCCCGAGCGCTCCGCACGTTGCGAGGCCGTTCGGTAGCAGACCTAGCAACCCCTTATACAAGCGCAGTTGCATCCTAAGTCCAATCCGAACGGACCGCTCAATCGCTGACGTCGTGACGACTCCGGCTGATGTATACGACGCAGAGCACCCACTCACACCCACGTGGTGGTTAGTGCTATCGGCCCGGAGGCCCCTCGGATCAAATATCCAAATCGCTTAGTGTGTTGGGAGCGCGCGGTAACGAGCAGAGCCGACGATACTGTTGGCCCCGTCGTCCCGTCTCGAGGACTTGTGACAAGGACTGGGAAAGACCGGCCACGCCTCGTAGTTATCTCGCGGGTACCCTCACTGGTCACCCGACTCCACAGCTCACGCCTCAAAGGCACTCGCGGGTACCCCTCTGGGTCAACCCGCCTCCATCCAACATGTGTAGTATTAACTTCAAAGTGTCATCAGACGCACGATACCTCTGGCCGCACGCCTTTGTTCCTGGCGACGTCCGGCCTCGGGGATCGATACGTCTTTAAACACGGTAAACTTCAAGGTGTCTTCAGACGCACGATACCTCTGGCCGCACGCCTTTGTTCCTGGCGACGTCCGGCCTCGGGGATCGATACGTCTTTAAACACGGTATGGTGAAACAGGGCATCCGTGTGGTTTCCATGCCGATGAGGAATCCGAGGAATCACCCTCGTTGGACTCCTATACGACAAGTCCCGTTAAGGTGGTACCGGAGGAATCACCCTCGGCGGTATTCACCATAGCGGATGCACGACACAAGCTAAGTCGGAAGTGGGAAGAGGAATCACCCTCGGTAACCCACAACGAGCTAGCTATACTACAGGGACAACATCAAAAGTGAGTTCGGAGGTATCACCCTCGTCACCCGATGTTAACTCTGCGGAGTCGAGCATATTAGGGGGGTGTGCGGTGATGTGAAGAAGGTCAGGGGAAGGGGGCTCGATCGGTTGATCGAGGCAAGGGTACTATGCGAGGCAACTACGAGAAAGCGGGACCACAGCAGTGTTACCCAACCTATACTAAGCAGTTTATGAATAAAGGCAGGTATCAACAGTATTGCAAAAACAGGCTATGCAACAGTAATATGAGCAGTAGCAGTAGCAGCAATTCTAATGCAAGAATAAGAGAGAATAGACATAGGCGATATCGGAATGATCAAAGGGGGGGTTGCTTGCCTAGTTGCTTGGCAAATGAAAAGGAACAACGGCGGTGAAGTAGTCGATCACCAGGGCACCGTCAGCGGTCTCGGGGTCTACCGGGAAGAAAGGGGGAGAGGAAACAATATAAATACACGGTATCAAAAGCAATCACAAAGCGTGTCAAACTAACGCAGTGCTACCGTTAACGAAGAAGGGGAACCCATCCGGGAAAGTATTCCCGGTTCCGGACCTGTACCGAACAGATGACCGGAGAGGGGAAGGTTCCAGGGGTGCGGTGTTAGAGGCACGTGACAGCTAGGATGCAGTGAAGGGTTGCCTAATGTGATGTTAGGCGCTACAGACGGAGCGGGAGGATATCCGGGAATCTTTTTCCCAGGCTCCGGACGTTTATCGAACAGATGAAACGGAGGGGAAACTTCCATGTTCTTCATGCTAGAGGCATGTGATAGGTATGAGGAGGGCATATTCGGGTTCGTCTCATTTTTCTGATCGTTTTTCATATATAAACTTTTTCGATCCGAGCTACGGTTTAAAAGATATGATTTTCCTAAGTTTTAATCCATTTTCTGGAATTATTTAAAAACAGAAAAGGTTTACTGCGTCATGCTGGCGTCAGCACTGCGTCAGCAGTCGTCTGACTGGTCAAACTGACCAGTGGGGCCCACATGTCAGCCTCTGTTATCAAACAGAGTAAAAATAAACTAAACTAGGAATTAATTAGCACTAGGGCCCCACATGTCAGTGGCTCATTAGCACTACTAATTAAGTTTATTTCTAAAAACGTTTTATTTAGATAACTTTGCGGTGGGGGCCCGCGTGTCAGTGGGCCAGGGGTGCCCAGTCAGCCAGTTGACCAAGTCAACTGGTCAACTGGGGCCCGTGGGGGCCACTGGCAGTGACCCTGGGTGGGACCCAGGCCACGCCAGGTCAGCATGACCGGCGGCTCGTCGCCGGCGACGCGTAACGCGGCGGCGAGGCTCGGGCGTCATCGGAAATCGACCACAGGCTACCATTTTGACCGTGCGCGGGCGCGTTCGAACGGGCACTCAAAGGCGCGTCGAATGGTGGCGGCGCGGAGTTCGTCGACGCTCGTCGGAGCAGAGGCGGAAGGGGGCGGCGCTGCACGGCCGTTCCCGTGGCCTCCTGCTTCGGCTGGAGGTCGAGGACGACGTAGTCGACCACCGCGCGTGCGATGGACAAGGTGACGGCGACGGTGGACGCTGGTGGCCGCGGCAGCGAGGGTCGAACGGCGGCGGGGCTCTCGGCTCCGCCCGGATCTGAGAGGGGGGAGAGGGGAGGAGAGGTTGGCGAGGCGACGGGGAAGGAGGGGAATGAGCCAGGGGAGTGGGAGGCTCGGTCTTATCCCCTCCTCGGCGTCTGTAGCGGCAGGTGGCGGCGAGGGCGCGGTGGCGAGCGCGGCGTCCACGGCGGCGTCGACACGGCGACGGGAGCAGGTGAAACAGAAAGATGGAGATGGGCCGGATAGGCTCGGCCCAGAAGCGGCGACAGGTAAGCAGTCTCCTCTCTTTTTCTTTTATTTCTAAAACAGAGAGGAAAGCTAAAAAAAGATGGGGCCACCAGAACACTTTTGAAAAATGTGAGAGTTGATCCGAAAATGATGTTGTAATATTCCTCATCACCAAAAATTGCTTTGGACTAATTTGGATCATTTTTTGAATTATTCAAAAATGAAAAGGCATATTAAAGTGCTGTTTTGGCACTGTTTAAATGCCCTAGCCCATTAATGGAGTTGCTGGTGATGTTGATTTCAACAACATCATTAGTTATGGAATATTTGCTAATTATTGAACATTTTTCCATAATTTTTGGAGCAACTTCATTTTGCAATTGAATTTGAATTTGAATTTCAGAGGGAGTTTGGAAGTGCTTGTTTTAACCACTGTGAATATGCATTGCTAATGATGATGACATGGCTTGTTTGTGAGTTGATCACTGTAGTGAGAAACTGGGGTGTTACAAAAGACTCCAGGCCAGGTCAAGTGATCTCTTGGAAGAATTTCTGCAAGGATTTTCGCTCGCACCACATTCCAACAAGTGTCATCGAGGGTATGCGTGAGCAATTCCGCAACCTGAAGCAGGGCTCTATGACAGTCTATCAGTATAATGTCAAGTTCCAAAACCTCGCCCTCTATGCTAAGCAAGACATTCCTGATGCCAAGAGCAAAATCTACCAGTTCCGTGGAGGCCTGAAAGATGAACTTCAGCTTGCTCTCACTTTGTTCGAGCCGGATGAATTCGACAAATTCTATAACATGGCTTTGAAACAAGAGGCAGCTCAGCTTAAGATGGAGGCTTCTAAAAAGAGAATTCGAGATGCCGTTCACTCTTCCTCATCGTCTCAGATGGTCTCGAAGCATCAGAAATTCTGGCTTCCTCCTCCTCCAGTGATTCGAGCTCCATACAACAACTCCAACAACTCCAACAACTCCAACTACAAGAACTCTAGTGGACGTGGTTTCTCCCACCCACCCAACCCGAGCAACAAGTCGAAGAATCAGTTACAGTCTCAAGGCTCCAAGTCAAGTGGCTCTCATTTCCATCCTCTCTCTGAAGTGGTGTGCAACAAGTGTGGCCAGAAGGGTCATTATGCCAACAGATGTCCTAATCCGAAGCGTCTTCCTCCTCCTCCGCCTGTCAGTACAGCTATTGTCAAGCATAATCCAAAGTCTGCAAGGGTCAATCTGATGAGTGCAGCTGAAGCGGAGAATTCTTCTGATGTCATTTTGGGTAACCTTCCAGTGAACTCTATACCTGCTAAAGTGTTGTTTGATTCGGGTGCTTCTTTGTCCTTCATTTCAAGACCTTTTGTTGCCAAGCATGAATTTGTCACTCAAGTGATGCCGAAGCCGTTGAGCATTATTTCTCCTGGTTTGCAAATGTCCTCTCGGGTGCATGTTCCGGATGTGTCTATTCGCATGGGTGATTATCGATTTTTGGCTTCTCCGGTGGTTCTTGGTAATTTTGACATCGACCTCATCCTCGGAATGGATTGGCTTTCTCAGCATGATGCTCACATTGATTGTGCACAGAAAGAAGTCAAGATGACTCATTCTGATGAAGATGTGATTATCTTTGCCTCCAGGGATAACACCATCAGGCTTTTCTCTCTCAATGATAAGGGCGAAATTAATGCCATATCTCAAATTCCGGTGGTGAACGAATATCAAGACGTCTTTCCTGAAGAACTTCCAGGCATGCCTCCACACCGTCAGGTGGAATTCGTTATTGAACTCGAGCCGGGTACTGAGCCAGCATGCCGACGTCCGTACAAGCTCTCTCCGGATGAATTGAAGGAATTTAAGAAGCAGCTTGATAAACAGGAGAGTATGGGTCTCATCAGGCCTAGTACGTCTCCTTGGGGCTGTGGTGTCTTATTTGTCAAGAAGAAAGATGGCACGGAGCGTCTCTGTGTTGATTACCGGCCATTGAACAAGAAGACAATAAAGAACAATTATCCGCTCCCCAACATCAACGAACTCTTCGAGCAGCTCAAGGGAGCTAATGTGTTCTCTAAGCTCGACCTCCGAATGGGCTACCACCAAATTCGCATTCGCGAGGAAGACATTCCCAAGACGGCCTTCAGAACGAGCTACGGTTCATACGAGTATACCGTCATGTCTTTTGGTCTCGCCAATGCTACTCCTACCTTTTCGAGGATGATGCATTACATCTTCAACCCTTATACTGGCGAGTTTGTGCTTGTGTATCTGGATGATATTCTGGTGTTTTCCAAGAATGAAGAAGATCACGAAAAGCACTTACGTCTGGTTCTTGATCGACTCCGAGAGCATAAATTCTATGCCAAGTTCTCCAAGTGCGAGTTTTGGCTCGATAAGGTTTTGTACCTGGGCCATATCATCTCAGCTGACGGCATTGCGGTTAATCCCGAGAAAGTTGAAGCAATTGTCAACTGGGAAGCTCCTCAGAACGTCAAGCAGCTCCGCAGTTTTCTGGGTCTTGCCAGCTATTGCAGAAGGTTCGTTGAGAACTTCTCCAAGATTGCCAAGCCTCTTTCCAACTTGCTTCAGAAGAATGTCAAATACTTTTGGTCTCCAGAGTGTGAAGTGGCATTCAAAACCCTCAAAGAAAAGCTCGTCTCTGCTCCAGTTCTGACTCCTCCAGATGAATCCAAGCCCTATGAAGTATTCTGTGATGCTTCTCTTCAAGGTCTTGGTGGTGTGCTTATGCAAGATAAGAGAATTGTGGCATACACTTCTCGTCAGCTCAAGCCAAGTGAGAAGAACTATCCCACACATGATCTCGAGCTAGCAGCTATGGTACATGCTTTGATTACGTGGAGACATCTGTTGTTGGGCAGAAAGGTCGACTTCTTCACTGATCACAAGAGCTTGAAGTACATCTTCACACAGCCGCATCTGAACCTCCGCCAGACTCGTTGGGTTGAAATGATCCAAGAGTATAATCCCAGCATTGAATACACTCCTGGCAAGGCGAATGTAATTGCAGATGCTTTGAGCAGAAAGGCATATTGCAACAGCCTTCTTATCAAGCCGTGCCAGCCTGAGCTTTGTGAAGCATTCAGGAAACTCAACCTCCAAGTTGTTCCGC
This sequence comes from Secale cereale, assembly GCA_902687465.1. NCBI lineage: Eukaryota > Viridiplantae > Streptophyta > Magnoliopsida > Poales > Poaceae > Secale > Secale cereale. Next base: position 718,109,989 of record LR738713.1, on the reverse strand, counting down.
AGGGTTTTCTTGCAAATCTTCAAATTGCTCCTACCTTGGAAGATCAAGTCCGTGAGGCCCAGTTCAGTGATACCATGGTGAAGAAGGTGAAACATGCTATTGCTAAGGGCATTCCGAAATACAAGTGCTTCCGTGTTGATGAGAGAGATACCTTGTTCTTCGAGGACAGACTCGTTGTTCCCAAAGGTGATCTCAGGAAGCTCATAATGGAAGAAGCACATGATTCTCTCCTTTCCATTCATCCTGGCAGTTCCAAGATGTACCAAGATCTCAAGCAGTCTTACTGGTGGACACGCGTGAAAAGGGAGATTGCCCAATTCGTGAATGAATGTGATGTTTGCAGAAGAGTGAAAGCAGAACATCAACGTCGAGCCGGTCTTCTCCAACCTCTTCCTATTCCCGAGTGGAAGTTCGACCACATTGAAATGGACTTCGTCACTGGTTTTCCTAAATCCAAGCGAGGAAATGATTCTATCTTCGTGGTGATTGACAAGCTTACCAAAGTCGCCCACTTCCTTCCAGTCAAAGAATCCATCAATGCAGCTCAATTGGCAGAGCTGTACACTTCCAGAATTGTGTCCCTACATGGCATTCCTCAAGTTATATCCTCAGACCGTGGAAGTTTGTTCATTTCAAGGTTCTGGGACTCCTTTCAGTCCGCCATGGGCACTAAGATCAGGTTCAGCACTGCATTTCACCCTCAGACTAGTGGTCAAGTCGAGCGCGTGAATCAGATTCTAGAAGACATGCTCAGAGCCTGTGTCATATCCTTTGGCATGAAATGGGAAGACTGCCTTCCATTTGCCGAGTTCTCTTACAACAACAGCTTTCAAGCAAGTGCTGGCAAAGCTCCGTTTGAAATCTTCTATGGCAGAAAGTGCCGTACCCCTCTCAACTGGTCTGAAACAGGCGAACGTCAACTTCTTGGCAATGACTTGATCTCAGAAGCCGAAGAAATGTGCAAAGTCATACGTGAGAATCTCAAGGCCGCTCAGTCTTGTCAGAAGAGCTACTATGATGGCAAGCATCGTGATTTGGCATTCAACATTGATGATCATGTCTATCTCCGTGTGTCTCCGATGAAAGGCACCCAAAGATTCGGTATCAAAGGAAAGCTTGCTCCTAGATACGTCGGGCCTTTCAAGATTCTTGGCAAAAGAGGCGACCTAGCCTATCAACTTGAGCTACCTCCAAACTTCGCCAATGTTCATGATGTGTTCCATGTGTCTCAACTCCGCAAATGCTTCAAGGCACCTGAGCGCATGATTCCGTTTGAAGAGATTGATCTTCAACAAGACCTGTCCTACCGAGAGCATCCAGTTGCTATTCTCGAAGAAACCGAACGCAAGACCTGCAACAAGTCCATCAAATTTCTGAAAGTCAAGTGGTCACATCACACCGACCGAGAAGCTACCTGGGAACGAGAAGATCATCTTCGTTCCGAGTACCCTTCCTTTTTCCAGTCCTAGATCTCGGGACGAGATCTTTTTGTAGTAGAGGAGAGTTTGTAATGCCCCGGATGTAATACTTTCCCTTTTGAGCATATAATATATCTCCGGCTTCATCTATTTCCATTCCGGGTTCTTTGTCTTTTGGGTTTTCGTCGTTTTGTTGTGTGAGTGTGTGGCATTCATTCATATCATGTAGACATGTGCATCGCATTGCATTTGTGTTGTCGGTTGCATCCGGTTCCACGCGTTCCTTCCCGTTGTCCGTTTCGCGTTCCGGAGCTCCCTCACGTGTCCGTGGCGTCCCGTAGACCTACTTTGTTGTTTGGCCGTGTAACGTTACCGGTGTGCCGCGAGACTTGTCGTGCGTTGTTGTTTTGTTGTGTGCAACCCGCCTCTCAAATCTCGTCGCGTTTGGACTCCGTTTGTTATCCCAACAGTTTTTTTTTTGAGGAAATGACAGTAGGAGAGGCTCCTACTGTTTTTGTATATAAATATACAGGGGTGTTACAATTGTGTTACAAATGGCATTGCAACTACATGTTCACTTCATCCCCTGATCCCTTCACCTCAAGGAAGAGAAGGGGGGGGCGAGGTGTCAGGCAAGCTGAATGTGGTGTCTGTTCAAAGGTCAGCCAAGCTGATGTGTAGAGAGCTAGGATAGAGAGTTACAATAGGCGATTACAGAGGCTTTTTGAGAGTCTTTGACTCTGTGCTGGAGTAGGCTAAAGTCCTCCTTAAAACGTGTCAACCAGGACGTTGTGCTGGGGTTGATTCTTCTGAAGTGTTTGTTGTTGCGTTCTTTCCATAGACTCCATGCTGCTATTAGGAATATTTCCATGAAGAGGGGTCTAGAGTCTCCCCTATTGGTCTGGTCAACTAAGTTTAGTCTGGAGTCTGAGGTGGGCCAATGTATATCAACTTGTTCCCAGCACGCCCTGCTGAATGGGCACGTGAAAATCATGTGGTTAACCGTTTCTTCGGTGTTTTGTCCGCAAAGGAGGCAATCAAGAACATCTCCAATGTCATAGTGTCTTCTCTTGAGCATGTTTCTTGTATTAAGCCGATCAATTAACAAGAGCCATCCGAATACCTTTATTCTCATTGTGCATTTGGATCGCCATAGGAGTTGGAAGGTTGGATGTCTTGGGGTGTGTCTGAAGCAGAATTTATAATAGTCAGCTGCTTTAAAGTCAACTACTCCCCAGGTGTAATACCAAACATCCGTGGATGAAGTGGAGGGGCTCAGGTGAGTGGACAGATGTTGCAGGTGCTGGACCTCCTCGAGTGCTTCTGGTGATAGAGGTAAGTGGAACGTATCATGCAGTGTCGTGCTCTCCAAGAAACTGTTGATGGATATGTCTTCATCTCTGGCAAAGGAGAAGGCTCGAGGGTGTGATGTTTCTAGTATGTCTGGTAACCATAGATCTTTCCACAAGAGAGCAGATGTTCCATCGACCACTTGAACGCAGGAGATCCCACGATAGAGAGGTGTAAGTTTGAGTATATCACGCCACCAGAAGGACCCCATTAGGTCAAGGGCATGTGGGACTTTGCCTTGATAGTAAGTGTCCCAAATGAGGTGTACCCATGGTACATCGAGCTTGTTGTAGAACTTATGCAGGAACTTCAAGAGTAGGGCTTCGTTTTGTAGTTTGATATTGAGGACCCCCAGGCCACCGTGTTTCTTTGGCTTGCAAACTAAGTCCCATGCAGCCAAGGAGTTGCATTTCTCACCATGTTCTGTCATCTTGTTCCAAAGACATTTGCATCTGATTTTATCCAGCATTTCAAGAATTTGGGAGTTGATTTTGATTGTGCACATGGCATATATGAGGACTGAGGTGACAGTTGCATTCAGCCAAGAGAGCCTCCCACCGTACGACATCATGGAGATAGTAGCAGTGAGTCTACGTTCAGCTTTACACACTAGGGGCATTAGGTCATGTACCGTGGGTTTCCTCGTGCCCATGGGCAGTCCAAGGTACGTAAAAGGCATGGTGCCAATCGAACAGCCAAAGATAGCCGCAAGTTCCACAGTGGAGCTGTCATCAAGATTAATAGGGATGAGGGTGGACTTGTTAAAATTGATCTTGAGACCGATGGAAGTTGCATAGTCAGATAGGATGTTTTTGATCGTTGTTGCTTGTGTGGGGCATGCGGGGAGGGCGAGGATCGTGTCGTCTGCATATTGTATAACTGGGTAGTCTGTTTGGCCAGGGCAAGGAAAGGGTAGGTGAATTCGTCCCTGCCTGAAGGCTTGGTTAATGGCAGCTTGTAGGAGGTCGGCCGCTAGGACGAAAAGAAGTGGGGAAAGTGGATCACCTTGTCGTACCCCGCTCCTACAATGAAACTGTCTGCCTTGCACACCGTTAAGCAGGACCGAGGATCGCCCAGTTGAGAAAATGCATTGAATCCAATTAAGCCATTTCTCGTTGAAGCCCATATGGCGCATGATGTTGATCATAGGGTCGTGCCCGATTGTGTCGAACGCCTTTGCAAAATCTAGCTTCAGAAGGATGATTTTTTCCTTGGAGGCTTGGCATTGATGAATATATTGAAAGGCCCAAGCCAGGCAGTCTTGGATGGTTCTTCCTTTAAGAAAACCATATTGGTTACGATGAACAAGTGTGAGAATTACCTTTTGAAGGCGATCGGCCAAGAGTTTGGTGATCATTTTCAGGCAGCAGTTGAGGAGAGTTATCGGTCTGAAATCATTGACTGATGTAGGTGATTGAACTTTGGGGATCAAGGTAATAAGGCCATCATTAATGCTTGTAAGATCAAGATTTCCTTCATGGAATTGGGAACAAAGGGCATAGAAGTCATGCTTGATCATGGGCCAGCAACTTTTGAGGAATGCCCCACTGAATCCATCAGGTCCAGGAGCTCTATCGGCCGGCATTGCTTTAATCACATCATCAATTTCTTTGTGTGAGAAGGGTTCCGTGAGATGGTCCAGGTTGTTTGAGCGCTGTATAAGTGTGGGCAGATCGAATTTCATATTAGCAGGGGAGGTAGTGCCAAGACGATTTTTATAAGCATTTAAGAGTAGAGCCTCTTTGCTGACATGGTCTTCTACCTGATTGCCATCCTCATCAGTTAAACAGGCAATGTTATTATGCCGATACCGTTCTGTGGCCACGGCCTGAAGTTATTCGTGCGGGTCCAAAGTGCCTTCACTTTGTGTCCCAGAAACACCCCTACAGCAGCCTACTACCCTCTCCTAGGCCCTTCTAAACTACCCCCGCGATCGGATCCGTCGGATCGCGATCGGAGGGCTCCTAACACCTCCACAACCCTAAACCTAGCAAATCTGCTATATATAGGCCCCCCTAGGTCCATTTTGGGCATCCCTAACCTCTAGCCCCTTCTTCCCCTTTTTCTCTCCTCAAATTTCAGATCCATCCAGCCCCTCTACAGCCACTTGGCAGCTCCAGGCCGCCTTTCCTTCGAACCAACCGAGCCACCGCCGCAGTTCCTCGATCGACAGATCGATCGGCCAAGTCAACGCTCGTCGACAGGCCTCGGCGCCTTCGCTCCCTCCGATCGACCGCCCTGGCCCAGCGCGGCTTCGTTCGATCCCGCCAGATCCCGCGTGGGCCAGCTCCCTCCGCCAGCCAGGACCACATCGCCGAGTCACTGGGCCGCGCAGCTCCCTCCGATCCGGCCCGTACGCCGCTCCCTCGCCGATCCGCACCATCGCCACCCCACTTCGCCAGGCGACCGAGCGCTCCACCACCTGGGCCGATTCGGTGCCCCGAGGCCCGTCCGCCTTCCCGCGTTGACCAGGCCGAGGCTGCCGGGCCACCTCCAGATCCGGGCCAGGCCGCCCTCCGCCTCCAGCACGCCGCCGCGGGCCCGATCGCCGCCGCCACCTGGGCCTCGCCAGCCTCCTTCGCACCGCAGGGCCCGTGCTCCTTTTTTTTCAGATCTGTGACTGAGGTTGAACTCCCCCTCTTTTTCTTCTAAGTCCCTGTGATTAGTTGCTGATGCTATTTTTCAACTGCTGTAACTTCTAGTGTGATGCTCCGTTTTGCGCAAATGAGGTGTCCAGACGTTCGTGGTGATTAGCACTACGTTTTATCTTTTTGTGTTGTGCATGTTAGAGATCATCTAGGTGCTTGTTTTTCTGTTGCAATAGTGCATCGTGATATATTTGCTGCTATGTGATGTTTTTTTGTCACCTTTGCCATGTGATATCTTTTAGCTCGTTTGTCCGAATGATGCAAATGACATGTCCACGTGTTCGTCTTGCCATGCTCTACATGTTGTTTGTGTTAGGTTGCATGTTAGATTTATTCTTGCCATGTTTTTCATCGTTGCAAAGTGCCATGTGGCTGTGATGTTGTTTCACTTGTTATGAAATGCCATCTTGTTGAGCTCGTTGCTATCGTTGTGTTTATCTTCATGAAGCATGCTTGTGTGTTTCGGAATCACCATCATGTGTACTTTGATGTGGTGCTTACCATTTGCCATGTTTAGTTTCGAGGTGACTTAAACTTGCTTGTTTAGATGCCATGATGAATCTGCTGTTTTAGGACTTAGTGGTTTTTCACTAAGTCTGAAATCTGTAACGTTCCGATGCCATGTTTGCTTGCTGCTCTAGGACAAACCATGTTAGTTTTGGAGTGGATCTTGATTGTTCCTTGTAGTATATATTGTTGGCTTTCCATTCATGTCCTCACATGCCTATTTAAGTGGCCGTAGCATGTTTATCTTTTGCTCCAAAGTTTCAATAAAATTCTGCTGCCAGAATTTTATTGTCAAGTTCAATATGTCCAGGCTTATTGCTATTGATCCGTGGCTCCTTTGGGGGTGCACCTTTGGACTTAATTGCTGTAGGATATGTCTAGTTTGTGTTCATGCTCTTTGCCATGTTGTTTGAGTGCTGTAGCTTAATTATTTTGTGCTCCGAAGTTGCTATGTTGCTGTAATTTTCAGCTTTCGCTCATTTCTTGTTTCGGGCATAACTTTTAGCCCATAACTCCGATTTCAGCGAATCTTATATGAAACTTGATTGATTTTCTGTGTAGATTCATAATATCATATTTTTATCATTTTTTGAGGTGTTTTGCTTGAGTGCTATTTTACGTGCTCCGTGTGCATCCTTAGTGCATCCATCATGCATCTATCATTTTCGAGTGCGCATTGCATCTTGTTGATTTGTGCTTGGTGTGATTGTATTGCTTAGAGCCGGAAGCTGAGACCGAGTACGAGTACGAGCACGAGGTTTCCAACGAGGTTGAGCACGAGGACCCTTCTTACGATCCGAACGACTTCTCTTCAGGCAAGATGACCGAACCCCGATAACATTACTATCTTTGCCTATTGCTAGTAGATCCGCTCTATAGTTTGCCTCGATGCCCATGTTCTTCTTGTCAGCCTCCTACTTGTAACCATTGCCATGCTTAACCACCCTACCTATGCAAACCGTTGCTTGGCTAAGTACGCTTCGCTCAGCCCTTCTTATAGCGTTGCTAGTTGCAGGTGAAGATCGAAGATGCTTGCTTCATGTTGAAGTTTGGTTGGGTTATATCACACTATATAATTGCTAAATGAAATCATCTATATATTGGCAAGGGTGGAAGGCTAAGCCTTTTGCTTGGTGATTTGTTCCACTCATGCCGTTAGGAACCGTATAAACCGGTGTTATGTTCCTTGATTATGCGTTCCTAACACGGTTGGGGTGTATGGGACCCCCTCGATAAACCGCTAAGTGCTAAGTCTTTTCCAGCAAGTCCCAACATTGGTACTATTCGCCTAGACAACTAAAACTTTCCGAGGGAGTAATTAACCCGAGGCTTAATTAATTCAACCCCCCTGGGCCAGTGCTCGACTTGAGTGTTGGTCCAAACTAGAGCCACTTGCGGATACCACCCAGTTCGCTGGGAACTTCGGTATCTGTACGTACTGCTCATCCGGACGTGGCCTGAGACTAGATACGCGCGGCTACTATCAGGGTGTCGGCACGCCGGGAGGATTTGCTGGATTAGCCTTACCTTAGTTCGGTATATCTTGAGCACGGGATTCCGAGAATACTCGGGTCTTCCCACTTTGGAGTTGCGACTCCGCGGATCATGGGCTTGTAATGGGTCAAGTTGGAACACCCCTGCAGGGTTATGAACTTTCGAAAGCCGTGCCCGCGGTTATGTGGCAGATGGGAGCTTGTTAATATCCGGTTGTAGATAACTGACACAATGTTTCAATACACTACCAGCGTGTGTTCCGTGACTGTCAATTTCCGAATAGGGATTCGGGAGTTGAACACGGAGGGGTTATGTTTGTTGAGCTTTAGCTAGGATCACTTCGTGATCACCTCTCGACCGAGGCTTTCTCTTCTCGCTCTCACTCACGTAAGCTAGTTGCTAGTTGCTGCTGCAGACACTTATTCTTTTCTTCAGCCTTATCCTCTCCCAAGGCTTAAATAGTCTTGTTACCCGGGAACGGGATTGCTGAGTCCTCTGTGGCTCACAGTTACTTCACCACACCAGATGCAGGTCCAGTTGTGAGCTATCCAGGTGATGGCACCGAGCTGGATTGGGAGTTCGACGAGGAGCATAGTCGATACTATGTTCGTTATCCGGATGATCAGTAGTGGAGACTTCTACTAGGATTCGATTCGACCTGTGGATGTTATTTAAGTTTGGTATCTTGACATTTGGTTTTGCCCTTAGAGGGTTGTGATATTCTTAATGTATGATGTTTGAGACTTGTATTGTATTTGTGTGACGTGGCGAGTGTAAGCCAACTATTTATGTTTACAATTCCCCTCTTTTACATGAGATGTGCAAAGATTACCAAACTTGAGATCATTCTAGGATGGACTTATGTCTTTAAGTCGTGCCTCGACACGTAGGAGGTATAACTCCATCCTGGGCATTACAGCTACGCTACCATAGGTCTATGTGTTGCATATCTTTTCTTGCATATCGTTTCTTGTGTTGTAAAGCAACTTTATGGGGTTGCTGCGCCCTGCCTCCGTGCAAGGTAAACCATGATGCACCTTGGGTCCTGTACAATGCCACACACACATTGCTACTTTCTTTTCGCGGAATATTCAGATTGGTTCATGGCCGTCATGTTCCTATCAAAGTGCACCATGCAGCCACGCCCTCCGTACCTGGGCCAATTTGCCCTTTGCTATTTTACTCTATTTTCTTCCGCCAATTTATGCCCAACATTCTATTCTGTCTGAATTATCCAGGGTGATGTTGTTAGATCGAACAATTGTATTTTGGATTAACATGGAACTTTGTCACTCTGCATACCCATGTTGGTAAGCTACTCTTTGTCACTGCCCGTCGACTCGTGTTCTGCCCCGTACATCTTAGTTTATTGAATGCCCGTCCTTTTCTAGATTCTTACATTGCCCCGCCTAGTTCCTAGATGCGGCCAGTGAGGAGGCCTGCAAGGTGGCGGTGTCACTCTTCCCCTTGTTCCCATATCGAAGTTCAGAGACAAGCTCCAGCTACGCACACGTCAATTAATGACAGTGGAAAAAATTGATGTCTTTGTTCATGATCGATGGAGGTAGATGAGAGAAAAGCATAGATGTGCAATGCTTATGCCCCAAGAACTTTAATCGCTAGATAGTTTCTATGGAAACTATATTTCCTTGACCAAGAATATGAATATGGAATTGATAACAGCATAATCAAATTGAAATCTAGATATGGTTTACTATAATTGATTATTATATAGTTGTAAAAAATGTGTTGAATACAAGTAGCATAATTGTTTCACTTGCATAGTTGCATATTAGGTGGATGTTTTCACATGCGTGATTGCATGTGGAGGTGGCATTTTTGCATGTTAAGAGGAATAGATTAGTGGGGATCACCTATTTTGCTGTTATGTGTGAGATATATAGTTGAAGCATGCAACAACAACTTAAAACAAAAATTAAAACTCCTTTTTTTGAGTGTGTCTCTCTGCTCTACTGGTTCTGATCTTGCTACATTTTGTAAGCTTAGAAGCCAGAAAGTACAAGCAAAATGTTGTTTTTCTATGAATAAGATCAGTTTCGGCACATGTAATTTACAAGCAGATCGTTGTCCGGATTTTTCTTATATGTCATTTAGGGTGAAAATGTCTTTTCACCAACTCATTGGATGCCCTTGGCTTTTAGTTTTCCATTGTGGCATGTAGGCAAGATTTAAAAGTTGTATAATGGCATGTAAACTAGATTTTAGCACGCAAGTGTGTGCGAAAAAAAACATTTTCTCTTACGGATGACAATCTTCACCTTTCTCCTCACCCCTTTCTTCGTCATGAAGTCGTCTACATGGGATGAAACCACCATGTCAGTTGTTATTAAACCGTCGCACAGGTAAAATTATGATGCAACTATGTGACCAGAGATCCTCATATCATTTTGTGCGTGTAAGAAATCCCAGATGATGTGGTAGATTTTCCGTGTTTTTCTTTGAAACTAACGTCGGAATATACTATTCTATTTTGTAAATTGATCCATTCCTCATAATAAAATTGGCAACAGTGCTTCTTCTATTAACTTTTTATGGTTTATTTTTTATGTGAGTGAAGTGAGTCTGATTAAATGTTATTCAATCCCTCTCAAGGTGTGTTGGCCAATCATTAAATGATATTCTTACAAAATATGTGTTGGGATTTTCATTTAGCTAGGAGTCATTGATCTTACATGTATTAATGATTCATAATTACTTCGATGCCGATGGATAACACCCATGAAACTATTGATGACAAAAATTATATGACAATGCCACTTAAGATTCTCATCTCTTTCTTTGTGTGTAGGAAACAGATGATGTTCAAGTTGATTGTAGATTTTTCTCGTTTTTTCTTCAGAACTAACATAAAAAAAACGGTACTGCTAAATCTCAGTCGACTAAGACTTCGTGAAGTCTCAGTCGATGATATATTCATTTGATCTTGCATAAAGATTCGTGCAAACTTTGCTTTTTTCTTTTTTCTTTTTTTTATACACCATAACACTTGACTGAGACCTAGCCACACCCTAAAAAAAAATCTCCTTTTCTAGTTGGTTCATTCCTTGGAATCAAATGGGCAAAAATGTCCTCTTGCTTTTACTTTTTATTATCTGGTTTTTATCTGAGTGAAATGAGCCTGATTTTCCTACAGTGCAGTATGCCGATACAACTCTCATTGTAATGGAAGGTTGTCGAGCTCGGCCATTTTCCTTAGAAAGGATGTTATAGCATTTTTTGGCCTTCTACCACTGGTTTGCATGTCAATTTTGCTAGAGTGTAGATGGTTCCTATCAATGTGTCACCAGAATGAATTTTATCCATTGAAATTCTTTTGCGTTGCTCATGAGAAAAGGATTTCATCACTTATTTGGTTTGTAACGAAAATTGTTGTAAAAATGAAATTGCGTCCATAGAACATTACTCGCCACACATCCTACATAATTACAGTCTCCGTTTGGCGTTTGCATCTCCACTAACTTACTTCTCTCTACAAACATGACAACTTACCATGCAATCATGCATGAGAAATACATAGGAAAAGAGCCAACTCAATCAGATATATATTACTTTTTCACAGCATACAACAAATCATACATATTTTGGGCTTTGGTACACATTATTATTTCAAATATTTACATTACATACAACCAAATTTCATTAAAATACATTGTTACCGATTTCAACAGCAATGTACCGGCTATCATAAGTACTTAGATACTACTCCATCCGTCCTAAAAATAAATGTCGTTGATTTAGTACAAAGTTAAACCAGCGATACTTATTTTGGAACGAAAGGAGTATACAACAAACTAAGTTCACACGCATTCACTTAGAAGGTCCACAAATCTAGTGAAATTCTTGTGTGACGAGCCGCCCTCGCTGATGCACCTCCAGGAGGTGTCCTTGAGCCGCCGTGCCCTCTTCCTGAAGTCGGCGTCGCCGATGACACTTTCCACCTTGCTCCGCACCTCCTCCTTGGTCACGATGCCGTCCTCTCCGGGGGACACGGCGAGGCCGGTCCTCCACACGTCGGTGACGTAGCTCCGGTCCAGGAACTGCTCGCAGAAGTAGGGCCAGCACAGGACCGGCACGCCATTTCTCACAGCCTCCATCGTCGAGTTCCACCCGCAATGCGACACGAAGCACGCCACCGCGGGGTGCGCAAGGACCTGCTGCTGGGAGCACCAGCTGACGATCATGCCCGTGCCGGCGACGCGCTGCTGGAACTCGTCCAGCCACTCCTTGCTCAGGCCTGCTGTGAAGTCCGGGCGCACCACCCACAGGAACGGCCGGCCGGTGAGCTCCAGTCCCTCCGCCAGCTCCTGGAACTGGCGCGGGTCGAAGATGGCCATGCTCCCGAAGGCCACGTACACGACGGAGCTGTCGGGCCGCGCGTCGAGCCATTTGAGGCAGCTCATGTCCTCCGGCAAGAAGTTGCCGACGGACCTCTGCAACTCCTTGTCGGCGAAGAGCGGGCCGATGGGCAGGATGTTGGGGAATAGCTTGAACGCACCGGCCTCGGCCTCGTGGAACGAGTTGCACACGATCATCTCGGCGTGGTCGTTGAACTGGTTGTTCCGGCACACGAGCTGGAAGATGATGTGCTGTCCGTCGGCGGCGCCGGCGTTGTTCCACGGCAGCAGCGACGTGTGGAGCGGCGGCATCCCCGGGGCCAGCTGCAGCGTCTCCTCCCGCTCTGGCCATCCTACAGTACAGTAAAATATTCGATAAATCATCTGCTCCTATAACCAAGAAGACGAACCAAAAGCGTATAGTACCCTTGTCGTTAAGGACGCCGTTCTGAATCAGCTCGGGAATCTTGAGCATGATGGCGAGGCACGCCGCGGAGGCCGGCCAGAAGGAGGCGACCCGGATGCCGAGCCTCTTGGCGACCTCGAAGGACCAGCCCATGTTGACGTCGCCGACGAGCCACTTCACCCTGGGCCTTCCCGCCGCCTCCATCTCCCCCACGAGCCTCTCCAGGTATCCCGGCATGTGGCGCGAGTAGGCGTCGATGAGCTTGTTGAGATCCTTGCGGTCCTCGTCGTCGGCCAGTCCGTCCGGGATGGAGGCGAGGTGGATGCCGTGGGGCAGCGCCTCGCCGCCGCCGTCCGACGCCATGGCGGCGAGCACGAGCGCGTGGTCCACGTCGGTGTTGACGAAGGTGACCTCGAAACCGTGGTCGACGAGGCGGTGCGAGAGCTCCATGAGTGGGACGACGTGGCCCTGGCACGGCATGGGCAGCACCAGCACGTGACCCTTCGCCATGGTTGGCCACCCTCCCTCCGCGTGCACCTACTGGCTACTGCTGCGGCTGCTCTGTTACAAGCACAGATGCAGTGTGTGTGGCGAACAGCTGCGAATGGGCACGGACACCAGCATCTCATATATATCCAAAGAAAAAAACGCAACGAAAACGGAAAGGAAGAGTTTCTTCCAAATGCAGTTTGCGGAAGCAAAATGAAAATGTATGGCTCACGTGTGTGTCCAGCATTATCTATCTTATGTCAGTCCAGTGGGTGCCATGCGAATACATACGTGACCAACAACAATACGCCAAATAATCCATTGCGCTACAAAAAGGTGATACAACACTACAAAACACTACGGGACTCGAGGGCTATGCCTACAGCCAGGGGTCGTCGGCATAGGTCTTTTGCCGTCGGCATAGATCTATGCCGACGGCAGCCGTCGGCATAGGGCCGTCAGCGTAGATCACGTCAGCGTAGTTTGTCAGACCGTCGGCGTAGTTTAGCCGTCGGCATAGGGGCCTATGCCGACGGCCGTTAGTCGGCCGTCGGCATAGTTTAGCCGTCGGCATCGTTTTTCGCCTGACGGCAACGGACGGCGCCGTCAAAAGCGGCGACGGAACACGGTCAAAAGCGGCGACGAAACACGGGACGACACGTGGCGGAGAGCCGTCGGCATAGGTGAAAACTATGCCTACGGCTTTGCCGTCGGCATATCCCTGCCACGTGTCGTCCCGTGGTGCCTCCTGGTAGCGCAGCTATGCCGACGGCAAAGCCGTAGGCATAGATGAAAACTATGCCGACGGCAAAGCCGTAGGCATAGAAGAAAACTATGCCGACGGCTTTGCCGTAGGCATAGCATGCCACGTGGCGTCACCTGGGTCTTTCTAGCGTCAATTCTATGCCTACGGCAAAGCCGTCGGCATAGACTGAAATCTATGCCGACGGCTTTGCCGTCGGCGTAGCCTGCCACGTGGCGCGCCCTGGGAAATCCTGGGACCATCTATGCCGACAGCTTTGCTGTAGGCATAGTTTTTTTTTAAAAAAAATTTCCTGTTTTTTCTTTTTCAATTCATTTGACAGCAATTCAAATCAGAATAATATGACCATGTGCAGAAATATGACAGTTCATCATCCAAACATACTAAAGTTCATCATCATAATCTAAACATAGTCATCATCTAAAGATCATCACCGGCGAAAGTTCATGAACATAAAAGTAGTACAAGACATGGAACATCATAAAAGTAGGAACATGAAAGGTATTTCATGACGGCCACAAGCACGGGTATCATCATCGACATCATGCAAGACCACCACCGCCAAAACCACCACCTCCGCTAAAACCAGCACCGCCAAGACCACCTCTGTCCAAACCACCTCCGCCAAAACCACCACTCTGCCAGATCGGAGTGACTGGGGTCGAGGAAGCGGGAGTCGAGCCACCGGTCCCCTACATGTATGAGAGAAGATTCTAACGGTAAATATGATATGATAGTGTTGAATGAACCTTGAACTAGTTTGTCAGTAGTTAGGCAAATGTACTAACCGGACTATCACTGCCTAGTGCCACCCATTCATCGAACGTGGGAATGTGTGGGGGTTCTCCCGCAGGTGGTGGTGGTGGTCCCATTTGTGGTGGATCCGTGCGGTTAGTCCAAGACGCCAACATAGCCTGTATGTTAGTTAAACAAGCAAACTAAAAGGTCGGAAGGAATAAAAGTGCAAAAATTTGGCTATGTTTTAAGAGGGCAAAACTAACCGTCATCATTTGACGGTTGTAATCATCGTTTGCCTTCACTCGTTGCAAGTACTCTCGCACCTCGAGATTCCTATGCTCGACAAAGGCCTTATATGCCTACATAATTTAGGTTGTTTCTAAGTGAGCAATGCTGAAAATAAACTGAGAATGCTAGAGATAAAGGGGAAGTACTTACAGCATGCTGACGGGCCAAGGGATTCTGTGAACGCCCAGTACTCTCTAACTGGCTCGGGGTGCAAGCCCGAAGCTGTGTGTACGAGATCGAAGGAGTGATCAAGGCATCGAAACACGGATACCGGCCATGTGACTTCCCCTGGATGGCCACCACCGCCGTGTCGTCGATCTGAGACTGGGCGACCTCAGCAACAGGAACATCAGGATGCAACCTCTGATAGTTCTGAGTGTAAGACTCCAGATACTCCTCGGTCTTGCCATAGTACTGGCTCTCGCCGTCCTTGCGATCACTCCGCTCACGGGCCATCTTCCATGACTCCATGTCTGAGAGCGGCCTCTTCAACTTGGCCTCCTACGCCGTCAAATAGAAGTTAGCCATACATAACAACATGACTGTAAAGAAGAACAAAAATGCATCATACATATAGACATCATGCATATAGATATACCTTCATAGCCCTGAAGCCCCAATGGTTCCTGTTTCCTTGGCCGTGTGTCCCGTCTTTTCCACGGTTAGCCCGGCCCTTGCTGCTCTTGGCAGCAAACTCTGCATCGTCGCCGACCCACCTATCCACCAAACTCGCCCATCCGTCATGCTTTGCATAGCACCAACGAGGAACAACCTATGCAAATTTTGGAAGCATGACATGTGATCACGAAACATATAGTTGACTGCTTGAAACATTGAAAAGTCAGTAATAGTTACCTTCATGAACTGCTCCCTGTTCAAGGTAAGCCGTTCCTTCTGCGCTTGAGTTTTGGTCATCTTTTGATGTAGGTAGAGGTGGTAGTACTGCGAGACGGCAACCCAGCGAACCTCGTACTGCAACTGACGAGCTGCCTTCTTCGCGGCCGCAAGCAAGACCACGTCGGCTTGGGCCTTGTGCTCATCAAGAACTCTATAGAGTTGCTGAAATCATGCATAAACCGGAAGCAAACAAGGCATGAGTGATTCAATGATAAACTATGAACGAAACTTAAGACAAGTGATTCAGAAGAGAACTTACCCAAAATTTGGTGATCACGGCCTTAGCGGCCGTCCCGTACTCCGCGTTGATGCAAGTCTCGTAGTGGGCCCAGCTCGTGGCCAAAACCCGCAGCTGCGGCTCCCTGTCTGGCCGCGGGCAGAATAGGCCAGGCCAGAACTCCTTCAACAGGACAGTGATAAGGCCGTTCGGTTTACGGCCCTTTCCGTGAAGGTTCCATTTACCGCAAAAGAATCAAAGGGTTGCCATGTGTACAATAAGAAAATGTTGTCATGTGTTGAAAGTATGACTGAGAGGCACTTACTCTCGCCCCACAGGTTCAATGAGCCACTTGTGCGCCTCGATAGAAGGTGCTGTAGGTAGTCCGGCATTACCACGCAGCCACCCCTTCGGAGCACCCGGTGGCAAGTCACCCCACAACTCGGGGTCAACCTCCTCGCCCTCCTCCTCACCCTCCCCCTCGGCCTCCTCCTCCTCGACCTCCTCCTCTTCGACCTCCTCCTCCTCGGCCTCCTCCTCCTCACCCTCCTCCTCCTCGCCATCAGGAACATACTCCTCCTCCTCAGACTCAGAAGCTGCCTGAGTATAGGAGGGCATCGAAGAAGACCCTCCTATTTCGGACACGGCCCGGAGTTTCTTGCCCCGGCTGCCTCTCCCCCCACCTCCTCCTCTTATAGGGGCTCTCCCCCCACCCCCTCCTCCTCTAGGAGCTCCTCCCCCGACCCCTCCACCTCCCTGTGAGGTCTCATCCTCGCGTAGTCGGGAGGGAACCTTGTGGGCTCGTCCACTCCGAGTAAGTCCTTTGAATTTACCGAGGAAACTGGCGCCGCTGGACTTGCCCATGATTAGCAAACCTGCATTGAGAAAAGAATAAACAATTAGTAAGGATATCAAATAATATTAATAACAGATGAGCACATTAAGCACATATTGTAATGATAATTAAAAGAACTTACATTTTCTAGAACCCGTATGAATCATCGCTATTGTAATCTATTTGTCGACCGGTCTCATCATCACTATCACGCATATCTTCTTCATTGTCTGACGGAGGTGGAGGCTCTTCCTCATCGTCAGCATCTTCATTTAACTTTTCAAGCATAATTATGTCTCTTTGATTCACAACTGCCTCACCATCAATTCGTGTGTCATTTGGGTCCAGGTCAACATAACCCAAGTCATCATCCTCGTTGTTTCGGGTCACGTCATCATGTTCCTCTTGAAAGAACACTCCCTCGTATGTCATGGGGTTTATGTTGTAGTAATCATCATCATTCGGGTCCGGTAGCTTACCATGTGGCGACACCTTAAACACAACTTCCCAACCCTTTAGGTACTCTTTCTGGCATGGGTAAGGCAGATAATATACTTGTGTGGCCTGGGTAGCAGCTATAAAGAGATCAGCTCCGGCATAGACGGTTGATGGTTTAACTTCAACTAAACCAACAGAAGGCGTATGTCTCAGACCCTTTTTGGGGTCGAACCATCGGCATTTGAACACAGTGAGACTTAGGGGTTCACGCCCACGTTTGAATGTAAGCTCGTATATTTTAGCTACCCTTCCGTAGTAATCTACTTTATTATCTCCTTCAGTGAAGACTCCGGTATTTATGGTTTTGGGATCATGCCGACTGTTCTGGTGCTCCTCTGTATGGAAGCGATACCCATTCACATCATACTTCTGGCATGTCATGACGGCAGGGTCAAAACCCATGGAAACCCATCTCAATTCATCATCCATTGATTCGTTCGGATCATTTCCCTACAAGTTTATTTGAAATTATAGGGTGCATGAGTTTAATTGAAATAGGTAATAGGGAAGTTTGAAAAATTACTTTCTCCAGGAACCACGCAACAAAAATTTTCCTTCCATCAGCACCCATTCGGAGAAGAGCAAGTGCCTCCGCTTCACTAGGAGGAAGCATTCCCGTCCACTCTTCATCAACGAATCGACTACAATAAGAAAAACGGTATAAGAACTAGGCGCCGTGAACATAACGAATTGACGAAAAGAATGGTGCAAAGGTATTACCTCATCCACTCATCCTCAACTTCCTTGATGTTGTGCAAGATATAGAACATGACATCCTCCCACTCATCTCGTGGCATGAGATAAGGTGTCGA
>LR738713.1:718061490-718086993 GCA_902687465.1 Secale cereale | reverse complement strand
ACCTGGTTGCGATAGGTCAGCCCATAGCAACATCCCCTTACACGGTCTGGATTCCGTCCGGTTCTACCGCACCCGCACGATTAACCCCTCCAAGTGACGGCGGCACTACCGTCCGGGGGGCACATCACGGAGCCCCAAGCCGGGCATCTACGCATGCCACAACACTTTCACACATGCGCGCATCGGGAGCCATGCGATGTTTCGGTTGCATAGATACACCCCGAAGGCCAACCCTACTCCCGATTGACTAGGAGATCTAGCCCTTTAACTTTTGTCTGACGGGCTTTGACCAGTGGTCTCTTCCACCTGGTTGCGATAGGTCAGCCCACGTCCCGGAGACGCGTCCCGCCTCTTCGGACATGCCAGAAAACCACCCGGTTGTTGTAGGTCATCCGATAGAAACACTTGGGAGCAATGTCCCCTCCGTATATACCCGATGTGCGGCTGTTTCCGCCCTCCAGGTGCCGGCGGCGGCACCGTTCGGGACGGGGGCACACCGCGAACGTGAGAGGGTTACACTCCGGAGATGGTTGCCGGACGTTTTGCAACCGCCACAAAACTTTTAGCGGCATAGCTGTGTTGGATTTTAATAAAATATAAGCACCTATATTCAAAAGAGTATGACGGCACCTTATTAACGTGCTCGAAAAAATACAATATATATATATATTCATGTAATCTATGAAAAAAATTACAAACTACATATATATATTAATGTAATAATACATAAAAAGCATATGCTACAGTTTAGTTAATATAATAGAACATAAAAAAAAATCTATGCCGACGGCATTGCCGTCGGCGTAGATATAATAATAATAAAAATATGCCAAGTTAATATAGTAATGCATGAAAAACATGTCAGTTAATGTAGTAATGCATGGAAAAAAATATGCCGACGGCATTACCGTCGGCTTAGATATAATAGTACGTAATATAGCATTACATTTAAAAAAAACATAAACTATGCCGACGGCATTGCTGTCGGCATAGATGCGGCATGCCGCGGATCGATGACGTGGCGTCTACGCCGACAGCCGCCGTCGGCATACCGTTTGCCGCGGATCGGTGACGTGGCTTGCGGAGATATGCCGACGGCCGCCCGTCCAGGCCGTCGGCATAGATTTGACGGCGTTAACCGCTGCTCACCGGAGCGGTCGTCGGGCCCACTACTATGCCGACGGCTTGTATATGCCGACGGCTGCTGTCGGCGTGTACGCAGCTACGCCGACGGCTGATATACGCCGACGGCAGCTGTCGGCGTAGCTCCGTCTAGCCCGACGGCCAGTCTAAGCCGACGGCCGTGACGTGGCTGTCGGCATAACTCAAAGTAGGCCGACGGCAGCCGTCGGCATTGTTTTGGCCGTCGGCGTAGGACCGTTTTCCAGTAGTGAAAAAGATATTCAAAGAAATAAACCTAGAACTCATCTAGATGAGACATAATTTGATCTCATTCACGTTTTATAGCCATTATATGTGATGCTATAAGATGCGTGTGTGCTGACGTGGATTGTATCTGTTCACATATAATGGCTACAAAATATGAATGGGACCAAATTATATCTCATCTAGATGAGTTCTAGCAAAACTGAATAAAGATTAGGGATCCCTAAAGATTATAATCACATCCTTCCTTTTCACAAACAAGACCCAAAATATAAGAGATAAAATGCAATGTAGTCCTGCTTTCGCCACCATCTTCGGACAAGTCATTGCCATCACCGGGCAAAGGAGCATGGCCTCACCATGGAGGGTGAACAAAGCTCGCCAAAACAACTTGCTCATTTGATCTTCTGTCCTGACGGCCGAGGTTGATATAGTGGAAGAAAATAGACCAATAAACATTCAGTGCAACTTGCAAGTCCCCTGGAATGCCGGACCTGAATGGGCAGCACAACCATCCACCCTCCTTTGTTATATGTCTCCATGGCAATGGAAAACACGGCAAGGAAAGCCTGATGCGCCATATTCACTGCTCCATACTCTAGACTTAATTTGGCGTCTTACGATAGGTTGGGCTGGTGAAGGTTGAATTTCGAAGAGAGGGTTATAATTTTTGAATAATCCACAATGATTTATTATTACATTTCAGTTTTTGAATAAACTAGAACGGTTAATGTTGAATCACATGTAAATACTAACGATGAAAGTTTTTTATGCGAACCACGTAAAATATAAAACATCGTAACTTTTAATAACCAGGGATAAATGTGAGTAAAATATCTTCTCCATAATCATACTCATGTCCTGTGATGGGTGCTTTACTTGGTCTGTAGATTTAAAGCATGGATCAAGATGGATTTTTCTCTTCCCTCTAACTAGGTGTTGAGATTGCCATGAGTAGTGATACCTAATCAGGGGAGGTTGTTTTACGCGTGTACCAGAATCACTCGGAAGATTATCCAAGGACTCCCGATTCTTGCGCCTCAACGTGTCCGAGTAGACACTCAAAGAGTATAAGGACGGGACCATTATGTCAGAGATTTGTTTGTTATGGGAGTTTTATTCCCCATTGTCGCTGGATCACCTGATCGTATGGTATAAACCCATTATGGCTACCAAACTATCGGCTTAGTCTACTTATATAGGACATGCAAGCCTCTGCTAGAAATGAGGCCACAATAAGTATCATACTTCTAACCTAGCTAAGTATATCATCTTGTTTGTAATATTCACATTGATCAGTAAAAATAGATAGATAAAATGTAGGATTGTGGGTACCTGAACTTGGGTAAACCACCAAGTCACCTTCATGCGATAGATAAAATGTAGGACTGTGGGTACCTGAACTTGGGTAAACCACCAAGTTACCTTCATGCATAGCTAACGAGATCCATTTGGGCACCATCCATCCCTCTAATTCCTTCCAGGACTCCACGTAGATCATAGTTATTGATGTGGGCACCGAAAGCCATTGTGTCATAGGGCGACGCGGTTGGTCGTCATCATAGCCGTTGTGAACGAGCTCGCCACTAGGACGCCACACGACATGGGTGGATGTGGCGCTGCTGCACAACATGCAACCATCCATGGAGGAACCATCGAGGCCTCCACGCACAATGCACCATCCGAGCATAGTAGATACCGCGACGACATACCACACATAGAGGAGATGGGGTCAATTGGTATCTCAAGCAGACATGATCCAGCAGGGAGTGGGAAGAGGATGGGGAGGGGAATGGAGATCAGGGGTGGTGGATTCAACAAGGTGGGCACTATCGTGATCACATGAGAGAATGGAAGGAGATGGTTGTTGCTTCGATCCTGAAAATAAAGAGCATCTCCAACTACCCACAATAAAACTACAACCCCAGTGATCACTAATTGGGATCCCCAATAACACTTTTTCGGTTACTGAGCATTGGCGCTCCAACAGAACTCTAATACCCCCCTCCCCCAATTACCAACCTGACATAGAAGACCCACTTGTCAATTGGTCGTTGATGGCGCAGCGGTGCTCCAGCGGCGGCGACAGTCCGGCGACTACGACGGCTGTAGGACGGTTGTTTGGCTGCTCTCTAATGACGGTCCTGTGGTGATCCGACAGTTGTTTGGCGGGCATTTGTGGTGGTGCGCTTACGTGTCAGGAGCAAATTGAGAGCCCCCCTCCCCCCTCCATCCATTTAGGGGAAGATGGGTGTTTTTTTATCACAAAATACATCTTGAAAAAAGGGAGCGGTTGGAGTTGGATTTTTTTGGTCATTACCAGAAAAATATTATGGAACGAGGATTTATTGGAGATGCTCAGACCAATATGAGTTCTCGATCTCCTATAAGTCAAATAATATAGAGAAAAGTATGTTTTTTGTCCCTCAAATTCCCCAAAAGTATTGATTTGATCTCTCAACATTTTTTGATATATATTTTGTCCTTCAAGTCTCAAAACCCGATAAGTTTGGTCCAAAACAAGATTTTTGAGCATGCTAACCGGGGTTTGACCATGTTTAATTAAAGTTGACCACGTTAACCAGGTTTGATTGACGAACAGTAAATTTTAAAAAATAGCAAACAAATTCAAAAAGGAAATCTGAATTTGTTTGACCACCGACATGCTTGGTTGTGCTTGATACGTGTAAATTTTTGTGGTCAAATAAAATCCGAGGAGCTCTAGCAAAAAAAAAAGATTTGGGCTTTTTTGTGTGAGCCAAAATTAGTTTATTTTTATTGCCACCAGCTCCTCATGTGTCGAAACACCACATAAATTTTCAGTTACCCAAGCATCTTGGTTTGAGACCTTTTACGGTGCATCAAATCAATTTGGGCCATTCATTTTTGTGGCTTGGAGGGTCCAAATGAGCCAATACTACAACATATTTTTGGTAGTATATTAACTAATTAGGGGCATTTTGGGTACTCTAATGTTTATCAATCAGGCAGGCAGATTCCTTCCCCGCCATGGCGCAGACCATGCCGTCCATTCCTTTTCGGCAGACGACTTACAACGAAAATGATGAAACAAAGTTGACGGTCTCGACTCGCCGCCGGCCAGATACACAAGCACATCGCTGCTTTATCTTGTAAACACTTACGTGAGACGAGATGCTTGTTGATGGCCACCGGCACGTATCGTCTCCGGTTCTTTTCTCTATTGCCTCAACTCAGCGTGCGATTACAAGGCCCTACGCAAGGGAGCAGTGGCGACAAGGTCACACACGCACTCGCTCGTGGCTCTACGCAAGGAGGCTCATCGAATGCACAGGTGTCGACCGAGTCGTCCGCCGCTGCAGGCAGCCGTCGCACGCCTATGCCGCCATGCTCGCCATTGCACAGTCTGTCACCTCGTCGTCGTTGCTCATCGAATGAAAACCAAAGCGGCTAGCGCAGAGCACGCCAGACCAAATTGTATAGCGGACGTTCTTGCATCGGCATGCTGCATGGAGATTTTGTAGCAGCGAGGCATCGTGAGTAGCGGACGAACGGTGCCGCGTCGGATCAGATGGGTTAATTAAATAAATTAGATTATTAATTGTGATTTGAACTAACAAAGGTCCATAAATCTATCCCTAATCAGGAATTACTAATATGTCCTAGAGCAAAATTTTGACCGATCCATACTGGCCATTGGATCTACCAAAATACTACCCATTATGACGGGTAGTATGATGCACCGTACAAAATCTCCTTGATTTTGGACCAAACTTATCTCGTTTTGTGACTTGAAGGACGAAATGTACTATATCAAAAAATCTTGAGGGCCAAGTCTATATTGTCCTGAGCTGTCTCATAATACAACGATAAAGATACTAGTAGAAGCCTAGAGGAGTGAAATGCTGCAGCTCACTCCATTAGGAGATCAACAAATCTCTTGAAATTCTCGTACGAGGAGCCGCCCTCGTTGACGCTCTTGCGAGCTGCATCCCTGAGCATCCCTGCCCTCTCTGCAATTCCCTTGTCGCCGGTGACTTGATCGAGTTTGGCCTTCACCTCTTCCTTGGTCACGACGCCATCCTCGCCATGCGTCACGCCCAAACCAGTCCTCCAAATGTCGCAGATGTAGCTCCGGTTCGCGAACTGGTCCGAGAAGTAGGGCCAGCACAGGATGGGCAGGCCGTTCCTCACCCCCTCCATCGTCGAGTTCCACCCGCAGTGCGACACGAAGCAAGCCACCGCCGGATGCGCCAGAACCTGCACATTGAGAGACACCATGGATCACGGCTGGACCCAAAACGCATGACATGCTGCTACAGTTCTTGGCAGTGCACCGCGCGCGCACCTGCTGCTGGGGGCACCAGCTGACAATCGTGCCCTTGCCGGCGACGCGCTTCTGGAACTCATCGAACCACGACTTGCTGAGGCCGCCGGACGTGAAGTCAGGGCGCACCACCCACAGGAACGGCCGGCCGGTGAGCTCCAGCCCCTCGGCCAGCTCCCGGAACTGCCGCGGGTCGAAGATGGTGAAGCTGCCGAACGCCACGTACACGACGGAGCCTTCGGGCTGCGCGTCGAGCCATTCCAAGCAGCTGGCGTCCTCCGGCCAGAACTGCCCGACGGGCTTCCGGAGATCCTGGTCCGCGAACAGCGGGCCGATCGGCAGCACGTCGGGGAACAGCTCGAACGCGGCGGTCTCGGCCTCGAGGAACGAGTTGCACATGACTATCTCGGCGAGGCCGGTCACCTGAGCCATCCCGGCCACCAGCTCGAAAGCCGTCTGCCGTCCTTCAGGGGCGCCGTCGATGTTCCATGCCATTTGCGTCGGGCAGAGTGGCGGCATGCCCGCGGCGAGCTCGAACGTCCCGTGGCTCTTCGGGAAGCCTGGACATCATTTGGGTTTGTGGATTGAGATTTCTCAAAGCAGCAACTTCCGGAAAAGTCCTCAAAGCCTGAAGAAGCATAGAAAAGCTGCAGGGAAAATTAATGCACTGGAGCAGAGGTAAGGTACTACCTTTGTCGTCCAAGAAGCCATCCCGTACGAGCTGAGGAATCCTAAGCGACGTGACAAGGCACGCCGCCGACGCCGGGCAGACGGAAGCGACCCGGACGCCGAGGTTCCTCGCGGCCTGGTAGCAGCACGTCATGGTGGAGTCGGCGACGAGCCACCGCACCTTCATCTCCCCGGACGCCTCCGTCTCCCTGATGAGCTCCTCCACGTAGCCCGGCACGCGCCCCAGGACCGCGGCCAGGACCTTGCCTAGGTCCCTGCGGCTGTCGCCGTCGGCCAGGCCGTCCGGTATGGAGACCAGGCGGATCCCGTCCAGCGCCTCCTTGCCGCCGGCGAGGGCGTCGAGCAGGAGCTTGTGTGAACATTTTATGAAGTGTGAGCACTCTTTGGAAATTCTCACTACTTCAGGAACACAACTATTTTTTTCAAAAAGCAATCAATTTTGAAACAGCGAACACTTTTTGAAACCTGAAAATGCGAACACCTTTTGAAAATTGTAAAACTAGGAACAAATTTTGAAACCTGACCAAATGTGTAAAGAAATTTTTTGTGACATCTAAAAAATATTACGAGTTTGGGTAAATGTATGTGGCATTTCAAAAACTAGTTGTACAATGTAAAATAATATACGTGTGATTCAAAAAGAATCAAGATATGTGCTTGTGACATTTAAAAAGGGTGTATACAATGTGAAAAAAATTGGGTGATGCAGAAAAATGTTTCATACCCTGTAAAGACTATATGCGACATGTGTTTGAAAAACGTGCATACAATTTTAAAAATGTGTAACAATGTAAAACATGTTCGTGCAGTTTATAAAATATTTATTGTTATCGAGAAAATATAAAAAGTGTATTTCAAAAAATATTGCCATGTATTACAAAAAATATTGAAAACATGTATTTCAAAAAAAGTATGTCATATAGTTGTATCAAAAAATATTTCATGTCTGCGCTAAAACTACACATTGGGTACTCAGAGTAATTAGACTTGTGTAAAAAAGAAAACCAGTTACCGATAAAGAAACAAAATAAAAGCAAAAAACAAACAATATGAAGAAAATCAAAAAAGAAAAAAAAATAGAACGAAGAAAGAAAAACAATAGGAAAAAAGTATAATGCTGACAAAACCGAAGAAAGACCAAAGAAAAATAAACAAAAACAAAAATAAATAAATAAACAAAGAAAAACAAGAGCAACGCGAGCAAATACATTAATGGGCCGGCTCAATTCAGCGAATCCCAGATAAATCCTCTCAAGGATCAAAATATGCTGCGATCAGATAGCAGAAATTAAGAGTTCTGGGTTTGATTTAACTTTCGCCTACAAGTTTGATGTTTATTTTAAACTTTTTCCAATACAGATCCTGTTGGTACTCGCTCATTGGCTTAGCAGGTCGATGAACTTCTTGAAGTTCTTGTGCGACGAGCCGCCCTCGGCGATGCACTGGAACGCCGCGTCCTTGAGCGAGGACGCCCTCTTCCTGATCCGTGCGTCGCCGATGACCCCCTCCACCTTGCTCCGCACCTCCTCCTTGGTCACGATGCCGTCCTCGCCGGGGGACACGGCGAGGCCGGTCCTCCACACGTCGGTGACGTAGCTCCGGTCCAGGAACTGCTCGCAGAAGTAGGGCCAGCACAGGACCGGCACGCCGTTCCTGGCCGCCTCCATGGTCGAGTTCCACCCGCAGTGGGACACGAAGCACGCCAGCGCGCGGTGCGCCAGGACCTGCCGCCCGCAACCAAACAGAATCACACGTTACGGCACTGCTCAGCAAGCTAGCTAGCGACACGGATGAGCGTGGCGGTTTGTGGGTTTAATTTGGCGTGACCTGCTGCTGGGAGCACCAGCTGACGATCATGCCGGTGCCGGCGACGCGCTGGGTGAACTCGGCGAGCCACGCCTTGCTGAGGCCAGGGGTGAAGTCGGGGCGCACGACCCACAGGAAGGGCCGGCCGGTGAGCTCCAGCCCCTCGGCCAGCTCCTGGAACTGGCGCGGGTCGAAGATGGCCATGCTGCCGAAGGCCACGTAGACGACGGAGCCGTGGGGCCGCGCGTCCAGCCATTCCAGGCACCTCGCGTCCTCCGGCAGGAAGTTGCCCACGGGCTTCTGGAACTCCCCGTCGGCGAAGAGCGGGCCGATGGGCAGGATGTTGGGGAAGAGCTTGAACGCGCCGGCCTCGGCGTCGTGGAACGAGTTGCACACGGTCATCTCGGCGAGGTCGTTGAGCTTGTTGTTCCGGCACACGAGCTGGAAGATGATGTGCTGCCCTTCGGGGGCGCCGGCGTTGTTCCACGACATGAGCGACGTGTGCAGCGGCGGCATCCCCGGGGCCAGCTGCAGCATCTCCTGCCGCTCCGGCCATCCTACAGTACACGGACGGTATTCGACCATGCCGGGGATCAGTCAGTCCCGAGCAAGCAAAAGCATACAGAACCAGAAGCTAGAGATTGGCGCATACCCTTGTCGTTGAGCACGCCGTCCTCTATCAGCTGGGGGATCTTGAGCATGATGGCGAGGCACGCGGCGGAGGCCGGCCAGAAGGAGGCAACTCGGATGCCGAGCCTCTTGGCGACCTCGAAGGACCAGCCCATGTTGACGTCGCCGACGAGCCACTTCACCCTGGGCCGCCCCGCCGCCTCCATCTCCCCCACGAGCCTCTCCAGGTATCCCGGCATGTGGCGCGAGTAGGCGTCGATTAGCTTGTTGAGGTCCTTGCGGTCCTCGTCGTCGGCCAGCCCGTCCGGGATGGACGCCAGGTGGATGCCGCGCAGCGCGTCGGCGCCGCCGTCCGGCGCCATGGCGGCGAGCACGAGCGCGTGGTCCACGTGGGTGTTGACGAAGGTGACCTCGAAGCCGTGGTCGACGAGGCGGTGCGAGAGCTCCATGAGCGGGGTGACGTGGCCCTGCGCCGGGAACGGCAGCACCATCACGTGGCCCTTCGCCATGGCCGGCCGCTCTCCCTCCGCGGTCCGCGCGCACGGCAGCAGCAGTAGAAAGGACGCAGGAGATGCAAACGCAGCAGAGTATGTGGAGGAATTCCGATCGTGGGGGACAGAAGCTTCCTGCGCTTATCTCGGTCGTGAGCTGGTGGTGAGGTCTGTCTGCGTTCTGCAGCACGAAGCCAAACAGTCATTCTAAGTTATAATTAGTTGCTTCTGCACAAGTGCAATAATATGCATGCTTAGGGCATGTACAATGCATAGCCCCAAGGTGATGCCTCACATGCCATGTAGGATCGGATAACAGATAAAGTAGGTTCGGATAGGGAAGCGGGATCCTCTGCAGGAGGCGGGTGCTTGGAGTGAAAAGTGTGATCCGATGTTAAAAGCTAAAAAGATTGGAGTAAAAAGTAGAGATGCATGTGTATTAGAGTCTTTATTTTCTACTCCCTCTGTAAACTAATGTAAGAGCGTTTAGAATACTAAAATAGTGATCTAAACGCTCTTATATTAGTTTACGGAGGGAGTATTTCTTAATGTGGCCCACTAGAGGTAGCCTACATTGGGGAGAAAAACTAAATGTAGATGCCTCAAGCTACTTTTTGTCATGGGGCATCTGTATCCATATGCCACCATTGTACATGCCCTTATCGGATGCAGGTGGTGTTTGTCGCCTTGTAGCAGGGTAGAAGCTGCTGATGAAGGTGGCGGTCCCAAGGAGTTTGCTTCTTCTTTTCTTTTTTGTTTTGAGGGAAGGAGTTTGCTATTTTAATTAGTCAGCGACTCTCTCGTATTTTTATCGTACATGTCGAACGATTGATCTGGACGGTGGAATTCTAACGCTGGCGAACTGCACTTGAAGTCGTAAGGCTTATTAAACAGAGTGAAGTGCAGACTTTACGCGCGAACAAACGTATTCCCCTGGAATGGCACCATGACGGCCCGACAAGCTGTGATTTTTTAGTGTCAACTTGGTCGTGGAACCCCCATCCAACGCCGACGCTACCAGTCAGTTCAGTTAGGTGATAAGAGCAACTCCACTCGTTCGGCCGCGTCGCAGAGGCCGGCGCTATTTCGGACCCTTGCCTAGTGATTTTTAGGCTTTGGAGGCGATCTAGGGCCCAGGCACGCCCCAGGTGCCGCCCGGTCCAAGGCATCGTAAATTGTGCGGCTAAATAAAAATGACGATGGCTTGAACAAGGGGCCTTACCACCGCGTCCAAACTGTGCTGCTTCCTCGCATGGGTTTAATTGAAGCTGAGGAACAGATGACACAGAAGGCGATGGATGAATACTTGAAGCTCTTCGACAAGCCGTTGGCTCCACACCATATCAAGGCAATTACTGCTCTTTTCGCCCCGGATGAAGTGGACTTTGATGAACCTGCTCATGAGGGCTTTAGTGCTTTCTCCCTCCCTGCGGCTGTCGAACCGTGTGGTGTGTGGTGTCCTGTACTGCTCTTGTGGTTCTTCAGAGGTAGTACAATGGCTATGTCAGAGTGTGTGTTAGTATGGAATGTTAGCGGGCTCAACAACCCAGCTAGACGGAGCTCAATCTGTTTGTTCCTGCAATCATATAATATTTCCCTTGCTTGTGTTCAAGAATATAAGTTGGTTGTGGTGGATGCGGTGATTGTGAGGCAAACTTTTGGCCCGGCATTTGACTGCTTCGACTTTCTACCAGCAGCTGGTACCAGAGGGGGCATTCTGATTGCTTGGAGGTCTGATAGATTGAGTGTGTCTACGGTGTGTAAGAAGGAATTCTCTATCACCATCAAAGTCACTTCTTTGACAGATGGAAGGGAGTGGATGGCTACTTCTGTTTATGGACCGCAAGAAAATGAGGATAAAGTCAGATTTCTGGAGGAGATTGTGGAGATTGGGGGTCTGGTTCAACTGCCATGGATCCTGAATGGTGACTTCAATCTGGTGTGTGGAGAGGAAGAGCGAAGTACGAGAAGAATCAATAGAAGACTGGCAAATAAATTCAGACATACGATTAACACCTTAAGCCTGCAGGATGATAACCCACAAGTGTAGGGGATCGCAACAGTTTTCGAGGGTAAAGTATTCAACCCAAATTTATTGATTCGACACAAGGGGAGCCAAAGAATACTCTTAAGTATTAGCAGCTGAGTTTTCAATTCAACCACACCTGGAAACTTAGTATCTGCAGCAAGGTAATTTAGTAGCAAGGTAATATGGAAATAACGGTAACAACAATAAAAGTAACGATAGTGTTTTTTGTAGTTTTTGTAACAGTAGCAGCGGAAAAGTAAATAAGCAACACGCAATATGTGAAAAGCTCGTAGGCATTGGATCGGTGATGGAGAATTATGTCGGATGCGATTCCTCATGTAATACTTATAACCTAGGGTGACACAGAACTAGGTCCAGTTCATCAATGTAATGTAGGCATGTATTCCGAATATAGTCATACGTGCTTATGGAAAAGAACTTGCATGACATCTTTTGTCCTACCCTCCCGTGGCAGCGGGGTCTGTGACGCCCGAGACCGACGTCCCAGAAGATTCCAGAAGATGCCCGAAGATTCCAGACGTTCCGGGTTCTCCCGTGTGTTTTATTTTGCTTGTGTTATTTATTTTTGCATTGCATCATGTCATCATGCCATCATGTCATATTTATTTTTGCATCTCAACCTAAATAAATTGTGTGGACCTTCGGTCCATTTAAATCGAGGGAAGGTGACTTCTCTTTATAACATATAAAAGTCTCTCATTATTTTAGAGAGCTATAATAAATATTCCATTCGTTGGAATTCATCGTAACACACTTGCATTAATTCCCCATGTTCATTTCACTCCAAGTTTGACCTCTATACCTTGCCTATAATTCTTTCCGTTGTTTCGAGGCTCCTCCATTTATCTAAACTCCTTTTATTGCAAGCTAAATGTTTTAGTTTTGCACTTCCCTTTTTGTTGGAACTATTTTGTAAGGTTGGAATTAATCCGTAAAGCCTTACAAAAATGTCCATCATTTTATTCTGTTCGTTGACTCTTTTATTTTATTTTGGCTCTCTCCTTTTTGTTTTTTTTCTGTCTAAGAGTTAAAAACAGAGGCAGCCAGCCTCTTGGGCCTCCTCTTCCCCTCACCAGCCCCGCTTGGGTCCCTCCTCTAGGCCCAAGGCCACTTCGGCCCAAACTCCCTCCGCACCGAACCCTAGCTCGAGCCCGAGCCAGTCCCCTCGATCCTCCCTCTCCTGTCCCTCGCTCTCTTCCCCGCCGCCAAGTCCCGATCCCCTCTCTCGCTCACCCCGCACGAGCCCGTTCCTTTTCCCTCTGCCCCATCGATCTCGATCTCTCGCCCCGACTCTCCCTCGCCTCCTCCCTCCTCCAGCTTCGACCGGGCGCTCGCCTCCTTCCACCGGCGCCCCACCGCGCGGCTCACCAGGGGCAGATCCCCCGCGGCCCCGAGCGTTGCCTCGCCTTCTGCCTCGCCGGGTCGCCTGAGTCGCCCCGTAGCGCGCCTCCAACGCGCGCCAGCCAGGCCCGGCGCCCTTCTGCCCTGGCCTCCCGCGCCCCCATCATCGTTCCCTGCAGCGCGAGCCGACCGCGCCCTCGTCCTCCCTCTGGCACGAGCAGCCCCAGGCCGGCGCTCCTCTCCTCTGCGCCTGGCGCCCCAAGCCGCCCTCGCCGCTCGAAACGCCGGACGTCCAGCCGCGTCGTCAGGTCGCTCGAGGTCGAGGCCCTCTCCGTCCCTGCCTCGTTCGCCCGGCGCGGGAACCTCTGCATCGGCCGAGCCCTGCGGCTGCTTTCTCCAGCGCCTCGTCGGCCCTCCTCCAGCGACGCGGTGTCGTTCCTCCCGCGCCAGAGCGTCGCGCGAGCCCGCGGCCAGGCCGCATCCCAGGCTCCCGCGGCCGTCGCCTCGCGTGCTGCTGCCGTGGCCTCGTGCAGCCCCTTGTCCTGCTGCTGTAGTTTGTTTTTGTTTTTGTTTTGTTGCCGTGCTGTAATGTTTGGACAGGAGACCCGTGTACTCTTTTGGAGATGTGAACAACTACACGACGCGCAAGTACCTCTACATGACACGACCAAGTACCCCTACGAACGCCGATGCGACAAGTACCCCTTCGATGCGCCGAGACCAAGTTCCACTACTTCCTCTACGGCCCGAACGTCTACCGTCGCCGAGTACCACTACTTCCTCTACCGTCACCGCGAGTACCACTACCGTCGCCCGGAAACGAGGAATTCGCCAAGTACCACGACACGTTGACGTGAACCACTACTTCCTCTACGAGTTGCGAGAACGACTACTTCCCTCTACGGAACGACTTCTTCCTCGTCGGACACGTGAACGACTTCTTCCTCTACGCCTCGAACCGCCCCGAAACGCACGCTTCGAAGGTATAACCCCGAGACGTGACCCGTGGATGTTTGCTTGTTGTGTTGTATGAATGCTCCTCGTGTGTGCTTCGTGCCCGTTCCACCTTTGTCATGTTCCTCGGTTGCCTCGTCACCGACTCGTGGGAACCCGGTAACGGGATCACCCCATCATCTCGTTTGACTCGCTCACACCACCATCTTTCTTTTGCACCGGACTCTCAACGAGAAACCGGAACCGATATGATGCGTTGCATCATTTTCGGATCGTTGCCGTGGCACCCTTTCTTTCCACCACGATGACAAATGCTTCATATCTCTTTTAAGTCAACCTTTTAATAATTGCATAAACTTGATCTTTTCATCCGCATCATGTTAACAACACTAAAATGTTAAATTGTTGTTTGCTTATAATTATTAAACATGCTCATGGGGTTTTTCCGGATATGTTGTTGTTATCTTCCGGCCTCATTTAAAATGTCTAGTTGTGTAGTTTTATTATGCTTCACCTCTTGCCATGTTAAAAAACAATTTAATCTTGTCTTGTAAATACCGAGAGTCAATTAAATAATTAATTGTGGTGTTTTGTCAATAT
Source organism: Secale cereale (assembly GCA_902687465.1). Taxonomy (NCBI): domain Eukaryota; kingdom Viridiplantae; phylum Streptophyta; class Magnoliopsida; order Poales; family Poaceae; genus Secale; species Secale cereale. The sequence goes on along the minus strand of LR738713.1, from coordinate 718,072,739 downwards.
GCAACTCGTTGCATATTGATCTCCACTTAACTTGTAGTATTTGTTTGTGCATTTTGCCATGCCATGCATATTTAAACCGGACATGCATCATACTTGTTTGCGCATCGTATGCCATGTTTATGCTTGTGTGTTTACCGTGTTGTTTTCTTCTTTCCGGTTGCTTCTCTTGTTAGCTTCGGTTTCGTTCCGGAGTTGTGAGGTTTCGCTCGTCTGTGCTGCTCCGTCTACTTCTTGGATCCGTTCTTCTCCCTTGTGGAATCCCAGGCAAGATGACCGAACCCGGATACCATTACTATTTTTGCCTCTTGCTAGAAGTCTCGATCTGTAGTTTTGCCTCGATGCCCATGTTCTTCTTGTCAGCCTCCTACTTGTAACCACTACCATGTTTAACCACCCTACCTATGCAAACCGTTGCTTGGCTAAGTACGCTTCGCTCAGCCCTTCTTATAGCATTGCTAGTTGCAGGTGAAGATCGAAGATGCTTGCTTCATGTTGAAGTTTGGTTGGGTTATATCACACTATATAAATGCTTAAAAATGAAATCATCTATATACTGGCAGGGTGGAAGGCTAAGCCTTTTGCTTGGTGTTTTGTTCCACTCATGCCGTTAGGAACCGTATAAACCGGTGTTATGTTCCTTGATTATGCGTTCCTAACACGGTTGGGGTGTATGGGACCCCCTTGATAAACCGCTAAGTGCTAAGTCTTTTCCAGCAAATCCCAACATTTGGTACTATTTGCCTCATAATAACAACTTAATTAATTAAATTGCATAGGGAGTTAGCGCTACCCGAGGATTCTTAATTCTACATAGCAGGGGGGGCCAGTGCCGTTGGTGTTGGTCCCAAACGGGGAGTCTGCGGGAACCACCACGGGGAAACTCGAGGATTGGGTCCTGTAGAATCGCCCATCCGGTCGTGTCCTGAGACTTAGATACGCGCGGCTACTATCAGGGTGTCGACACGCCGGGAGGATTTGCTGGATTAGCCTTACCTTAGTTCGGTTTAACTTGAGCACGGGATTCCGAGGATACTCGGGTCTTCCCACCTATGGAGTTGCGACTTCGCGGATCGTGGGCTTGTGATGGGCCAAGTTGGAACACCCCTGCAGGGTTTTGAACTTTCGAAAGCCGTGCCCGCGGTTATGTGGCAGATGGGAGCTTGTTAATTCCGGTTGTAGATAACTTGACACAATGTTTCAATACACTACCAGCGTGTGTACCGTGACTGTCAATTTCCGAATAGGGATTCGGGAGTTGAACACGGTGGGGTTATGTTTGACCGGCTTTAGTTAGGATCACTTCGTGATCATCTTTCGATCGATGCTCTTCTCTTCTCGCTCTCTTTTGCGTAAGTTAGTGCTAGTTGCTGCTGCAGACTCTCTCTTGTTGTTCCTTCACCTCTTGTTCTTCTTCAGCCTTGTCCTCACCCAAGGCTTAAATAGTCTTGTTACCCGGGAACGGGATTGCTGAGTCCTCTGTGGCTCACATTTACTTCACCACACCAGATGCAGGTTCAGCCGAGCTTGATGCAGGAGTTGGTTCAAGTTCTTTACTGGAAGTTCGATGAAGCTTGTGGCCGTTTGCTTGTGACGCTTCGACGATCAGTAGTGGTTTCTACTAGGATTCGATCTTGACCTGTGGCTTTATGTTGTTTTTGGTATCTTTCTTTTGGATCTTCACCCGTAGTCGGGTTGTGATGTTTTGTATGATGATTGTTTATGTAATGTATTGTGTGAAGTGGCGAGTGTAAGCCAACTATCTCCTTTTTGCTATTTAATCCCTCTTTTACATGAGTTGTGCAAAGATACCAAACTTGAGATCATTCTAGGATGGACTTATGCCTTTAAGTCGTGCCTCGACACGTAGGAGGTATAACTCCATCCTGGGCATTACAGGGTCCTAGTGGAAACTAAGGGATATTAAGGTCTCCTTTTAATATAGTACCGGACCAAAGCATTAACACATAGTGAATACATGAACTCCTCAAACTACGGTCATCACCGGGAGTGGTCCCGATTATTGTCACTTCGGGGTTGCCGGATCATAACACATAGTAGGTGACTATAGACTTGCAAGATAGGATCAAGAACACACATATATTCATGAAAACATAATAGGTTCAGATCTGAAATCATGGCACTCGGGCCCTAGTGACAAGCATTAAGCATAGCAAAGTCATAGCAACATCAATCTCAAAACATAGTGGATACTAGGGATCAAACCCTAACAAAACTAACTTGATTACATGGTAAATCTCATCCAACCCATCACCGTCCAGCAAGCCTACGATGGGATTACTCACGCACAACGGTGAGCATCATGGAATTCGTGATGGAGGAAGGTTGATGATGACGATGGCGACGATCTCCACTCTCCGGAGCCCCGAACGGACTCCAGATCAGCCCTCCCGAGAGAGATTAGGGCTTGGCGGCGGCTTCGTATAGTAAAACACGATAATTCTTCCTCTCAGATTTTTCTCCCCAAAAGTGAATATATGGAGTCCGGGTATATGTCGGTGGAGCATCAGGGGGCCCACGAGGCAGGGGGCGCGTCCAGGGGGAGGGGCGCGCCTCCCACCCTCGTGGACAGGGTGTGGGCCCCCTGACGTAGATCTTTCCGCAGATATTTTTTATATTTTCAAAAACAATTCTCAGTGGATTTTCAGGTCATTCCAAGAACTTTTTATTTCTGCACAAAAACAACACCATGGCAATTCTGCTGAAAACAGCGTCAGTTCGGGTTAGTTCCATTCAAATCATGCAAGTTAGAGTCCAAAACAAGGGCAAAAGTGTTTGGAAAAGTAGATACGTTGGAGACGTATTATTCTTCTAGAGCTTGCTTTGTATTCCCTCGAAGAGGAAAGGGAGATGCAGCACAGTAGCGTAAGTATTTCCCTCAGTTTTTGAGAACCAAGGTATCAATCCAGTAGGAGACCACGCGCGAGTCCCTCACACCTGCACAAACAAATAAAAACTTCGCAGCCAACGCGATAAGGGGTTGTCAATCCCTTTACGGTCACTTACGAAAGTGAGATCTGATAGAGATGATAGTTTGATATTTTTTGGTATTTTTTATTATAAGAACAGAAAGTAAATGCGGAAAAGTAAAGTAAGTGTAGATTGATATGTTGAGAATAGACCCGGGGGCCATAGTGTTCTCTAGTGGCTTCTCTCATGATAGCGATATTCTACGGCGGGTAAACAAATTACTGTCGAGCAATTGATAGAAAAGCGAATAATTATGAGACTATCTAGGCATGATCATCATATATAGGCATCACGTCCGAGACAAGTAGACCGAAACAATTCTGCATCTACTACTATTACTCCACACATCGACCGCTATCCAGCATGCATCTAGTGTATTGAGTTCATAAGAACAGAGTAACGCCTTAAGCAAGATGACATGATGTAGAGGGATAAACTCAAGCAGTATGATATAAACCCCATCTTTTTATCCTCGATGGCAACAATACAATACGTGCCTTGCTTGTAATGCCCCGGATGTAATACTTTCCCTTTTGGGTATATAATATATCTCCGGCTTCATCTATTTCCATTCCGGGTTCTTTGTCTTTCGGGTTTTCGTCGTTTTGTTGTGTGAGTGTGTGGCATTCATTCATATCATGTAGACATGTGCATTGCATTGCATTTGTGTTGTCGGTTGCATCCGGTTCCACGCGTTCCTTCCCGTTGTCCGTTTCGCGTTCCGGAGCTCCCTCACGTGTCCGTGACGTCCCGTAGGCCTACTTTGGTGTTTGGGCGTGTTACGTTACCGGTGTGCCGCGAGGTTGTTGTGTGTGTTGTTGTTTTGTTGTGTGCAACCCGCCTCTCAAATCTCGTCGCGTTTGGACTCCGTTGGCTATCCCATCCGTTATTCGTGTGGGTCCAAAGTGCCTTCTCTTTGTGGCCCGTAAACACCCCTACTGCAGTCTTTTATCTTCTCCTAGGCCCTTTTAAACTACCCCCGCGATCGGATCCGTCGGATCGCGATCGGAGGGCTCCTAACACACCTAAATCCCCCCCCAAACCCTAAATTCTGCTACATAATAGACCCTAGTCTATTTTGGCATCCCTATTTTTTTCCTTTCCCCTTCTCCCCTATTTTTTTCTCAGATCCAATCGCCACTTGGCAGGTCTCCCCGCAAATCTCGCCGGCGCAACAGCCGAGCGCCGCCGTTTCCATCGAGCCTCGAAGGAATCCCGCCGCCAGCCGCCTGGGATCGAGGCCTCGCGCTTCCCTCGCAGGGTCAACGCCCTCGAGGCGCCCAGCGCAGCTCGCCCTCGAGGCCTCGGCCTCCGCCGACCGCATCCCGCGCCAGCCCAGCTGGACCACATCCCCGTCGCCAGTTGTCGGGCCGCCTCTCCAAGCCCGCCAGCTGGTTTCCTCCCCGAGCCGCATCGCCAGCTACCGCCCCGCAGCAGGCCGCCTTCACCGACGCGCCGCGGCGCCCGCTAGCCGACCAGGCCTCGCCAGGCCGCCTCCTGTCGAGCCGGGCCGCCCAAGCCGGCCGTCCGCCTCCCCCAGGCCGCACTCCCGCTGGGCCGCCGCCTCGCCTCGCCGCCGCGCGGGCCTCCCTCGCCTCCGCGAGCCGAGCCGGGCTCCCTCCGCCGGCCACTCCTCCAGGCTGGGCCGCAACCGCCGCTGGTTCCGAGCCAGTCCACAGCCGGGCCGGATCCATCTCTTCGGGCCTTTTGCTCCAGATCTGTTGACTGAGAAGGTTGACCCTCAAATATCTCTAAGTCCCCTGTGATTTGTGTGCTGATGCTATGTTCAAACTGCGATATCTTTTAGTGTGTTTGTCCGTTTCGCGCAAATAGCATGTCCAGACGTTCGTGGGATCGTGCACTACGTTTTATCTTTTGTTGTCATGCATGTTAGAGATCATCTAGGTGCTTGTTTTGCTGTTGCAAGAGTGCATCATGATATAAACTGCTGTTATGTGATGTTTTTATGTCATCTTTGCCATGTGATATCTTTTAGCTCGTTTGTCCGAATGATGCAAATGACATGTCCACGTGTTCGTCTTGCCATGATCTACATGTTGTATGTGCTAGGTTGCATGATAGATTTATTCTTGCCATGTTTATCATCGTTGCAAAGTGCCATGTGGCTATGATGTTGTTTCATTTGTTATGAAATGCCATCTTGTTGAGCTCGTTGCTATCGTTGTGTTTATCTCCATGAAGCATGCTTGTGTGTTTCGGAATCACCTTCATGTGTACTTTGATGAGGTGCTTACCACTTGCCATGTTTAGTTTCGAGGTGACTTAAACATGCTCTTTTATATGCCATGATGATATTGCTGTTTTAGGACTTAGTGGATTTTCACTAAGTCTGAAATCTGTAACGTTCCGATGCCATGTTCGTGTGATGTTCTAGGACAAACCATGTTAGTTTTGGAGTGGATCTTGATTGTTCCTTGTAGTATATATTGTTGGCTTTCCATTCATGTCCTCACATGCCTATTTGAGTGGCTGTAGCATGTTTATATTTTGCTCCAAAGTTTCAATAAAATTCTGCTGCCAGAATTTTATTGTCAAGTTCAATATGTCCAAGTTCATTGCTATTGAACCGTGACTCCTTTGTGGGTGCACCTTTGGACTTAGTTGCTGTAGTATATGTCTAGTTTGTGTTCATGTCCTTTTCCATGTTGTTTGGGTGCTGTAGCTTAATTATTTTGTGCTCCGAAGTTGCTATGTTGCTGTAATTTTCAGCTTTCGCTCATTTCTTGTTTCGGGCATAACTTTTAGCCCGTAACTCCGATTTCAGCGAATCTTATATGAAACTTGATTGATTTTATGTGTAGATTAATAATTTCAGATTGTTGTCATGTTTTGAGGTGTTTTGCTTGAGTGCTAATTTCCGTGCTCCGTGTGCATCCTTAGTGCATCCATCATGCATTCATCTTTTTCGAGTGCGCATTGCATCTTGTTGATTGGTGCTTGGTGTGATTGTTTTGTTTAGAGCCGGAAGCAGAGTCCGAGTTCGAGTACGAGCACGAGGTTTCCAACGAGGTTGAGCACGAGGACCCTTCTTACGATCCGAACGACTTCTCTTCAGGCAAGATGACCGAACCCCGATAACACTACTATCTTTGCCTATTGCTAGTATTTCCGCTCTATAGTTTTGCCTCGATGCCCATGATCTTCTTGTCAGCCTCCTACTTGTAACCATTGCACTGTTTAACCAACCTACCTATGCAAACCGTTGCTTGGCTAAGTACGCTTCGCTCAGCCCTTCTTATAGCGTTGCTAGTTGCAGGTGAAGATCGAAGATGCTTGCTTCATGTTGAAGTTTGGTTGGGTTATATCACACTATATAAATGCTAAAAAATGAAATCATCTATATATTGGCAAGGGTGGAAGGCTAAGCCTTTTGCTTGGTGATTTGTTCCACTCATGCCGTTAGGAACCGTATAAACCGGTGTTATGTTCCTTGATTATGCGTTCCTAACACGGTTGGGGTGTATGGGACCCCCTCGATAAACCGCTAGGTGCTAAGTCTTTTCCAGCAAGTCCCAACATTGGTACTATTTGCCTAATAACAAACTAAACTTGCATAGGGAGTAATTAACCCTCTTTCTTAATCAACAACCCCGGGCCAGTGCTCCACATGAGTGTTGGTCCGAAACGGGGGTTCTGCGGGGCCACCTCAAGGAAACTCGAGGTTTGGTAAAAACCTGTAGAATCGCCCATCCGGTCGTGGCCTGAGACGAGATACGCGCGGCTACTATCAGGGTGTCGGCACGCCGGGAGGATTTGCTGGATTAGCCTTACCTTAGTTCGGTATATCTTGAGCACGGGATTCCGAGGATACTCGGGTCTTCTCACTTTGGAGTTGCGACTCCGCGGATCGTGGGCTTGTAATGGGTCAAGTTGGAACACCCCTGCAGGGTTATGAACTTTCGAAAGCCGTGCCCGCGGTTATGTGGCAGATGGGAGCTTGTTAATATCCGGTTGTAGATAACTTGACACAATGTTTCTAATACACTACCAGCGTGTGTTCCGTGACTGTCAATTTCCGAATAGGGATTCGGGAGTTGAACACGGAGGGGTTATGTTTGTGGAGCTTGTAGCTAGGATCACTTCGTGATCACTTCTCGCCGAGGCTTTCTCTTCTCGCTCTCACTCACGTAAGCTAGTTGCTAGTTGCTGCTGCAGACACTTATTCTTTTCTTCAGCCTTTATCCTCTCCCAAGGCTTAAATAGTCTCGTTACCCGGGAACGGGATTGCTGAGTCCTCTGTGGCTCACAGTTACTTCACCACACCAGATGCAGGTCCAGTTGTGAGCTATCCAGGTGATGGCACCGAGCTGGATTGGGAGTACGACGAGGAGCGTAGTCGGTACTATGTTCGTTATCCAGATGATCAGTAGTGGAGACTCCTACTAGGATTCGATCCGCCTGTGGTTTATTTATTTCAGTTTGGTATCTTGACATTTGGATTTTGCCCTTAGAGGGTTGTGTTATTCTTAATGTATGATGATTGAGACATGTTATGTACTTGTGTGACGTGGCGAGTGTAAGCCAACTATTTATGTTTACAATCCCCTCTTTTACATGAGATGTGCAAAGATTACCAAACTTGAGATCATTCTAGGATGGACTTATGCCTTTAAGTCGTGCCTCGACACGTAGGAGGTATAACTCCATCATGGGCATTACATTGCTGCCCCTACCGTCACTGGGAAAGGACACCGCAAGATTGAACCCAAAGCCAAGCACTTCTCCCATTGCAAGAACTATAGATCTAGTATGCCAAACCAAACCAATAATTCGAAGAGACTTGCAAGGATATTATAATCATACATAAAGAGTTCAGAGAAGAACCAAATATTTCTCATAGATAATCTTGATCATAAACCCACAATTCATCGGATCTCGACAAACACACCGCAAAAAGAGATTACATCGAATAGATCTCCTTGAAGACCGAGGAGAACTTTGTATTGAGATCCAAAGAGAGAGAAGAAGCCATATAGATACTAGCTATGGACCCGAAGGTCTCTGGTAAACTACTCACAACTCATGGTGATGCGATGATGATGATGTAGAAGCACTCCGTGGAAGATCCCCCCTCCGACGGAGCTCCGGAACAGGACCCAAGATGGGATCTCACGGGAACAGAAGGTTATGGCGATGGAACTAGGGTTTTCTCTGTTGTTCTGATGGTTTCGGGGTACGTAGGCTTATATAGGAGGAAGGAGGGCACCGGGGGCGTACGTGGGACCCACGAGGCAGGGGGCGCGCCCCCCACTCTCGTGGGCACCCCGTAGACCCTACTCCGTGGTTCTCAAGTCTCCCGTGCGTGATTTTCTCCAAAAATATCTATCCCGAAGGTTTTATTCCGTTTGGACTCCGTTTGATATCCCTTTCTGTAAAACCCTGAAACAGGCAAAAAAACAGCAATCTGGACTGGGCCTTTGGGTTAGTATGTTAGTCCCAAAAATAATATAAAATTGTATGACAAAGCCCATTAAACATCCAAAACATCATAAATAATAGCATGGAACAATAAAAATTTATAGATACGTTGGAGATGTATCACGTATCAACTCCCCAAGCTTAAACCTTTGCTTGTCCTCAAGCAATTCAGTTGATAAACTGAAAGTGATAAAGAAAAACTTTGACAAGCTCTGTTTGCTTTTGTTGTTGTAAACATGTAAAGCCAGCATTCAAGTTTTTAGCAAGATCATGAACTAACTACATTCACAATAACTTTCAGGTCTCATGTCTACTCATATCAATGGCATAATCAACTAGTGAGCAATAATAATAAACCTCGGATGACAACACTTTCTCACAACAATCATAATATGACATAACAAGATGGTATCTCGCTAGCCCTTTCTGAGATCGCAAAACATAAATGCAGAGCACCTTTAAAGATCAAGGACTAACTAGACATTGTAATTCATGGTAAAAGAGATCCAGTAACGATCATACTCAATGCAAATTAATAGTAATAGATGCAAATGACAGAGGTGCTCTCCAACTGGTGATCTTTAATAAGAGGATGATAACTCAGCATGAAAGTAAATAGATAGGCCCTTCGCAGAGGGAAGCAAGGATTTGTAGAGGTGCCAGAGCTCGATTTTTAAATAGAGATGAATAACATTTTGAGCGGTATACTCTCATTGTCAACATAACAACCAAGAATCTTGATATCTTCCATGCTACACACATTATAGGCTGTTCCCCAACAGAATGGTAAAATTTATACTCCCCCAACCACAAACAAGCACACTCCACGGTTGGTCCGAAAGAACGGGTACCGTCCAAACCAACAACAGCCCTGGGGGATTTTTGTTTAATTAATATGATTTTGAGCATGGGACTGGGCATCCCGGTTACCAGCCATTTTCTCATGAATGATGAGCGGAGTCCACTCATCGTGAGAATAACCCACCTAGCATGGAAGATATAGACAACCCTAGTTGATACATGAGCTGTTCGAGCATACAAAACAGAATTTCATTTGAAGGTTTAGAGTTTGGCACATACAAATTTACTTGGAACGGCAGGTAAATACCGCATATAGGAAGGTATGGTGGACTCATATGGAATAACTTTGGGGTTTATGGAAGTGGATGCACAAGCAGTATTCCCGCTTAGTACAGGTGAAGGCTAGAAAGAGACTGGGAAGCGACCAGCTAGAGAGCGACAACGGTCATGAACATGCATTAAAATTAATCAACACTGAATGCAAGCATGAGTAGGATATAAATCACCATGAACATAAATATCGTGGAGGCTATGTTGATTTTGTTTCAACTACATGCATGAACATGTGCCAAGTCAGACCACTTGAATCGTTCAAAGGAGGATACCACCCCATCATACCACATCACAACCATTTTAATATCATGTTGGCAAGCAAGATAGACCATTATAAACTCTCAGCTAATTAAGCATGGCATAAGCAGCTATGATCTCTAATTTTCATTGCAAGTATGTTTCATTCATAACAAGCTGAATCAGGAACGATGAACTATCATATTTACAAAACAAGAGAGGTCGAGTTCATACCAGCTTTTCTCATCTCAATTAGTTCATCATATGTCATCCTTATTGCCTTTCACTCGCACGGCCGAACGGTGTGGATAAGAATAATAGTGCACGTGCATTGGACTAAGCTAGAATCTGCGAGCATTTAATACAAGAGAGAAGACAAGGTAATATGGCTCAAGGTTAAATCAACAATAAAGCATATGAGAGCCACTAAGCATTTTCAATCATGGTCTTCTACTCTTAACCCCCAAAGAAAAGAAAAGAAACTATTTACACGAGAAAAGCTCCCAACAAGCAAAAGAAGAACGTGAAATCTTTTTGGGTTTTCTTTTAATTACTACTACTACAGGCATGAAAAGTAAACTAGCTAAAAGCTACAACTAATTTTTTTTTCTTAAGGTTTTTCTAACACACAAAAAAAGACTAAAAAGAAATGCAACTAAGCATGGATAGTACAATGAAAGAGTGTGAGCACCGACTACTAGAATAAGTGTGTGAACATGAATGTAATGTCGGTGAGAAACACGTACTCCCCAAAGCTTAGGCTTTTGGCCTAAGTTGGTCTATGGACAGTATTGGCCTGACGGATATCCAAAGTTGTAGTTGGGGTTGTACTGAGATGCAGCAGCTACTACCTGCTGAGCTGCAATTTGAAGACGGGCTGCTTCCATCATATCATAATACTCGTTTGCCTCTTCCCTGGTTATAGTATATCTCCCTTTTGCCTGAAAGTCAAACAAGGTAGGGGCAGGAAGAGCAATATGGACGGCGTGATGCCTGTTAAAGATTAGTCGATATTTGAGGGATTGTTCATCCCTCTCTATAAACCGGTGATTAACCATAGCATTGTAATCCAAATGAGCAAGCGGCAAAGGTTCATCATTTTCATGTATAGGCACACCAAGACGGCGGGCTATACAAGTGGCATAAATCCCACCAAATAAATCTCCATGCAAACCATTATGATGTAGCCTACGTGCAACAATGCACTAGTAGAAAACGGGCCTATTGTCCCGGTTCGGAAGGGCCTTTTGTCCCGGTTCTTGAACCGGGACTAAAGGGTCGGTACTAATGCCCTAGCACTTTAGTCCCGGTTCAAACAAGAACCGGGACAGATGGGCCTTCACGTGGCCTGTGCGCGGAGCCCAGGCAGGAGGGCCTTTGGTCCCGGTTGGTGGCACCAACCGGGACCAATAGGCATCCACGCGTCAGCATTTCTGTGGCTGGGGTTTTTG
>LR738713.1:717942909-718061412 GCA_902687465.1 Secale cereale | reverse complement strand
GGTTTTGGGGGGTTAATTTAGGTGTTTCATATATTGTGTTAGCTAGCTAATAAATAGAGAGAAGTGTCCTCTCTTATGTCCGTGCTTGGTCGACGCTACGTACTATACATACATATAGAGAGGACTAAGCAAGCGAAGGAAACAGAAGATCGTCATCAACATATATATGCATACAGAGAGAAGTGATATCGACCACCTCTCCTTCTCCGAGAGATTGGTCGAACAACAAGTTCTCGTATATCTATCCGACACTACCGGGTACATATATACAATAATTATCTATTACAAATATAATCTCCTATCATACGGACGCATGGTCCACATAGTATTCTCCATCTTCAGTGATCACGTGGTCAAGGAAGAATGCCGCCAATTCCTCTTGAATTGCTCGCAAACGATTTGGTGGTAGGAGTTCATCCCGCATCCGAAAGATCTAATTTGAAGAAGGGGGTCAATACATATATATATATATATATATATATATATATGAATAAATGAAACTCAACACAAATGATGGTAATGAAATAAAATTGTGAATATTATTGCTTACGCACTTTAAATTGTTCGTCAGAGTAGCCCCGCTCACAGGTCGTGTGGCGGATGGACTCGCAAACGTAGTATCCACGTAAATCATTCCCTTGTTCCTGCCACAACCACTTTACAAGAAATAGAGGTCAATCAAACTGATAAGAAAGAATGCCAAATGGTATTGATGAAACTAGCGCTTGAATCAATAGGAGATGCGCGGAACATGCTACTATATAGTACTTACTTTTGGGTGTCTAAATTCCAGCTACTTCGGCAGTCCCGGAGCTTTTTTGGTGAATTTTCTCCAAACCCTGCCAGACAAAGAAAACAATTACTTGATATCAGAAATGAACAAAGTTGCTGATATGCATAGTGGATAATGATTGATTTAACTTACTTCTCGAGCATTTGAGTCATGTCCGCATACTCCTTGGGATCTTTTCGTTTAGAGTCCAAGACAATTACTACTCCCTGCTCAAGCTTAATCTCTAGGAGAATATAGTGGAAACTGCGCACGCATGCATTAACTCATCAATTACATTACTATAACCTTGACTAATATATAAGGGAAACCGAATATGCACAAGACAGTAACACTCACTTGAAGTTGTAAGGAAAGAGTATTATATCTTTGTTTTCATTTATTACCAACGATCGTAGCAAGTTGGCCTCGGTATCTACGGCATGAAATTTAACCTCAGTTGCATCTATGAGATATGTGTTAATGAACCCAATATCACCGACTTGTCTTTTCTTCAATTCGACGATCTTCAATCTGCATAATATAGTGAGGATAATTATAAATACATGCAATGAAAGGGTTGAGCTATATAGAGAGACTTAATGACAGAAGTAGTACTACGTACAGACAGTAGCAGGTGACCGTTGCTTTATCGAGGGCCAATTGATTGAAAAACTGAAAGAACTCCTCAAATGGAATAGGCAACAGTTCAATTCCAACGAGGTCATGCTCCTTTTTAACTTTCACATACAAAGTATCCCTCCCCCCAGACTCTCTGCAGATTTTCAAGTACCAATCATGCAATCTTTGCATCATCGTTGATAGAGATCTTTCATCTTTGACGAGAGGCTTCCCGTACTCGTATCTTTGTATCTGCACCTCCAAGAAATCATAATGTACATCGTCGGGCAGGTAATCTCCAAGATTGCTATAACCGGGCACCATCCTCGGATCATTAGCGACGATGTCGACGTCGCTAGACACCTTGAGCGGGGGGCACGATTGGTCCGCTTGTTCGCCGAGCTGGGCAATTTGTTTCCCAGCTCGTCCTTCTGCTAACCTTTGATCACTTCTAGTACTTCCCGACCGCTTCGCTTCGTGAAATGACTTTTCAATAATGCGGTCATAGTTGTCTTTCGGCGGAGACTTCGTTGGTTTCTTCAGGGCAGCCAGAGTGCGCTTTGCTTTCACCGGATCTATCTTCTCCTCCAGAGGTGGATGTCTCTGTGCTTTCAACCCTTGAAGCCAGTCCTTCACTTCGGCTTTAGCGATCTTTGCGTTTTCCTCGTCGGACCTCTCGTATGGTAACTTCTCTAGAGGCGTGAGAGAAGGACCAAATCTATATTGCCTCCCGCCTCTGGCTGTACTGCTAGACGCCGGCAGACCAGACGGAGCGGCTGTCTTCTTTCCTTGCTTATGCGGCGGAGGAGAAGGACTACGACGCGCCGGAGCAGCCGGAGCGGCGGCGGGTCTCTTCCGCCCTTGCCGACGAGGCAGAGAAGGATGAGGCTGGCTGCTCGGGCGCGCCGGCGCAGGCGAAGAAGGAGGCGGAGTGCTGCCACGCGTCGGAGAAGGAGCCGGCCGAGTGCCCTGATCGTCACTCGCCGGAGGAGGAGGCCGTGGAGGAGGCAGAGTGCCCTGACTCGCCGGAGGAGGAGGAGGAGGCGGAGGCGTCCAGTTCAGAAGGTTGATGAGGTCCTTCCGCCATAGGCATGGAGTCTTCAGAGAAGAACCCAGCCGAGTCTCCCCTTCACCGGTAGGGTGGTCAAGCCGGAGGTCCTCAAATCCCTCCGTTATTTCATCCACCATCACCCTAGCATATCCTTCTGGAATCGGCCGGCAGTGAAAAGTTGCGCCGGGTTCAGTATGAAAAACAGAGCCAGCAGCCGCCTTGACCTTCATATTAATCCATTGCGTCATAAGGTGGCAATTTTGAGACTCCGTGATAGCATCCACGGGATAGCTGGCAGGAGCCGTCAAGACATGCTCCGGCTGAAGCAGCTCGGTAGAAGCCACACTGCTTCTCCGCTGAGATGGCGGGGTAGCTTCGGGGGAAGCTTCGATAGTTCTTTTGCTGCGATTTGCTTCTCGTCCCTCTATCGCGTGTACCCTAGCGTGCAGCGCCTGCAGTTCGGTCTACTGCACTTTCTTCCTCCTCTCGTGGCATTTGTAACCGCCTGCATCCGGAAACCCAGCATTCCACGGAACAGAGCCTGGCGTGCCTCGTGTCCGTCCAGGTTGCTCAGGATTCCCGAGGGCCATTGTGAGCTCGTCGTTCTCTCTGTCGGGAACGAACGTCCCTTGCTGTGCTGCTTTGATATAGTGCCGAAGCTTCTTGACTGGTATTTCCAATTGCTTGTCCATCCAAATGCACCTCCCTGATACAGGGTCCAAGGTTCCGCCAGCCCCGAAGAACCAAGTCCGGCAACGGTCTGGCCAGTTCATTGTCTCTGGTTCGATCCCTTTATCAAGCAGATCATTCTCAGCCTTGGCCCACTTAGGCCGGGCTCTGAGGTAGCCACCTGACCCCGTGCGATGGTGATGCTTCTTCTTTGCAGCATTTTGCTTGTTTGTCGCCGACATCTTCTTACTCTTTTCCGATGTCTTGTAGGCCACAAATGCGGGCCAGTCATCTCTGATCTTCTCATATATGCCCTTGAATTCGGGTGTCTCTTTTTTGCCGACAAACTTATTCAGGTATTTCTTCCACCTCCTGAATAGGTTTGCCATCTTTGTAAGAGCAAAAGACTTGATTAATTGCTCTTTACCTGGCTTCACTGGATCATCCTCTGGCGGTAGGGTGAAATTTGACTTCAGCTCGGTCCAAAGATCATCTTTCTGCATATCAGTGACATAAGACACCTCAGGGTCTTCTATAGTCGGCTTTAACCATTGTTGGATGCTGATCGGGATCTTGTCCCTAACCAGAACCCCGCACTGAGCAACAAATGCGTTCTTTGTCCGGATGGGTTCAATCGGTTGGCCGATGCGCGCGATTTCTATGATTTCAAACTTTTCATCCGAGCTCAACTTTTTCTTCGGGCCTCGTCTCCTTACCGAAGTTGTGCTCGATCCGGAGGGCTAGAAAAAAGAACAAAGACGAGAGTTAATTAATATGTGTACATACCAAAACAATGAATGCATCAATTAACTAGTCAGCATAGGCTTAACTAATATATATACCTGGCCGGACTTGGTTCGGTCACCGGAGCCGTCATCACGGTCTCCTTCTTGCACCGACATTGAGTTAGCGGAG
Source organism: Secale cereale (assembly GCA_902687465.1). Classification (NCBI taxonomy): domain Eukaryota; kingdom Viridiplantae; phylum Streptophyta; class Magnoliopsida; order Poales; family Poaceae; genus Secale; species Secale cereale. The sequence continues at coordinate 718,057,387 of LR738713.1, read as the reverse complement.
CCGTCCTCACGGTCTACTTCTTGCACCTGCATTGGGTCACCGGAGCCATCACAATCATAGCCTGCTTCTTCATCCTCTCTTTCCAGCAGATCATCGGTCTCGTTGAGAAACGACAAGACGGCATCACGTCCGTTTGCAATTATGTCCAGCAACAACGCTTCTTGTGCTTCGTCTCGGGGGGTGTCGTCCATAGTTTCTACAAATATTTACAACATGGCAATTATTATTCAAACATGACAGGTGGATATATTAGTGGCAAACGTAGAACTAGCTAGCTAATCACAGTAAGGAATCATATTAATTTGTGGCCTCGACGCTGCTTCTCTAGGGTTTCGGGTGGCCTCGACAATGCTTCAAGGGTTAGGGGTGGCCTCGAGAACGCTTCAAGGAGGGGGTAATATCGATAACGACGAGATACATACACGGGGAAATAATGTTATTGGGGAGGGGGTATATCGACGACGACAGACCTCCCCCCATGTGTTGAAGTTATCGGGAGGGGGTATATCGACCCACCCCCCACGTGTTGAAGTTATCGGGAGTTTATATCGACACGACATACGTACATGGGAAAATAATATATATTATCGGGGAGGGGGTATATCGACCCCCCCACGTGTTGAAGTTATCGGGAGAGGGTATATCGACCCACCCCCGCGTTTTGAAGTTATCAGGAGTTTATATCAACACGACATACGTACGTACATGGGAAAATAATATTATCAGGGAGGGGGTACGTGACACCCCGAGACCGGTGCGCCAGGTGCCAGCCAGTTATTCGTTGTCTTTGGCATGTCATCTGCTTGCGTGTTGCATCTTGCCATGTCATCATGTGTGTTGCATCAGCATGTTTTCAAAACTTGCATCCGCCCGAGTTCGCACGTCCTTTTCGTTGTCCGTTCTGAGCCCAGACACACTTGCACGCGCTCGCGATGCCTCCGAATATTTATTTTATGAGTGCCCGGAAAACGTTCTCGGAATGGGTTGAAACTTGGCGTGTGGTCTTATTATAGCATAGGTAGACCGCCTGTCAAGTTTCGTCGCGTTCGGAGTTCGTTTGATAGCCCAACGGTTAACCGCGTTAACCGCTGGAAGCCTCTTCTCTTTTGGCCCAGCACCCCTTTCACACAGCCCACCTAGCCCATTTTAACCCCTCCATGCTCTTGGCCGTTCGATCACGATCGCGTGGTTCATTTGGGCACTCCTAGCTCCCTCTACCTATAAATATGTGCCTCCCCTCCATTTTTTGCGCAGATCAAACCCTACCCCCGTCCTCCTCCGCGCAGCCGGACATGTCCAGCCGCCTCCCTCACCGCAGCCAATCCGGGGCTGCCACCTCAGCAAGCCACCGCCCCGGACGAATCACGCGGCGCCACGTGGCTAACCAGCCACCTCCCACCGTCGCGGCCCGACGAGCCCATCGCGGGCCCGACGAGCCCATCCGCCAGCCGCAGCTCCTCAGCGCCCCGCCGTCCTTCGCCTCCGTCACCGGCGCGCGCCCCCGCCGCCGTGCCGGACTCGCATCGCTGCGACCCCGCCCCCGCTCGTCGAAGCGCCGCCGTTCCAGGGCTTCGCCGGCCGTCCTCCCGCCGGACCCCGCCGCCTCGACCCAGCCAGCTCCGCCGCCGCGCCATCGACAGATCCGGCGGTCCCAAGGCCGGATCCGCCTCGCCGGCCCCCCTCCGGCCCCCCTCCAAAAGTGCCCGGCCTCTCCTCGCCGGAGCAACGGCGGCCGCCTGCCATGGCCTCGCTCGGCCTCGCTCGGTCGGGCGAGGAACACGATCCGGTCGCTAACGCTCCGCGTGGGCCAAGCCCAGCGCTGCCGCGGCCCGCGTGGCCTCCCCTCGCCAAGCCCGAGGCCCAGCCGCGCCCTCACCGGCCCAGGCGGCCTCCCTCGCCTCTCCTCCGCTCATGGGCCGAAGCCCACCGGCCTGCCCCGCGCCAGCCGGGCCCCTCTCCTCCTCCGTTCTGGGCTCGGCCCATGGTGAGCAGCCTCTTAAACCTCGCCCGTGCACGTTTTAGCTAATTTACGTCTGTTGTGTTTTTTTTTCTAGTGTCGTTTTTCTGCTAAGTCTCTGGAATGCTTATTATATGTGCATGTTTGCATAGTGATAACTTTTTGTGTGCTTATCCAAATTGAGTGAATGATATGTCAAAATGATCGTGGTGATATGCTCTACTCTTTGTTCCATTGTGCCATGCTTGTTTGAGTTCATTTAGATGCTCTAATCTCTGTTGCAAGAGTGCTACTTGTTATAAACTGCTGCTACTTGTTATTTTCATGCCATGTTTGAGATATGATAACTTGGTGCATGTTTATCCAAATGTTGCAAATGATATGTCAAAATGTTCATTGTGAAGTGTACTACATGATGGTTGCTGTAGCATGCTTGTTTGAGTCCATCTTGCCATGTTAATCTCTGTTGCAAAAGTGCATTTGGCTGTTATGTGCTGAAACTTGTTATGAGATGCTGATTTCACATGCTCGTTGCTATTGATGTGTTTGTCTTCATGCCACATGTTTAGATGTTTTAGAAGCACCATTATATGGTCTTTGATGTGGTGCATTTAACTTTCCATGATATGCCTTGGGTTGGCTTAAACATGCTTGTAAACATGCCATGTTGTTAATGTTGTTTTATACTTAGTGAAAAACTGCTAAGTCTGGAATCTGTTATATCCTGATGCTATGTTTGCTTGATGCCCTAGGCAAATCCATGTTAGTTTTGGGGTGGCCTTTGATCATTCCTTGTTGTACATGTTGTTGTCTATCCATTCATGCCCTTACTTGCTCATATGACCTGCTGTAGCTTATTTATTTCTTGCCCTCAAGTTGCTATAAAATAGAACTGTCAGGTTTTTAACATCATGATCAAAATGTTGTAGCTTGTTGCTATTGATCCATGCCTCCTATGGAGTTGCTCCAATGGAGTTGTTTGCTGTAGGATATGTCTACTACATGTCCATGCTCTTTATGTTCTTATTAGAGTTGATATGAATGTTGTTTTCTGCCTCCGAAGGCAGCATCGTGATGATATTTTTGCCTTCCCAGATTTTGACCAAGTCTGGAATATTTTATTGCAACTTGCCATGCTTGTTTAAATGTGTTCCAGCAAGCTATTGGGTATGTTCTAAGTTCCTACTTGTTAAGTAACATGTCTACTTCAGATCCATGCCTCTTGTTAACATGTTTGGGTGTTGTAGCTTATATTTACCTTGCTCCAAAGTTGCTATGTGGCTGTTAACTTCAGCTTGTTGTTATATCTTGTTTCATGTGTATCTTTTAACCCGTTGCTCCGTTTTGGGTGTGCCTTATATGAAACTTGTGTGATTTCGCATGTAGAATCATAATATCATGTTGTTTACATGTTTGGAGTGTGTTTGCTTGATGTTTGGGTGCATCTTGCAGCGTTGCCTTGCTTGTCTTGTTTTGTTCATATCTTCTAGACCGTAGCTCCGAATTAAACAAACTTTATATGAAACTTGACCAGAATTTCGTGTAGATTATCATGGTGCATGTTAAACTGCTGTTTAACAACTTTAACTTAATGTTTGTTCAGATCTGGACTAATTTCAAAATATGCATATGAGGACTTACTGGTTTTATTATATGTAGTTTCCGGCCTCATTTAAACTTGTTGACTTGTGTTGTTTTTCTGTGCTTCCTACCTTGCCATGTATAGCATCATATATAGACTTGTCTTGCATCATATTTGCTTGAGCATATTGTCATGTTCTTGTGTTGTTTTTCTGTGCTTCCTACCTTGCCATGTATTGCTTCCTATATAGACTTGTCTTGCATCATACTTGCTTGAGCATATTGTCATGTTCTTGTGTTGTTTTCCTGTGCTTCCTACCTTGCCATGTATTGCTTCCTGTATAGACTTGTCTTGCATCATACATTGCCATGTATTGCATCATATATAGACTTGTGTTGTTCTTGTGTGCTTCCTACCTTGCCATGTATTGCATCATATATAGACTTGATGTGCATCATATGTAGAATTGTTTTGCATCATACTTGGTTGAGCATATTGTCATGTTCTTGTGTTGTTGGTTTCCCGTATTGCTTGCTTCTTCTCGTTAGTGCTTGTTCCGTTGCGATCGTGAGGATTCGTCCGTCTACCCGTGGTTCTTCTTCAAGGCTTCTTCTTCGTCTTCTCCATGGATCCGTTTCTTCTTCCTTGCGGGATCTCAGGCAAGATGACCATACCCTTGGATACCTTTACTATCATTGCCATGCTTAGTGTCTCGATGCTATCATTATATGTCGCGCTACCCATCATTTATGTCAGCCCCTCTCCTTGTTACCATGAAACCTCTAACCTTTGAAACCTTCCTAGCAAAACCATTGTTTGGCTATGTTACCCGCTTGCTCAGCCCCTCTTATAGCGTTGTTAGTTGCAGGTGAAGATGAAGATCGTTCCATGTTGGACCTTGTTGTTGGAATATCACAATATCTATTATTATATTAACACACCTATATACTGGGCATGGGTGGAAGGCTTGGCCTTTTGCTCGGTGTTTTGTTCCACTCATGCCACCTTAGGCGCCGATAAACCGGCATTATGTTCCTTGATTTTGCGTTCCTTACACGGTTGGGTATATGGGACCCCTTGACACTTCGTCTTTGAATAAAACTCCTCCAGCAAGGCCCAACATTGGTTTTAATTTGCCTCATAATAACAACTTAATTAATTAATTAAATTGCATAGGGGGCCGCGTCCCCGAGTATTCTTCCTACATAGCAGGGGGGATAGTGCTGATGGTGTTGGTCCCAAACGGGGAGTATGTGGGGCCACCTTGGGGAAACCCGAGGGCTGGTTTTACTCGTATAATCGCCCATCCGGACGTGGCCTGAGACGAGATACGCGCAGCTACTATCAGGGTGTCGGCACGCCGGGAGGTCTTGCTGGACTTGTTTTACCATTGTCGAAATGTCTTGTGCAGCTGGATACCGAGCCTGATTGGATTTCCCTAAGATAAGGGGTAATAATTATTATTACTTCAGCTGATCGTGAGAGCTTGTGGTGGGCTAAGTTGGGACACCCCTGTAGGGTTATGATCTTTTGAAAGCCCCGCCCGCGGTTATGTGGCAGATTGGAATTTGTTAATGTCCGGTTGTAGAAAACTTGACAGAGGATCCGAAGTAAAACACACAACTGTGTGAGTAACCATGACTGTCTCTTTTCACTTTGAGAAGAGAACACGGTGGGGTTATGTTTGACTCGTAGGTAGTTCAGGATCTTTAGCGATCATTACTAGTTTGCGACCGTTTGCGTAGATGCTCATCTTATTCTTGTACTCGTAAGTTAGCCACCATATATATTGCTTAGCCGCTGCTGCAACCTCACCACTTTACCTCTTCCTACCCATTAAGCTTTGATAGTCTTGTTACCCATGGTTATGGGATTGTTGAGTCCTCGTGGCTCACAGATACTACAACAATAGTTGCAGGTGCAGGTTTCCGATGTCTTGACGTGAGAGCAATGATCGTTGTGTTGGAGTTCTTTCTTCTTCTTCTTCTTCAGTCTTGGGTTAGGTTCCGGGTTGGCAGCCTGGGATAGCAGATGGATGTCATTGTGCTTTTCTTGTTTGCATCCGTAGTCGGATGCCTTGTATTGTTGATGTTGTATTCATGTGACTTGTATGTATTGTTGTATCCCCCATGTATGTATGTAATGGTACGATGTAATGATATCCATCTTGCTAAGCGCCCGAAATGCGGTTGTGCCCCAATCACGTAAGTGTCACGTGATCGGGATATAATCGCATCTTGGGCCTGACAAGTTGGTATCAGAGCCTCGACCGACCATAGGAGCCCCCTTGATTGATCGTAGCTTGGCCGTTGTCGAGTCTAGCAAAAACTTTTTTCGGAGTCTAGTTATATCGGAGAGTAGGAATTCTTTTTACTCCCCTGCCCCTTCGTCGCTCTGGTGAGGAATCTTGAATTAGGTGTTTTGAATTACTCCTCTTCCCCTTCAATTTTTTGTAGGATCTCGTGGTTAGTTTTCGTTCGTTGCGTTGTTAGTTCTTTCATCTGGTGCATCTCTCGTCAAGTGTTTTGATCTTTTCTTCTTTGCAAGTTCAACCTCAGTTCTTTTCAACCGATGTTGTTTCCCCTTCTGAAGTTATCTTTCTTTTCCCACCCACCCACCCTTTGGCTTCTCGGACCGGAGTCCTTAATCGAGTATCCATCCTACTTGTGTGATCCTTTGCATTCTTTCCTCAGTTATTTCAACTGGTGAATTCTCGTCTAGCTCGTCATCATTCTTCTCCTTTCTTCTCCGATGAATTCTCCTCTCGTTTGATAATTCTTCATCTCTTTTCTTCTCCGGCGGGTTCAACTCAAGATTCGATGTTGTTCATATTCTTTCATTGGTTCAGATATTCCCCTTGCTCGTTCGCCTCTTGCAATTTAATTGTTCCGGAGTTCCGAAGACATCTCAGGAGATTTGTTTCCGTTCTAATTAATTGGAGGTTGTCACCTCATTCGAGTCTTTTAATCGTTCCGGTGCATCATCTCCTTTCGATCTTTTTCAACGGTGTTTCTATTCGGTGGGCTCATAACCCACAGGTCTTTTCCCAGGATTTTACCTGACTCTTCTAATTCCCGGAGTGTTCCAAAATTCTTTTCAAGTGTGGCATAAGTATGGATTCCATCAGTCACGTGCCTTCCGAAGTTCGTTTGCAATTCTTTTCATCTTTGGTTCAACCATTCTTCTTTTCATTCTTCCAGAGTATTTCATGAATTATTTTCTTCGTGTTCCTCCGAAGGCCATCATTTCAGAAGATTTCTTCGTTTTCAGTTTTCAACTTCGTCCTCCAAATATTCTTCATTGACGCCTCTTCGTTCGTCTCACATTCGTCCGGTGCTCCGTTCAAGCATTCTTAATCAGTTCACGATCTCTTCGTTCTCGTCATTCAAATTCCCTCAAGTGCTTTATTTTCCCCGGAGATTCATTCTCTTGTGTTCACTCAATCTCAATTCTTCACGGTGGCTTGTCCTCTTGCATCGTTCAATTTCATTCCTTACGGTGGTCATTCTCGTTCTTCACTCGATTTTAATTCTTCCCGGTGGTTCGTTCATTTTATTCACTCGGCTTTAATTCTTTACGGTGGTTCGCTCAAGAGTTCTTTTCCGGTGCTATCATATCAATCCATTCATTTTTATTCCAATCCTATCGGTGCTTCATGAAGATTTTCGCAAGTTCGCGATATATCCCTCTTTAATCATTTCAACGAGATTAAGTGATATGCAAATCCATTGTTTCTCATCAATTTAATTGGTGGAGGATAAGCATAACATAATTCTTATTCATTCTCGTCATGTTGATTAATTCCTTCCTTCGGAGTTATTCTTGATGAATAACTTCTAGTTCCAAGTGTTTTAATCTTTTCTTTTCCGGAGTTCAAATTTTCTCGGCCTTCTCGTCGGACTCTTGTCTAAATCGTCGCAAGGCTTTAATCTTATTCTTTTCATCCGTCATTCTATATCATCATCCTTTTTTTACCGGAGTTCTTCTTGGTGATTCATCATGATTCAAATCATCCTACAAGTGTTCTTCAAATTCTTCTCGAGCAGCTAAAGCTTATTCTTTTACCTCTTGAGTGCAAATAATTCTCCATATTCTTTTGAAGTGGAGTTTTGCAATTCTTATTTCTCAGCTAATCCTTCTTTTGGTTGCGGCATAATTTACCTCAAGTCTTGAGATGTTTAAATAAGTCCACGACAAGCCTATTCTTTTGTTGTTGATTTTCTCAACAACTCCGTTCAAGTCTTTCTCGTGAAGATGCTCTTATCCGTTCGTGATGGAAGTTGTCATCTTCTCTTATCCGTTCTTTTCATTCCACTCTTTCAATTCTTCCGGAGGCTTTGTGTTGTTGCTCTCGTCGAGTATCATTTCATCTCCTCAGGTTCTTGTCCTATTCCATTCTTGTTCAACCGGTGTGCTATTTCTTTCAGTGTAAGCCGGAGTGCTGCCCGAATTACTTCGTTCAAATAATTTTTTCTATCTCTTCTAACCGGAGTGGTTTCAATGTCTCTCTTGTCATTTATCCTATGGGTTCTCGTCTTATGCCTTGTTGCTTTTTACCGGAGCTTCTCAAATTTTGTTCATCTCCGTTGTATCCTTTCTTTCCCGGTATTCAACCTCTTAATATTCTTTGGTTTCACTCTTTTGTCCTCGAAGAACCTTGTTCTTCCTTTTTCTCTTCCGTCTCGTTCCTAAGATCTCGGGACGAGATCTCTTGTTAGTAGGGGAGTGTTGTGACACCCCGAGACCGGTGCGCCAGGTGTCTGCCAGTTATTCGTTGTCTTTGCCATGTCATCTGCTTGCGTGTTGCATCTTGCCATGCCATCATGTGTGTTGCATCAGCATGTTTTCAAAACTTGCATCCGCCCGAGTTCACTCATCCTTTCCGTTGTCCGTTCTGAGCCCAGACACACTTGCACGCGCCCGCGGTGCCTCCGAATATTTATTTTATGAGTGGCCGGAAAACATTCTCGAAATGGGTTGAAACTTGGCGTGTGGTCTTATTATAGCATAGGTAGACCGCTGTAATGCCCAGGATGGGACTATACCTCCTACGTGTCGAGGCACGACTTAAAGGTATAAGCCCATTCTGGAATGATCGCAAGTTTGGTATCTTTGCACGACTCATGTAAAAATAGGGATGAAATTGCAAAAGGAGATAGTTGGCTTACACTCGCCACTTCACACAATACATTACATAGGTAAATCATCACTCAAAACATCACAACCCGACTACGGGTGAAGATCCAAAAGAAAGATACCAAAAACAACATAAAGCCACAGGTCAGAATCGCCCCTAGTAGAAACCACTACTGATCGTTGGAAACGTCACAAGCATACAGCCAAACTCTTCATCAAACTCCCGGTGAAGCTCTGAACCAGCTCCTGCTTCAAACTCGGCTGAACCTGCATCTGGTGTTGTAGTAACTGTGAGCCACGAGGACTCAGCAATCCCATAACCATGGGTATCAAGACTAGCAAAGCTTTATGGGTAGGAAGAGGTAAGGTGGTGAGGTTGCAGCAGCGGCTAAGCATAATATGGTGGCTAGCTTACGAGTACAAGAATAAGATGAGCATCTACGCAAACGGTCGCAAAAGAAGTGATCGCTAAAGATCCTGAACTACATACGAGTCAAACATAACCCCACCGTGTTCTCTTCTCAAACTGAAAAGAGACAGTCACGGTTACTCACACAGTTGTGTGTTTTACTTCGGATCCTCTGTCAAGTTTTCTACAACCGGACATTAACAAATTCCAATCAGCCACATAACCGCGGGCACGGCTTTCGAAAGATCATAACCCTGCAGGGGTGTCCCAACTTAGCCCATCACAAGCTCTCATGATTAGCTGAAGTGATAAATATGGTATCATCACTCCTTATCTTAGGGAAAACCGATCAGGCTCGGCATCCCGGTGCACAAGACATTTCGACAATGGTAAAACAAGTCCAGCAAGACCTCCCGGTGTGTCGACACCCTGATAGTAGCCGCGCGTATCTCGTCTCAGGCCACGACCGGATGGGCGATTATACGAGTAAAACCAAACCTCGAGTTTCCCCGTGGTGGCCCCGCATACTCCCCGTTTGGGACCAACACCATCAGCACTGGCCCCCCTGCTATGTAGAAAGAATCCTCGGGTAGCGCTAACTCCCTATGCAATTTAATTAATTAATTAAGTTGTTATTATGAGCAAATTAAAACCAATGTTGGGCCTTGCTGGAGGAGTTTTATTCAAAGTCGAACTGTCAAGGGGTCCCCATCCACCCATCGTGTAAGGAACGCAAAAATCAAGGAACATAATGCCGGTTTATCGGCGCCTAAGGTGGCATGAGTGGAACAAAACACCGAGCAAAAGGCCAAGCCTTCCACCCATGCCCAGTATATAGGTGTGTTAATATTAATAATAGATATTGTGATATTCCAACAACTAGTTCCCACCTGGAACGATCTTCATCTTCACCTGCAATTAACAACGCTATAAGAGGGGCTGAGCAAGCGGGAAACATAGCCAAACAGTGGTTTTGCTAGGAAGGTTTCAAAGGTTAGAGGTTTCATGGCAACAAGGAGAGGCTGACATAAGAGATGGGTAGCGCGACATGTAACGATAGCATCGAGACAACTAAGCATGGCAATGGTAGTAAAGGTATCCAAGGGTATGATCATCTTGCCTGGGATTCCACAAGGGAGAAGAACGGATCCATGAAGTAGACGGAGCAACATAGTCGAGCGAATCCTCACAACTCCGGAACGAAACCGAAGCTAACAAGAGAAGCAACCGGAAAGAAACAAGCAACTGGTAAACACACAAACATAAACATGGCATACGATGCACATCCAAGTATGATGCATGTCCGGTTTAATTATGCATGGCATGGCAAAGTGCACAAACAACACTACAAGTTAAGTGGAGCTCAATATGCAACGAGTTGCATATTGACGAAACACCACATTTTAATTATTTAATTGACTCTCATTTATTTACAAGACAAGATTAAATGTTTTTAACATTGCAAGAGGTGAAGCATAATAAAACTACACTATTTAGGCATTTAAATGAGGCCGGAAATAACAACAACAATTCCGGAAAATCCCCATAAGCATGTTTAGTAATTAAGCAAACAACAATTAAATATTCTAATGTTGTTAACATGATGCGGATGACATGATCAAGTTTTATGCAATTTTTAGTAAAAGTTAACATGAAGAAGATATGAAGTATTGTCACCGTGGTGAAAGGAAAGGGTGCCACGGCAACGATCCGAAAATGATGCAACGCAACATCTCGGTTCCGATAACTCGCTGAGAGACCGGTGCAAAAGGTGACGGAGAGCGAGCGAATCAAGAAGAAAAGGTGGGGTGATCCCGTCACTGGGTTCCCACGAGTCGGCGACGAGGCAGCCGAGGAGCATGACAAAAGAAGGGCACAACGGGCACGGTGCACACAAGGGCAAACATTTCATACAACATATGCAAGCATTCATCCACAGGCATGTCTCGAGGTTATACCTTCGAAGCGTTTCGTTTCGGGGCGGTTCAAGGTCGTCGAGGGACGTAGTGGAAGTAGTCGTTCTCGCAACTCGTAGAGGAAGTAGGCGTTCACGTTCGTCGAGGTACACAAACATCGGTAGGGGTACTTGTCGCGGCATCGGACGTCTTCGGGGCGACGGTAGTCGTTCGGCATCGGTCGTCGAGGTACTTGGCGTTCACGTGGCGGTATTGGAAGTAGTTGTTCACGTTCGTAGATGTACAAGTCATCGGTAGAGGTACTTGGCGCATCAGGTAGTCGTGGTACATGTGGAATCCGTGAAGTAGAACTTGAAGGTCGTCGACGCGGTGTCGTGGGAGGTAGTGGTACATGTTTGTTGTTCCCGGACTTGGCCATCCTTGTTCTTTCGGGTTGTCATTGTACTCGAAGTTCGGAGTCCGGTTCTTGCCTGTGGTATACTTGACGAGCCTGCACGTGGAGGTACTTGGCGAAAAAAAAAACATGAAGACGATGCGGCTGCAGCGGCGTGCTCCGGTGAGGCACTGTAGAGGAGAGGCAGCACGGGGCCTCTGGAGGTTGCTCGGGGCGACGAGGCCAGGGCCTGGAGGGAGGATGGCCGGTGCGAGGCGCGCAGAGGAACAGGGGCGGCCGGCTGCTCGGTGCAGGGCGCTCCAAGGCGAGGCGGCGCTGGACGGGCCGACGGAGCCGCCGGAGTCGCACGACGCGAGGCGTCGGGGAAGGAGCTGGCGGTGTGGCACTGGAGAACGGGCGCGTCGACCTGTAGAGGAGGGGGCGCTCCTGGCCGGCGCTGGAGATGCGGTGGGCGCGGCGCTGGAGGAAGGGGCGCGGGACGCTGGCTGTCGTCGCTGGCGATGCGTCAAGGCGAGGCGCTCGGGCGCTGGAAGGTGAGGCAGGGGCGCCTGGGAGGCGCTGGGAGGGCCCTGGCTGGAGGCCGGAGGGAAGGGCGCAGGGCGCTGCGGAATGAGCGACGGCGGCTGGGGGAGGGAGCGGGGCGCCGGGCTCTCTGGGAGAGGGCGAGGAGAACGAGGGTTCGAGGAGATGGGATCGGGGAGATCGAGAGGGAGAGTGCGGCGCAGAGAAGGAAGGAGCGATGCGGTCGGGTGCGGCTAGGGTTACGGGGTGGCTAGCCAGGAGGCCAGATGGGCCAGGAGGAATTGGGCCGGGGCGGTTGGCTGATGGGCCGAGATGGCCTAGAGGCCTAGTGGCTGGCTGGACTGGCTGCTGGGCCTCAGCTCCTCTCTCTCTATTAATCTCTTTTCTTTAGCAGAATTAAAAAAATAGAGAGAGAGAGCAACATCTAAAAAGAAAAGAGGACAAGGACAAGAAAATAAATGATGGAACATTTTTGTAAGGCTTTAAGGAATTTTACCAACCCAACAAAAATGGTTCCAACAAAATAGGGAAGTGCAAACTAAAATATTTAGCTTGCCTTAAGGAGTTTGAAAGGAGTCTAGACTTTAGGAGGAGCCTCGATAAAAGGGAAAAGGATAGAAGAGACGGTTTGGCGGTGAAACTTGAAGTGAAATAGGCATGGGGAAAATTATGCAAGTGTGTTGGGTTAATTCCAAACAAATGGAATATTTTATAATATAGCTCCCTAAATATTGGGAGGATATGTTTTGAAGAGAAGTCATCCTTCCCTCGAATTAAATGGACCGAAGGTCCACACAATTTATTTAAGTTGAGATGCAAAATAAATATGACATGATGGCATGATGACATGATGCAATGCAAAATAAATAAAGCAAGCACAAAAGAAACACGCAGGAGAACTCGGAACATCTGGAATCTTCTGGAATCTTCTGGGACGTCGGTCTTCGGGCGTCACAACTCTCCCACACTAACAGAGGATCTCGACCCGAGATCCTAGAGATGGCACCGGGTAAAAACGGAAGAGGGAGAGGTAAAATAAAGTTGCTTCTTTGACAGACGAGTGAAACCAAAGAACCTTGAGAGGTTGAACAATCTTGAAGGAAAAATACAACATAGATGAACGAAGTTAAGAGCACTCCGGTAAAAGGAGGAACAAGGAACATAATGAGAACCTTGAAGGTTGAAAGACATGAAACAAGAGCTTACGAACCAAAAGAATATGAAACTGCAACGGTATAGCCAAGGAATAAGAATGACAGAATTTGGACAGCACCCCGTCTGAAAATCAAAGGAATTGAACATGAACTTGAGGAGATGGGAAGATACTTGATGAAATCAACAACACACTGCCTCCGAAACAATTGAAAGGATGGCACAAGGGGTAAGAAAGATTCAGACATCACTCCGGTTGAAAAGAGAGGCAAACTTGATAAGATGACGGAACTTGAATTGATGGCATGACATTATGGTTAAATAGACAAGCAAGGGAAGAATATGATCTTGATAAAAACGAGATGATGGTTTGGAGAGAGCAACATCACAATGCCTCCGGAATGAAAGAATAGCATATAAATCAACGAAAGAAATGAATGGAGAAGAAAAATGACAACTTCTCCCACAAATGAATTAGGAAATCCTCCTTACAAAGAAGGGTTGAAACGTAGTTGTTGAAAATAATCAACAACAAAAGAGTAAGCTTGAAGTGGGCTTATGGAATTCATCTCAAAATTATGAGGTGACAACCAGCCACTGACGAAAACAGTTGATTGGATTGAGATCAACAAGGAGATGAAAAACTTTCACCGGAATGATAAATGAAGAATTTGGGTCATTTATAAGCACCATAATTAGCAACAATCCTTAGGGGAAGCTTTTAGGTGAATTATAACCCAAGATGACTCCAACGAATAATTGAAGGGTTGAAAAGATCTCCTGAACAAAGAAAATGATGGTTTTAAATATCTCATTCCTGACAACTCGTGAATCATAAAACATGAAGGAATTGTCAAAATGACATAACACCATCTGAAAAGATAAGGTAGAACGGATTGCAATTGGAAAGCATGATGAAGAATGCTTGAGCTTCAACAAGAATCTTGATGAAGACTTCGAGGATGAATTAAAACATGATGAACCACCATGAAGAACTCCGGTAAAGAAAGCATGAGAAGTGAAAGATGAAAAGAATAAGATTCAAGGCCTGCGATGAATTAGATTGAGGTTTGAAATGATATAATTGAAATAACTTGGAGCTCCGGAAAACCAGATGAACAACTTAGAAGCGAGAATATGATATGATGAACAAGCTCCGAAGGAAGGGATTAAGTCACCTTGAAGGAATAAGAATAAGAATTATGTCATGCATCTCCTTCACCAATTTAAATTGATGACAACCAAAGGATTTGGCATACTACTTATTCTTCTTGAAAAGGATTAAGAGAGATCTCGCACAAGCTTGGGTAAATCTTCAACGAACCACCGGTAGAATTATGAAAAGAACGAGTGAATTAATACGACAACAAGGAAGAGTAAACTTGAACGAACCACCATAAGAATAGGGAGACGAATGAAGAGGCATCAATGATGAATAGTTGGAGGGCGAAGTTGAAAACTGAGAACGAAGAAATATTCTGAAATGATGGCCTTCGGAGGATCACAAAGAAAGAATTCAAGAAATGCTTCGGATGGTTATAAAAAGAATTCTTCACAATCGGAACAATAATGAGGATGGCATGAAGCTAGAACCACGAATCTTGAAGAACGGATAAGGATTCAAGAGGAACTCGTCTTCGGGTCATCAAAAACTGAGAAGACGATGAGATACACCACCATGAATTGTATAGGCCTTCCGTAATGAAGAATTAAAAGGTTGAACCAATGGTGAAAAGAATTTGAAAGCGATCTTGGAGAAGGTATATGACTGATGTAATCCATTCTTACGTCACATTTGAAAAGAATTCTCCGGAAAAGAAGAGTCAGGTAAGATCCTGGGAAAAGACCTGTGGGTTAGGGCCCACTCAAAAGAAATCACCATTGAAAAGATTGCTTAAGAGATATTGCACCGGTTGAACTAAATGGCTTGAATAAGATGATAATCCTCAAAATAGCTTGAACAGATTAAGAATGGAATTATGAATCTTCTGAGATACCTTGTACACTTCGGATATGAATAGCAAGAGGAGAATGATTAATTGGTGCACCGGAATAAGAAAGCATTGTGAAATGAGGAAAAAGGATAAGATGAACACCGAATTCTTGAATTACATCCACCGGCAGAATTTGAGAACAAAAGAATGATGAACTTGAAGCTCTTGAGCATCTTCACGATAAACACCGGATAAGAACATTGAAGGAAAAGAATGAAGAAATATCACATGAATAAAATGGATACTTCATTTGAGAATTTCTGGCTCCGAGAAGAAGAAGGGTGGGAAGGTGGGGAATACAAGGACAACTTGGGATGAATGAAACAGACAAATCGTCAGATTTCTCAACGGCGTCCGTATGGAATAACTTGAAGGGAAGGCACACCGGTTGAAAAAGGATTAACATGAAGATCTCGATGGTCAAGAAGAATTAGCACTCCCATAGAAATATGAGAACATCAATTAGGAAGGGTATGGAATCAACATTTGACATCGAAGCAACTTGAAACCAGAATCAAAACGAAACAAAGGATAGATATGTTGTAACATAATCTTCACAATATCATTTGAACAGAGAATTGAACGAATGAATTCCGCAGGTACATCAACTTGTCGAGAAGCCACTTGGGAGAACAAAAGGGTAAATAAAAGCAACAAGGAGCAGATAGAACAAATACAAGATAGAAGCTTCGTTCGACATCTTCGTGCTGAAAGCTCATGGGACGTGTTACAAAAGGGTTTTGCACTCCCCGGATCAGCATAGCCAAGGACCCTTTAAGATGCAACTCCTGATCGGAACAAGCCCATAAAACCACTTCACTCAATGTAGAACCCCGAACTTCATATCATGCATTCGTTGGAAGAATGCCTAGAACTACTAGATGAACCCACCTATTAATTTCCGAAAGTTCCCAGTTATGCAATCAGGTGTTGGGGATACAGGGGAAGCACCGCGCACTCAACTCTAATCCTACATCCAGCTGTATCCATCCTTCAACACATAACCAGTTATCTCCGGAAACCGTTTACCTCGGACCTTCGAAACGCATCTACTATACAAGCTATGGCAATACTCCCGAACTACCTCCCCAGTACTGGGTGATGTCGGGGTTATCTTGCCACTAACCGCATAGGAGAGTTTTCGATGTCGGCCGTCTTAAGTATTCGAGAACTGATGCGATATATTTGTGACGACAACACCTCGGAGCTCAACTCCTCGGGACACTGCCACAACCCCTAATGATAGGAGGCATCGAGAACAATGTTCTCGTCACAAAGACATCGGAACAATCCAAACAATACTCGCGAGATCCTAAAAAAAAATTGGTGAATTTTTGAGAATAGAAGAGACAAGAGTAATCGTCAGGAGTCCTCACCAGAGTGAAAAGAGATGAGGAGCAAAAGAAACCCTACTCTCCGATATATATATATATATATATATATATATATATATATATATATATATATATATATATATATATATATATATATATAAGACTCAAAACATTTTCAGTGTGAGCCTAGACTCGACCGTCAACGATTCGATCAATCAGTGGGGGCTTCTAGGTCGGAGAAGGCTCTGATACCAACTTGTAATGCCCAGGATGGGACTATACCTCCTATGTGTCGAGGCACGACTTGAAGGTATAAGCCCATTCTGGAATGATCGCAAGTTTGGTATCTTTGCACGACTCATGTAAAAATAGGGATGAAATTGCAAAAGGAGATAGTTGGCTTACACTCGCCACTTCACACAATACATTACATAGGCAAATCATCACTCAAAACATCACAACCCGACTACGGGTGAAGATCCAAAAGAAAGATACCAAAAACAACATAAAGCCACAGGTCAGAATCGCCCCTAGTAGAAACCACTACTGATCGTTGGAAACGTCACAAGCATACAGCCAAACTCTTCATCAAACTCCCGTTGAAGCTCTGAACCAGCTCCTGCTTCAAACTCGGCTGAACCTGCATCTGGTGTTGTAGTAACTGTGAGCCACGAGGACTCAGCAATCCCATAACCATGGGTATCAAGACTAACAAAGCTTTATGGGTAGGAAGAGGTAAGGTGGTGAGGTTGCAGCAGCGGCTAAGCATAATATGGTGGCTAGCTTACGAGTACAAGAATAAGATGAGCATCTACGCAAACGGTCGCAAAAGTAGTGATCGCTAAAGATCCTGAACTACATACGAGTCAAACATAACCCCACCGTGTTCTCTTCTCAAAGTGAAAAGAGACAGTCACGGTTACTCACACAGTTGTGTGTTTTACTTCGGATCCTCTGTCAAGTTTTCTACAACCGGACATTAACAAATTCCAATCTGCCACATAACCACGGGCACGGCATTCGAAAGATCATAACCCTGCAGGGGTGTCTCAACTTAGCCCATCACAAGCTCTCACGATTAGCTGAAGTGATAAATATGGTATCATCACTCCTTATCTTAGGGAAAACCGATCAGGCTCGGCATCCCGGTGCACAAGACATTTCGACAATGGTAAAACAAGTCCAGCAAGACCTCCCGGTGTGTCGACACCCTGATAGTAGCCGCGCATATCTCGTCTCAGGCCACGACCGGATGGACGATTATACGAGTAAAACCAAACCTCGAGTTTCCCCGTGGTGGCCCCGCATACTCCCCGTTTGGGACCAGCACCATCAGCACTGGCCCCCCTGCTATGTAGAAAGAATCCTCGGGTAGCGCTAACTCCCTATGCAATTTAATTAATTAATTAAGTTGTTATTATGAGCAAATTGAAACCAATGTTGGGCCTTGCTGGAGGAGTTTTATTCAAAGTCGAACTGTCAAGGGGTGCCCATCCACCCATCCTGTAAGGAACGCAAAAATCAAGGAACATAATGCCGGTTTATCGGCGCCTAAGGTGGCATGAGTGGAACAAAACACCGAGCAAAAGGCCAAGCCTTCCACCCATGCCCAGTATATAGGTGTGTTAATATTAATAATAGATATTGTGATACTCCAACAACAAGTTCCCACCTGGAACGATCTTCATCTTCACCTGCAACTAACAACGCTATAAGAGGGGTTGAGCAAGCGGGAAACATAGCCAAACAGTGGTTTTGCTAGGAAGGTTTCAAAGGTTAGAGGTTTCATGGCAACAAGGAGAGGCTGACATAAAAGATGGGTAGCGCGACATGTAACGATAGCATCGAGACAACTAAGTATGGCAATGGTAGTAAAGGTATCCAAGGGTATGATCATCTTGCCTGGGATTCCACAAGGGAGAAGAACGGATCCATGAAGTAGACGGAGCAACATAGTCGAGCAAATCCTCACAACTCCGGAACGAAACCGAAGCTAACAAGAGAAGCAACCGAAAAGAAACAAGCAACCGGTAAACACACAAACATAAACATGGCATACGATGCACATCCAAGTATGATGCATGTCCGGTTTAATTATGCATGGCATGGCAAAGTGCACAAACAACACTACAAGTTAAGTGGAGCTCAATATGCAACCACATTTTAATTATTTAATTGACTCTCGTTTATTTACAAGACAAGATTAAATGTTTTTAACATTGCAAGAGGTGAAGCATAATAAAACTACACTATTTAGGCATTTAAATGAGGCCGGAAATAACAACAACAATTCCGGAAAATCCCCATAAGCATGTTTAGTAATTAAGCAAACAACAATTAAACATTCTAATGTTGTTAACATGATGCGGATGACAAGATCAAGTTTTATGCAATTTTTAATAAAAGTTAACATGAAGAAGATATGAAGTATTGTCACCGTGGTGAAAGGAAAGGGTGCCACGACAACGATCCGAAAATGATGCAACGCAACATCTCGGTTCCGGTAACTCGTTGAGAGACCGGTGCAAAAGGTGACGGAGAGCGAGCGAAACAAGAAGAAAAGGTGGGGTGATCTCGTCACCGGGTTCCCACGAGTCGGCGATGAGGCAGCCGAGGAGCATGACAAAAGAAGGGCACAACGGGCACGGTGCACACAAGGGCAAACATTTCATACAACATATGCAAGCATTCGTCCACGGGCACGTCTCGGGGTTATACCTTCAAAGCGTTTCGTTTCGGGGCGGTTCAAGGTCGTCGAGGGACGTAGTGGAAGTAGTCGTTCTCCCAACTCGTAGAGGAAGTAGGCGTTCACGTTCGTCGAGGTACACAAACATCGGTAGGGGTACTTGTCGCGGCATCGGACGTCTTCGGGGCGACGGTAGTCGTTCGGCATCGGTCGTCGAGGTACTTGGCGTTCACGTGGCGGTAGTGGAAGTAGATGTTCACGTTCGTAGATGTACAAGTCGTCGGTAGAGGTACTTGGCGCATCCGGTAGTCGTGGTACTTGTGGAATCCGTGAAGTAGAACTTGAAGGTCGTCGACGCGGTGTCGTGGGAGGTAGTGGTACACATTTGTTGTTCCCGGACTTGGCCATCCTTGTTCTTTCGGGTTGTCGTTGTACTCGAAGTTCGGAGTCCGGTTCTTGCCGGTGGTGTACTTGACGAGCCTGCACGTGGAGGTACTTGGCGAAAAAAAAACATGAAGACGATGCGGCTGCAGCGGCGCGCTCCGGCGAGGCGCAGTAGAGGAGAGGCAGCACTGGGCCTCTGGAGGTTGCTCGGGGCGACGAGGCCAGGGCCTGGAGGGAGGATGGCCGGTGCGAGGCGCGCAGAGGAACAGGGGCGGCCGACTGCTCGGTGCAGGGCGCTCCAAGGCGAGGTAGCGCTGGACGGGCCGACGGAGCCGCTGGAGTCGCACGAGGCGAGGCGTCGGGGAAGGAGCTGATACGTCCAAAACGTATCTATAATTTCTGCTTGCTCCATGCCTCTTTTGGGTGATATTGCTATGATATTTATACACTTCCATACACTTTTGATCATATTTGGACTAACCTATTAACTCAGTGCACCCCAGTGCGAGTTTCTGTTTTCTGCTGTTTTTGTATTTCAGGTTTTCCCATCACGTAAACTGCCAGAAAAATCCCGGAAAAATTATATAAAAAATCAGCGTTCCGGAAGCTTCCACACGGTCGAAGTAGGGCCGGAGGGGGGCCACCAGGGCTCCAGGCGCCCTGGTGGCGCGGCCCCCCTCCTGGCCGCACCGGGGGGGCGCCTGGGCCCCCGAGGCCTCCGCTGATGCCCCCCTTTGGCATATACTTAACACGCGTCCCGAAACCCTCGAGACGGGAACCCTTTTTCGTGATCTCCTCTCTGTTCCGCCGCCGCCGCGCTTCCAAGATCGGGAGCACCAGGAGAACTCTTCCCGGCACCCTGCCGGAGGGGAGGATCACCACCGGGAGCCTCTCCACCACCATGGACGCCTCCCGGATGAGTTGTGAGTAGTCTCCCTTGGACCATGGGTCCATGACCAGTAGCTATGTGATGTTCTCCTCCCCTTCTTGTGCTTCACTAATTAGACCTCGTGAGCTGCCCTACATGATCGAGGTACATATGTAATCCTTATGCTGTTGCTATGATGAGTTTGCTGGGATCCGATGGATTGTGAGATTATGTTCAGATTGTGTTTGAGTAATATATTTGATTTACCTCTTTTATATTTATGTTCATAAGTAATTCTTGCATGTTCTCCGTTGCTATTTATTGCTTTGGCCAAGTAGTAGGTAGTGACTCCAAGAGGGAACGTTATGCTCGATTGTGGGTTCATGCCCCTCGATGACTAGCTTGAGTGACAGAAACATGAGTCTAGGGGATGTGCTATTGCCACAAGGGGGAAAACAACGGTGCTTGTGCCCGCGGGTGCAAGGATTGTTTACTTTACGCAAAGTTCTTTTAATGCAGTTGTCTGTTGCTTTGAGTTTACACTATGGGTGGGACTCGCAACTTAATACCGGCGAGATGTTCTGGATAGATATCTCAAGGTGGATGATTAGTAGTAGATGCAGATGGAATTCGGTCTACTTGCCTTGGCGTACCGCCCATGCTTTGAACCTCTACCTTTCTTGCAACATAGTTAGCATTGGTTTGCGCACATAATTCTGTCAATTGCCCAGCTGTAATTCGTTTACCTCACATAGCTGTTTTATCGTCTTTTGGGAGAGAGACATCACTAGTGAACATCATGGGACCCCGGTCCATATTACCATCACTGATCACATCCGCTATTTACTTTCTGTTTTTACTTACTATTTGCAGCAATACCTATCACTATTATCACTTGCGTTTGATCCTTTGTAAACGACAAGGCCGGAGGGATTGACAACCTCTCTGTACTCGTTGGGAGCAAAGTTATTTGTATCTGTGTGCAGGTCCACGTTGATTGCTGATATCTGGCGCCGTTAGCAGTTAACACCTTCTTGTTGAAACTGGGAGTCTCAGGGGAAATCGATCCTTGGTATCTTTGCCAAGGGAAAACTTCCGCTACACTGCATCTCAAACTTTCCACTTGGGGTAACCAACGAGGGGCGAGAAGCCATCAAGCAAAGTTTCCTGGCGCCGTTTCCGGGGACTCCACTCTTCAAGATAGGGGAGTTGCACGCTATCTTTTACCTTTGCTTTTTAGTCTTGTTAGTTTACCTTTCAGTTTTGCTTTAGTATCTTTTATCAAAAATCACAAAAATAGTTATCTTGCTTGCTTGCTGCTATGGGTTCCACCGAGAACACCAAGTTGTGTGACTTCACTAGTCATAACAACGATGACTTTATTTGCACGCCTATCACTACACCTGCCACTTCAACACCTTCTTATGAAATTAAACCTGCTTTACTGAACCTAGTTATGAAAGATCAATTCTCCGGTGCTGGAGATGATGCTGCTTTACGCTTAAACAATTTTGTTGAACTCTGTGATATGCAAAAGTACCAAGAAATAGATGGTAATATTGTTAAGCTTAAGCTTTTTCCTTTCTCCTTGAGAGGAGGAGCTAAAATTTGGTTTCAATCTTTGCCTAGAAATAGCATAGATTCATGGGACAAGTGCAAAGATGCTTTTATTGGAAAATACTATCCACCTGCTAAAATTATCCAACTAAGGAGTAACATAATGAATTTCCAACAATTGGATAATGAACACGTTGCCCAAGCTTGGGAACGTATGAAATCTCTTGTCAAGAACTGCCCTACTCATGGTTTGACTACTTGGATGGTTATCCAAACTTTTTATGCAGGCTTGAACTTTACCTCGCGGAACTTGTTAGATTCGGCCGCGGGAGGAACCTTTATGTCAACTACACTTGGTGCTGCCACGAAGCTTCTCGATGAGATGATGACCAATTATTACCAATGGCACACCGAACGCGCTCCAACAGGTAGGAAGGTAAACTCTGTCGAGGAGATTTCCTCCCTAAATGAAAAAGTTGACTTGATCATGTCTCTACTTTCGAAGCAATCTTCTGTTGATCCTCGTGATGTTCCTTTAAATTCTTTGATTGCTCAAGAACAAGTAGATGTGAACTTTATCTCTAGAAACAATTTCAATAACAATGCTTATAGGAGTAACTTTGGTAACAATCCTAGACCGTTCCCCTCTAATTCTTATGGGAACAACAATGCTTATCCTAGCACCAAGAACTCCACTACTGAACTAGAGATTATGCTTAAAGATTTCATCACTACCCAAAAAGCCTTTAATAAGAGTGTAGAAGAAAAACTAAACAAACTAGATGATCTCTCTTCGAAGGTAGACAATTTAGCCCATGAGGTAGAATTGCTTAAAATTAGAACTTCTCCTCTTGAGGAGAGGAAGGTCACTCCTATGAATGCTATTCAAGTGCAAATTAATGAAAACATTAGGATGTTGGCTAAACTTAAAGAGAGATGGGCTAGAGAAAGGGAGGAAGAAGATAGAATTAAGAGCCTTCCTACCCACCACACTGTTGCTACTATCCAAGTTGTTGAGGATATCCAAACTCTTAGCACCCAATGCACTCCTGGTCCCATTGGACCTATTAATGGTGATGCTATGACTATAGAAACTACCAAACAAGTGAACCTAAAGGACACCACTACCACTTTACTTGATAGTAGTGACCTTGATTTTGATAATTGCACTCTTACCGAAGTTATTGATTTCCTTCACAAGATGTCTAGAGATCCCCACACTAGCACACTTAACCTTGCCTTCACAGAGCATATCACTAATGCTCTCATCAAAGCTAGGGAGGAGAAACTTAGAGTAGAAGCCTCCATACCTAGAAAGCTAGAAGATGGTTGGGATCCTATGATTAAAATTAAGTTGAATAACTTCTCTTGCTATGCTTTATGTGATGTTGGAGCTAGTACCTCCGTTATGCCCAAAAGAATATATGATATGCTTAAATTGAAACCTTTTGATTCTTGTTCTTTTGGTGTTCGTCTCGTTGATTCTTCCATAAAGAAACCTTTGGGGAGGATCAACGATGTTCTTATCATTGTCAATGACAACTACGTTCCCGTTGATTTTATTATTATGGACATTGAATGTGAACCTTCTTCTCCAATTATTTTGGGACGTCCTTTCCTTCGCACCGTTGGTGCCATCATTGACATGAAAGAGGGGAATATAAAATTCCAATTTCCTCTCAAAAAAGGGATGGAACACTTCCCTAGGAATAAGATTAAGTTACCTTTTGAGTCCGTTATACGGGCTAGCTATTCTTTTACTCTTGATAAAACTTGATCTCTATGCATTATGCCTAGCTTAAAGGCATAAAAGAAAGCGCTTTTGGGAGGCAGCCCACATGAATAAAATTTTATTTTGCTTTTGTTGTGTCTTGATGTTGTTACTACAGTAGCATCATCATTGTATCTTTACATTTCAACTTTGTGCCAAGTGTAGCCTCTGATTGCAAGAAAGTTCAAAAGTTGTGACGTGCTGTCCAGGAAACAGATTCTGTCCTTGGATCGAAAAATTCGTATAAAATCACCAGATCATCTTTTTGGTCTGAATTTTTTCGACAGCGTGCTCTATACAATTGTCTTTCGGGCGTCTGTTCTGAGTTTTTTTATTAGAGTTGCAGAAGTGCCCCGAAAAAATCATTTACTACCTGCTGTTCTGTTTTTCACAGATTCTGTCCTGTTTTGCCTTTCCTTCATTTTGCAAACCTTGAGCTTGCTTTTTCTTTGCAAAAACCTTTTGGCAATCTTGAGAAACAGTAGACCTTCAAGAATATCCTTATTTCCAGCAAGGAACAATTATATTATTATGGGTACTAACCTCGCTAATCAGATTATGATGAGTTATGTATGAAGGGAGTTTTCAAGTGTGCGAGGGAAGATGATAAAAAGATTCAGGAGTGTCAAACGCTCAAGCTTGGGGATGCCCCCATGCACCCCCAAGAAATATTCAAGAAGACTCAAGCGTCTAAGCTTGGGGATGCCCCCATGCATCCCCTTCTCCATCAACATTATCAGTTCGTCTTTCGTTCCACTATATTTTTATCACTTCATGTGTTATGTGCTATGCTTGGAGCGTCTTGCTTTTAGTTTCCTTTTTAGTTTTCTTTAGCTTTTCATAACGAGTTGGAACTCAGCTTTCTTTGTGTGGGAGAGAAACACGCTCCACTTCTACCTAGAACACAACATAGAATTTTCATGTCTATCTTTGTTGTGTGTGTTCTTTGTCTTTCAATAGCTACTATCATGTTCAGCTCTTAGTATTCATGCTTATCTTTTTAAAGAGCTTTTGTTTAGTTGGTTGCTTGAACTCTCTTTAGTTATCATGCTTATCTTATTAAGAGAGTTCGCTTCTGTTGCATTGGTTGATATGTCTATGATAAAAATGCTACGTGCATAATGGTGCTTAGTAGTTCATGTTTTCTTATGGTTAGTCTCAAATAGCTGGGGGGTTCCCAATGTGTTATTGGAGTACCAACATGATTTGTTTGCCTATGATGTGGTATGGTTTAGTAATATCTTCCTTCAAGAATTTATTTTGATTGACTTGGCGTATGCTCACGCATATTTAAGACTGTAAAGAAAGTCTGTCAAGCCTTGATGATCTTTTGTTTCTGAGTAGCAATATAACTTCCATGCCTGATTCAATGTTGCTTTGTCGCTCTGCATGATTATGACCGTCATTGCTCTTTTAGTTGGTCGCTCCCAGTCTTTTGCTAACCTTCGCCTGTACTAAGCGGACTGACTGCTTGTGCATCCAAAATCCTTTAAACCAGTTATGCCATATGAGTCCACCATACCTTCCTATACATGGTATTTACCTGCCATTCCTAACGCAGACTTTCATGTACCATCTCGAAATTATTCAAAAAAAAGCATTCCTATTTTGTGCCTCTGTTTTAGTTCATGAGGAAGTAGTAGTTAATTCATGATCTTTTTAAGTTGGACAAGCTTCACCCCGGGATTGCATGTCTAATGTGCAAACCCATAATACGAGAAGGAACTGGCAAAGAGTGCGCCCGGCTCAAAAATAATATAACAAACAAACCATCCTTCACGCTTTGTTCATGAGAAATCAGAAAACTTTGGCAGTGATAAACAAAGGAGATTAAGAGGATGTGATCGTCCTCATTCGGGAGCCGTTCCTCGAAACTTGTCCATCTCAAGAAGTGATTGAGTTATCTGCTAGCATTCGTTGACGAAACATGCATATCCAAAAAAATATTTATTACTTCTGTTTTTAAAACCAAGAGCTCTGGTACATGCTTTGTCTTTGTTTCCGACTACGGGTTTTCAACCTTGCCAACAAAAGCCACGGTTCGAGAGTCTCCACCTTCTTTTTAAAGCACCAACTATTAAGAGCATGATTGTCATTCTGAGTGTAATGTGCATTGTCCCAAAGTAGCATTGTCTTTTGCATGATTGTGATATCGTTTATTCTGAAATTATTGTATCTAGTCATCACTTAAACCTTGGAGGTGCCCCTGCATTTATGTTTTGCTTCACTAAAGGGGGCAAGCGAGATATCACTTTATCATATTTGCACACCATGATCATTACAAATCTATTTGATGTTTCAGTATCATATTGTAAAACTTTCAGTTCTTTGTGATTTTCTCATGAGACAACTTAATTACTACAGATTCATTGTCTCAGTAAGCTTTTGTCATATGACTATGAAAAGTCCTATATGGTTAATAGCATGTCACCACAGAAATTATTCTTGTTATCATTTACCTACTCGAGGATGAGCAGGAATTAAGCTTGGGGATGTTGATACGTCCAAAACGTATCTATAATTTCTGCTTGCTCCATGCCTCTTTTGGGTGATATTGCTATGATATTTATACACTTCCATACACTTTTGATCATATTTGGACTAACCTATTAACTCAGTGCACCCCAGTGCCAGTTTCTGTTTTCTGCTGTTTTTGTATTTCAGGTCTTCCCATCACGTAAACTGCCAGAAAAATCCCGGAAAAATTATATAAAAAATCAGCGTTCCGGAAGCTTCCACACGGTCGAAGTAGGGCCGGAGGGGGGCCACCAGGGCTCCAGGCGCCCTGGTGGCGCGGCCCCATCCTGGCCGCGCCGGAGGGGCGCCTGGGCCCCCGAGGCCTCCGCTGATGCCCCCCTTTGGCATATATTTTACACGCGTCCCGAAACCCTCGAGACGGGAACCCTTTTTCGCGATCTCATCTCTGTTCCGCCGCCGCCGCGCTTCCAAGATCGGGAGCACCAGGAGAACTCTTCCCGGCACCCTCCCGAAGGGGAGGATCACCACCGGGAGCCTCTCCACCACCATGGACGCCTCCCGGATGAGTTGTGAGTAGTCTCCCTTGGACCATGGGTCCATGACCAGTAGCTATGTGATGTTCTCCTCCCCTTCTTGTGCTTCACTAATTAGACCTCGTGAGCTGCCCTACATGATCGAGGCACATATGTAATCCTTATGCTGTTGCTATGATGAGTTTACTGGGATCCGATGGATTGTGAGATTATGTTCAGATTGTGTTTGAGTAATATATTTGATTTACCTCTTTTATATTTATGTTCATAAGTAATTCTTGCATGTTCTCCGTTGCTATTTATTGCTTTGGCCAAGTAGTAGGTAGTGACTCCAAGAGGGAACGTTATGCTCGATTGTGGGTTCATGCCCCTCGATGACTAGCTTGAGTGACAGAAACATGAGTCTAGGGGATGTGCTGTTGCCACAAGGGGGAAAACAACGGTGCTTGTGCCCGCGGGTGCAAGGATTGTTTACTTTACGCAAAGTTCTTTTAATGCAGTTGTCTGTTGCTTTGAGTTTACACTATGGGTGGGACTCGCAACTTAATACCAGCGAGATGTTCTGGATAGATATCTCAAGGTGGATGATTAGTAGTAGATGCAGATGGATTTCGGTCTACTTGCCTTGGCGTACCGCCCATGCTTTGAACCTCTACCTTTCTTGCAACATAGTTAGCATTGGTTTGCGCACATAATTCTGTCAATTGCCCAGCTGTAATTCGTTTACCTCACATAGCTGTTTTATCGTCTTTTGGGAGAGAGACATCACTAGTGAACATCATGGGACCCCGGTCCATATTACCATCACTGATCACATCCGCTATTTACTTTCTGTTTTTACTTACTATTTGCATCAATACCTATCACTATTATCACTTGCGTTTGATCCTTTGTAAATGACAAGGCCGGAGGGATTGACAACCTCTCTGTACTCGTTGGGAGAAAGTTATTTGTATCTGTGTGCAGGTCCACGTTGATTGCTGATATATGGCGTCGTTAGCAGTTAACACCTTCTTGTTGAAACTGGGAGTCTCAGGGGAAATCGATCCTTGGTATCTTTGCCAAGGGAAAACTTCCGCTACACTGCATCTCAAACCTTCCACTTGGGGTAACCAACGAGGGGAGAGAAGCCATCAGGAGCTGGTGGCGTGGCACTGGAGAACGGGCGCGTCGACCTGTAGAGGAGGGCGCGCTCCTGGCCGGCGCTGGAGATGCGGCGGGCAAGCCGCTGGAGGAAGGGGCGCGGGACGCTGGCTGTCGTCGCTGGCGATGCGTCAAGGCGAGGTGCTCGGGCGCTGGAAGGTGAGGCAGGGGCGCCTGGGAGGCGCTGGGAGGGCCCTGGCTGGAGGCCGGAGGGAAGGGCGCAGGGCGCTGCGGGATGAGCGACGGCGGCTGAGGGAGGGAGCGGGGCGCCGGGCTCTCTGGGAGAGGGCGAGGAGAACGAGGGTTCGAGGAGATGGGATCGGGGAGATCAAGAGGGAGAGTGCGGCGCAGAGGAGGAAGGAGCGATGCGGTCGGGTGCGGCTAGGGTTACGGGGCGGCTAGCCAGGAGGCCAGATGGGCCAGGAGGAATTGGGCCGGGGCGGTTGGCTGATGGGCTGAGATGGCCTAGAGGCCTAGTGGCCGGCTGGACTGGCTGCTGGGCCTCAGCTCCTCTCTCTCTATTAATCTCTTTTCTTTAGCAGAATTTAAAAAATAGAGAGAGAGAGCAACATCTAAAAAGAAAAGAGGACAAGGACAAGAAAATAAATGATGGAACATTTTTGTAAGGCTTTAAGGAATATTACCAACCCAACAAAAATGGTTCCAACAAAATAGGGAAGTGCAAACTAAAATATTTAGCTTGCCTTAAGGAGTTTGAAAGGAGTCTAGGCTTTAGGAGGAGCCTCGATAAAAGGGAAAAGGATAGAAGAGACGGTTTGGCGGTGAAACTTGAAGTGAAATAGGCATGGGGAAAATTATGCAAGTGTGTTGGGTTAATTCCAAACAAATGGAATATTTTATAATATAGCTCCCTAAATATTGGGAGGATATGTTTTGAAGAGAAGTCATCCTTCCCTCGAATTAAATGGACCGAAGGTCCACACAATTTATTTAAGTTGAGATGCAAAATAAATATGACATGATGGCATGATGACATGATGCAATGCAAAATAAATAAAGCAAGCACAAAAGAAACACGCGGGAGAACTCGGAACATCTGGAATCTTCTGGAATCTTCTGGGACGTCGGTCTTCGGGCGTCACAACCGCCTGTCAAGTTTCGTCGCGTTCGGAGTTCGTTTGATAGCCCAACGGTTAACCGCGTTAACCGCCGGAAGCCTCTTCTCTTTTGGCCCAGCACCACTTTCACACAGCCCACCTAGCCCATTTTAACCCCTCCATGCTCTTGGCCGTTCGATCACGATCGCGTGTCCGTGAACGGCTCCTCATTTGGACACTCCTAGCTCCCTCTACCTATAAATATGTGCCTCCCCTCCATTTTTCGCGCAGATCAAACCCTACCCCCGTCCTCCTCCGCGCAGCCGGACATGTCCAGCCGCCTCCCTCACTGCAGCCAATCCGGGGCTGCCACCTCAGCAAGCCACCGCCCCCGGACGAATCACGCGGCGCCACGTGGCCAGCCAGGCACCTCCCACCGCCGCGGCCCTCCGAGCCCATCGCGGGCCCGACGAGCCGATCCGCCAGCCGCAGCTCCTCAGCGCCCCGCCGCCCTTCGCCTCCGTCGCTGGCGCGCGCCCCCGCCGCCGCGCCGGACTCGCATCACCGCGACCCCGCCCCTGCTCGCCGGAGCGCCGCCGTTCCAGGGCCTCGCGGGCCGTCCTCCCGCCGGATCCCGCCGCCTCGACCCAGCCAGCTCCGCCGTCGCACCCTCGCCAGATCCGGTGGTCCCAAGGCCGGATCCGCCTCGCCGGCCCCCCTCCAGCCCCCCTCCGGCCGTTCCCGGCCTCTTCTCGCCGGAGCAACGGCGGCCGCCTGTCATGGCCTCGCTCGACCTCGCTCGGTCGGGCGAGGAACACGATCCAGCCGCCAGCGCTCCGCGTGGGGCAACCCGAGCGCCGCCGCGTCCCGCGTGGCCTCCCCTTGCCAAGCCCGAGGCCCAGCCGCGCCCTCACCGGCCCAGGCGGCCTCCCTCGCCTCTCCTCCGCTCATGGGCCGAAGCCCACCGGCCTGCCCTGCGCCAGCCGGGCCCCTCTCCTCCTCCGTTCTGGGCTCGGCCCATGGTGAGCAGCCTCTTAAACCTCGCCCGTGCACGTTTTAGCTAATTTACGCCTGTTGTGTTTTTTTCCTAGTGTCATTTTTGTGCTAAGTCCCAGAAATGCTTATTATATGTGCATGTTTGCATAGTGATAACTTTTTGTGTGCTTATCCAAATTGAGTGAATGATATGTCAAAATGATCGTGGTGATATGCTCTACTCTTTGTTCCATTGTGCCATGCTTGTTTGAGTTTATTTAGATGCTCTAATCTCTGTTGCAAGAATGCTACTTGTTATAAACTGCTGCTACTTGTTATTTTCATGCCATGTTTGAGATATGATAACTTGGTGCATGTTTATCCAAATGATGCAAATGATATGTCAAAATGTTCATTGTGAAGTGTACTACATGATGGTTGCTGTAGCATGCTTGTTTGAGTCCATCTTGCCATGTTAATCTCTGTTGCAAAAGTGCATTTGGCTGTTATGTGCTGAAACTTGTTATGAGATGCTGATTTCACATGCTCGTTGCTATTGATGTGTTTGTCTTCATGCCACGTGTTTAGATGTTTTAGAAGCACCATTATATGGTCTTTGCTGTGGTGCATTTAACTTTCCATGATATGCCTTGGGTTGGCTTAAACATGCTTGTAAACATGCCATGTTGTTAATGTTGTTTTATACTTAGTGAAAAACTGCTAAGTTTGGAATCTGTTATATCCTGATGCTATGTTTGCTTGATGCCCTAGGCAAATCCATGTTAGTTTTGGGGTGGCCTTTGATCATTCCTTGTTCTACATGTTGTTGTCTATCCATTCATGCCCTTACTTGCTCATATGACCTGTTGTAGCTTATTTATTTCTTGCCCTCAAGTTGCTATAAAATATAACTGTCAGGTTTTTAACATCATGATCAAAATGTTGTAGCTTGTTGCTATTGATCCATGCCTCCTATGGAGTTGCTCCAATGGAGTTGTTTGCTGTAGGATATGTCTACTACATGTCCATGCTCTTTATGTTCTTATTAGAGTTGATATGCATGTTGTTTTGTGCCGCCGAAGGCAGCATCGTGATGATATTTTTGCCTTCCCAGATTTTGACAAAGTCTGGAATATTTTATTGCAACTTGCCATGCTTGTTTAAATGTGTACCAGCAAGCTATTGGGTGTGTTGTAAATTCCTACTTGTTAAGTAACATGTCTACTTCAGATCCATGCCTCTTGTTAACATGCTTGGGTGTTGTAGCTTATATTTACCTTGCTCCAAAGTTGCTATGTGGCTGTTAACTTCAGCTTGTTGTTATATCTTGTTTCATGTGTATCTTTTAGCCCTTTGCTCCGTTTTGGGTGTGCCTTATATGAAACTTGTGTGATTTTGCATGTAGAATCATAATATCATGTTGTTTACATGTTTGGAGTGTGTTTGCTTGATGTTTGGGTGCATCTTGCACCGTTGCCTTGCTTGTCTTGTTTTGCTCATATCTTCTAGAACGTAGCTCCGAATTAAACAAACTTTATATGAAACCTGACTAGAATTTCGTGTAGATTATCATGTTGCATGTTAACCTGCTGTTTAACAACTTTAACTTAAGGTTTGTTCAGATCTGGACTAACTTCAAAATATGCATATGAGGACTTACCGGTTTTATTATATGTAGTTTCCGGCCTCATTTAAACTTGTTGACTTGTGTTGTTTTTCTGTGCTGCCTGCCTTGCCATGTATTGCATCATATTTTAGACTTGTCTTGCATCATATTTGCTTGAGCATATTGTCATGTTCTTGTGTTGTTTTTCTGTGCTTCCTACCTTGCCGTGTATTGCTTCCTATATAGACTTGTCTTACATCATACTTGCTTGAGCATATTGTCATGTTCTTGTGTTGTTTTCCTGTGCTTCCTACCTTGCCATGTATTGCTTCCTGTATAGACTTGTCTTGCATCATACCTTGCCATGTATTTCATCATATATAGACTTGTGTTGTTCTTGTGTGCTTCCTACCTTGCCATGTATTGCATCATATATAGACTTGTTGTGCATCATATGTAGAATTGTTTTGCATCATACTTGGTTGAGCATATTGTCATGTTGTTGTGTTGTGTGTTTACCGTATTGCTTGCTTCTTCTCGTTAGTGCTTGTTCCGTTGCGATCGTGAGGATTCGCCCGTCTACCCGTGGTTCTTCTTCAAGGCTTCTTCTTCGTCTTCTCCATGGATCCGTTTCTTCTTCCTTGCGGGATCTCAGGCAAGATGACCATACCCTTGGATACCTTTACTATCATTGCCATGCTTAGTGTCTCGATGCTATCGTTATATGTCGCGCTACCCATCATTTATGTCAGCCCCTCTCCTTGTCACCATGAAACCTCTAACCTTTGAAACCTTCCTAGCAAAACCATTGTTTGGCTAAGTTACCCGCTTGCTCAGCCCCTCTTATAGCGTTGTTAGTTGCAGGTGAAGATGAAGAACGTTCCATGTTGGAACTTGTTGTTGGAATATCACAATATCTATTATTATATTAACACACCTATATACTGGGCATGGGTGGAAGGCTTGGCCTTTTGCTCGGTGTTTTGTTCCACTCATGCCACCTTAGGCGCCAATAAACCGGCATTATGTTCCTTGATTTTGCGTTCCTTACACGGTTGGGTATATGGGGACCCCTTGACACTTCGTCTTTGAATAAAACTCCTCCAGCAAGGCCAAACATTGGTTTTAATTTGCCTCATAATAACAACTTAATTAATTAATTAAATTGCATAGGGGGTCGTGTCCCCGAGTATTCTTTCTACATAGCAGGGGGGCCAGTGCTGATGGTGTTGGTCCCAAACGGGGAGTATGCGGGGCCACATTGGGGAAACCCGAGGGCTGGTTTTACTCGTATAATCGCCCATCCGGACGTGGCCTGAGACGAGATACGCGCGGCTACTATCAGGGTATCGGCATGCCGGGAGGTCTTGCTGGACTTGTTTTACCATTGTCGAAATGTCTTGTGCACCGGGATACCGAGCCTGATCGGATTTCCCTAAGATAAGGGGTAATAATTATTATTACTTCAGCTGATCGTGAGAGCTTGTGATGGGCTAAGTTGGGACACCCCTGCAGGGTTATGATCTTTCGAAAGCCGTGCCCGCGGTTATGTGGCAGATTGGAATTTGTTAATGTCCGGTTGTAGAAAACTTGACAGAGGATCCGAAGTAAAACACACAACTATGTGAGTAACTGTGACTGTCTCTTTTCACTTTGAGAAGAGAACACGGTGGGGTTATGTTTGACTCGTAGGTAGTTCAGGATCTTTAGCGATCATTACTAGTTTGCGACCGTTTGCGTAGATGCTCATCTTATTCTTGTACTCGTAAGTTAGCCACCATATATATTGCTTAGCCGCTGCTGCAACCTCACCACTTTACCTCTTCCTACCCATTAAGCTTTGATAGTCTTGTTACCCATGGTTATGGGATTGCTGAGTCCTCGTGGCTCACAGATACTACAACAACAGTTGCAGGTGCAGGTTTCCGATGTCTTGACATGAGAGCGATGATCGTTGTGTTGGAGTTCTTTCTTCTTCTTCTTCTTCTTCTTCTTCTTCTTCTTCTTCAGTCTTGGGTTAGGTTCCGGGTCGGCAGCCTGGGATAGCAGATGGATGTCGTTGTGCTTTTCTTGTTTGCATCCGTAGTCGGATGCCTTGTATTGATGATGTTGTATTCATGTGACTTGTATGTATTGTTGTATCCCCCATGTATGTATGTAATGGTACGATGTAATGATATCCATCTTGCTAAGCGCCCGAAATGCGGTTGTGCCCCAATCACGTAAGTGTCACGTGATCGGGATAGAATCGCATCTTGGGCCTGACAGGGTATATCCACCCCCCCCCCCTCGTGTTGAAGTTATCGGGAGGGGTATATCAACGACGACAGACCCCCGCCCCCTCATGTCGAAGTTATCGGGGAGGGGGTATATCAACCCCCGCACCCTCATGTCGAAGTTATCGGGTAGGGGGGTATATATCGACCCCCCACCCCCCTCATCATGCATATATAGCTACCACATACATATATACATTGAATTTTTTTACATATATGCAACAAAAACATTAATACACATGAACAAAAATTAATATAAAAAAATTATATATAGCCATATACATACATATACACATTATATATACATACATATACACATTATATATACATATGCTCTGAACATATATATATATCCATATACATACATATATACACATTATATATACATATGAAAAAAAAATAAAAAAAGTGCCGGGGCGGCGCGGCGGCTCACAGTGGCTGGCAACGACGACGGCGACAGCGGGGGCGGCGAGGGCGCCGGCGTGCGGGGGCGGGCCGCGGGCAGGGGCTCGGGCGCGGGGCTGGGGGCCGGCGCGGCGACGGCGTAGTCGGGCACTGGCGGCGGCGACGACGACGAGGGGCGCGGGCGACGGCGACGAGGAGAAGGGCGTCGGCGTCGGCGAGGGTGAGGCGACAGTGACGGCGGGGGCGGTGTCGGCGTCGGGGCAGCCTGGTGGCGTCGGCGTCGCGGCGGAGATGAGACTGAAATTTCCTAAGTGTAGCCTTATATAGTAATGCCTTTAGTCCCGGTTTGTGCCACAAACCGGGACTAAAGGTGGGCATTAGTCCCGGTTGGTGCCACCAATCGGGACCAAAGGACATTTTCAGCAGCCCGAAGGGCGGGAAGCGGCGGCCTCTGGTCCCGGTTGGTGGCACCAACCGGGACCAAAGGCCTTGTGCTGGCGCGGGTGTGGTGGGATGTTTAGTCCCACCTCGCTAGTTGAGAGAGCTCGGGTGTGGTTTATAAGCGCTGCTGCGCCAACCCACTAGAGCTCCTCTCAACTGCAGGCTTACGGGCCTAATTTGTACACTGCTATGCCTGTTGGGCCTGCTAGGCCTTCTGCGGGCCTGAATCCTGGCCCATGATTGGGTTTCTAGTCGTATTCAGGTCGTGCTGGCCCAGTAGGTGGCATTTTTTTTCTTTTTTTCTATTTTTTTTCATTTCTACGTAGAACTAAATACTTATAGTTTTTTAGTGATTTCTTTTTTCTTTTAGGTCACAAAAATTATAAACTTTCTGTTAGTGCCATTAGTTTTAAAATTTGAATAGTTTAAATTTGAATTTTTTAAAATTTGTGTGAATCACTAGTTTATGAATAACTTTACTATAAAAATTGATTTTTGAGTCATTCTTTTTCTTGCTATTTAATATTACTGTGTTTTATCATTATACTCAATTTGATAATTTTAGTTAGTCATAACAAATATTATAGGCATTTTTTTCTTTTTTGCTATTTATTTTTTCATTTCTACTTAGAACTAAATACTTATAGTTTTTTAGTGATATCTTTTTTCTTTTAGGTCACAAAAGTATAAACTTTCTGTTAGTGCTATTAGTTTTAAAATTTGAATAGTTTAAATTTGAATTTTTTAAAATTTGTGTGAATCACAAGTTTGTGATTAACTTTACTAAAAAAATGAACATAGATGCACCTATAGAGAGAATTCAACCTAAATTCATAATCAATTTCTATGAATTTCAGAGAAATTCGTTATGAATTTAGGTCAAATTACCTGTATAGGGGCATCTATTTTCACTTTGAGAGGAGCTCAACAAGGCAGAGAGGGACGTGCTTATAAACCGGTGTGGGCGCCCTTCGGTTGGCGAGGTGGGACTAAACTCTGAGTGCAACAGGACCAACCCTTTAGTCCCGGTTTGTGGCATAAACCGGGACTAATGGTCATGGGCTAGGGGCGAGCCCTATTTTTTTTCCAGTTTTTTTGTTCTGTTTTCTGCATTATTTATTTTCTTTTGTTTTTTGCTTTATTTTTTAATTATAAACTTTCTGTTAGTGCCATTAGTTTTCAAATTTGAATAGTTAAAATTGGAATTCTTTGAAATTTGTGTGCATCACAAGTTTGTGGTTAACTTTACTAAAAAAATGAACATAGATACACCTATAGAGAAAATTCGACCTAAATTCATAGTTTTCAAATGAACTCTGAAAAAGTTGGCATAGCATGTGCATGTACAAAACGGACAATGGTATCATACTCGTCTGTTACAAAGTTGGCATGGTATCATCATAATAGTTGCGGAAAAAAGTCTTCACTTTTTCTTCGCTTGTGTCATTTGCTTATTGCGTCGTAACTATGGATAATCTTCATCGTTTATCAGGATACTTGGGTCAGCCTTGACTTTGAAGGGAGGAATTTCATGAAACTTTTCATAATCTTCAGATATGTCTGTCTTGCCCTCCACTCCGAGGATGTCCCTTTTTCCTGAAAAAACTATGTGGCGCTTTGGCTCATCATATTATGTATTCGCTTCCTTATCTTTTCTTTTTCTTGGTCTGGTAGACATGTCCTTCACATAGATAACATGTGCCACATCATTGGCTAGGATGAACGGTTCGTCAGTGTACCCAAGATTTTTCAGATCCACTGTTGTCATTCCGTACTGTGGGTCTACCTGTACCCCGCCTCCTGACAGATTGACCCATTTGCACTTAAACAAAGGGACCTTAAAATCATGTCCGTAGTCAAGTTCCCATATGTCCACTATGTAACCATAATATGTGTCCTTTCCCCTCTCGGTTGTTGCATCAAAGCGGACACCGCTGTTTTGGTTGGTGCTCTTTTGATCTTGGTCAATCGTGTAAAATGTATTCCCATTTATCTCGTATCCTTTGTAAATCAATACAGTCAAAGATGGTCCCCTGGACAACAAGTACAGCTCATCACAAACAGTGTTGTCACCTCTGAGATGTGTTTACAACCAACTGCTGGAAGTCCTGATGTGTTCATATGTAATCCAGTCGTCGCACTGCTCCGGGTGTTTGGAGCGCAGACTGTTCTTGTGTTCATCGACATACGGGGTCACCAAGGTAGAGTTCTGTAGAACTATGTAGTGTGCTTGAGACCAAGAATATCCGTCCCTTCATATTATTGAGTCCCTTCCAAGCGTGCCTTTTCCAGTCAGTCTCCCCTCATACCGCGATTTAGGGAGACCTATCTTATTAAGGCCAGGAATGAAGTCAACACAAAACCCGATGACATCCTCTGTTTGATGGCCCATGGAGATGCTTCCTTCTGGCCTAGTGGACATATTTCTTTAGGACTCCCATGAACCTCTCAAAGGGGAACATATTGTGTAGAAATACGGGCCCCAGAATGACAATCTCGTCGACTAGATGAACTAGGACGTGCGTCATGATATTGAAGAAGGATGGTGGGAACACCAGCTCGAAACTGACAAGACATTGCGCCACATCACTCATTAGCCTTGGTACGATTTCTGGATCGATCACCTTCTGAGAGATTGCATTGAGGAATGCACATAGCTTCACAATGGCTAATCGGGCGTTTTCCGGTAGAAGCCCCCTCAATGCAACCGGAAGCAGTTGCGTCATAATCACATGGCAGTCATGAGACTTTAGGTTCTGGAACTTTTTCTCTAGCATATTTATTATTCCCTTTATATTCGACGAGAAGCTAGTCGGGACCTTCATACTGAGCAGGCATTCAAAGAAGATTTCTTTCTCTTCTTTCGTAAGAGCGTAGCTGGCAGGACCTTCATACTGCTTCGGAGGCATGACGTCTTTTTCGTGCAAACGATGCAGGTCCTCCCGTGCCTCAGGTGTATCTTTTGTCTTTCCATACACGCCCAAGAAGCCTAGCAGGTTCACGCAAAGGTTCTTCGTCACGTGCATCACGTCGATTGAAGAGCGGACCTCTAGGTCTTTCTAGTAGGGTAGGTCCCAAAATATAGATTTCTTCTTCCACATGGGTGTGTGTCCCTCAGTGTCATTCGGAACAGCTAGTGCGCCGGGACCCTTTCCAAAGATTACGTGTAAATAATTGACCATAGCAAGTACGTGATCACCGGTACGCATGGCAGGCTTCTTCCGGTGATCTGCCTCACCTTTGAAATGCTTGCCTTTCTTTCGACATTGATGGTTGGTCGGAAGAAATCGACGATGGCCCAGGTACACATTCTTCCTGCATTTGTCTAGGTATATACTTTCAGTGTCATCTAAACAGTGCGTGCATGCGTGGTATCCTTTGTTTGTCTGTCCTGAAAGGTTACTGAGAGCGGGCCAATCGTTGATGGTCACGAACAGCAATGCCTTTAGGTTAAATTCCTCCTATCTGTGCTCATCCCACGCACGTACACCGTTTCCATTCCACAGCTGTAAAAGTTCTTCAACTAATGGCCTTAGGTACACATCAATGTCGTTGCCGGGTTGCTTAGGGCCTTGGATGAGAACTGGCATCATAATGAACTCCCGCTTCATGCACATCCAAGGAGGAAGGTTATACATACATAGATTCACGGGCCAGGTGTTGTGATTGCTGCTCTGCTCCCCAAAAGGATTAATGTCATCCGCGCTTAAAGCAAACCATATGTTCCTCGGGTCCTTTGCAAACTCCTCCCAGTACTTTCTCTCGATTTTTCTCCACTGCGACCCGTCAGCGGGTGCTCTCAACTTCCCGTCTTTCTTACGTTCCTCACTGTGCCATCGCATCAACTTGGCATGCTCTCCGTTTCTGAATAGATGTTTCAACCGTGGTATTATAGGAGCATACCACATCACCTTCGCAGGAACCCTCTTCCTGGCGGGCTGGCCGTCAACATCACCAGGGTCATCTCGTCTCATCTTATACCGCAATGCACCGCATACCGGGCATGCGTTCAGATCCTTGTATGCACAGCGGTAGAGGATGCAGTCATTAGGGCATGCATGTATCTTCTGCACCTCCAATCCTAGAGGGCATACGACCTTCTTTGCTGCGTATGTACTGTCGGGCAATTCGTTATCCTTTGGAAGCGTCTTCTTCAATATTTTCAGTAGCTTCTCAAATCCTTTGTCAGCCACAGCATTCTCTGCCTTCCACTGCAGCAATTCCAGTACGGTACCGAGCTTTGTGTTGCGATCTTCGCAATTGGGGTACAACCCTTTTTTGTGATCCTCTAACATGCGATCGAACTTCAGCTTCTCCTTTTGACTTTCGCATGGCGTCCTTGCATCGACAATGACCCGGCGGAGATCATCATCATCGGGCACATCGTCTGGTTCCTCTTGATCTTCAGTAGCTTCACCCGTTGCAGCATCATTGGGCACATCGTCTGGTTCCTCTTGATCTTCACCAGCTCCCCCAATTGCAGCATCACCGTATTCAGGGGGCACATAGTTGTCATCGTACTCTTATTCTTCGCCGTCTTCCATCATAACCCCTATTTCTTCGTGCCTCGTCCAAACATTATAGTGTGGCATGAAACCCTTGTAAAGCAGGTGGGAGTGAAGGATTTTCCGGTTAGAGTAAGACATCGTATTCCCACATTTAGTGCATGGACAACACATAAAACCATTCTGCTTGTTTGACTCAGCCGGATCGAGAAACTCATGCACGCCCTTAATGTACTCGGAGGTATGTCTGTCATCGTACATCCATTGCTGGTTCATCTGCGTGCATTATATATAATTAAGTGTGTCCAAAACCATTACAGAACATCATAAATAGATAATTAAGTGACCAAATTAATAGAAGTTCATCATCACATTAAAACCAAAGTACATACATAGTTCTCATCTAACAACATATAGCTCTCTAGAGCATCTAATTAATTTTCACCATACATTGAAACTATGTAAAACATTTCAATGCGAAAACAAATGCGATCATAATCGCATCCAAGGTAACAATTGATCCAACGGCATAATGATACCAAGCCTCGGTATGAATGGCATATTTTCTAATCTTTCTAATCTTCAACCGCATTGCATCCATCTTGATCTTGTGATCATCGACGACATCCACAACATGCAACTCCAATATCATCTTCTCCTCCTCATTTTTTTTTATTTTTTCCTTCAAGAAATTGTTTTCTTCTTCAACTAAATTTAACCTCTCGACAATAGGGTCCATCTTGATCTTGAGATCATCGACGACTTCCGCAACATGCAACTCCAATTCCATCTTCTCCTCCTCCGTTTTTTCCAATTTTTTCTTCAAGGAAATGTTTTCCTCTTCAACTAAATTTAACCTCTCAGAGGGTCGTTTGGAATTTCCGGTTCAACTACCTCCTAGACATATAAAAACATCTATGCATGTCAGGTTGGTTGGCATAATTGTCATAAACACTAAAACAAATATTTATAAATTAAAGATAATATACCACATCTGAATCGTAGACAGGACGAGGGCCCACGTGGGCGGATATCAAAACCATCGCACTATATAATAACAAGCAATAATAAACGTAAGAAAATTAGACAAATATCTATCTAAAGCAATAATAAAAGTAAGAAAAGCATGGACATAACAAGAGGCTCACCACGGTGGTGCCGGTGACGAGATCGGCGGGGGCGATCGACGGCGGCGAAGACGGGGATGGGACGTGACGGACCGCTAAACCTAGACAAATCTCGGAGAAAATGGTGCTTGGAGTTCGAGCTTCGAGAGGAGAAAAGCTTCACGGTGGTGCCGGTGACGAGATCGGCGGGGGCGATCGACGGCGGCGAAGACGGGGATGGGACGTGGCTCGGGCATTCCATCGAACACGTTGTGTGCATAGGAGGTGAGCTAGAGCACCACCAAGCCCTCCCCCCCTCAGCCAGAAAAAACAGAGCAGTGTGCTCTGCTCTTATGCGAGGGGGTATATATAGGCACTTCATTGGTCCCGGTTGGTGACATGAACCGGGACTAAAGGGGAGCCTTTGGTCCCGATTCAAGTCACCAACCGGGACCAATGGTGGTGGGCCAGGAGCAAGGCCCATTGGTCCCGGTTCGTCCCACCAACCGGGACCAAAAGGTCCAGACGAACCGGGACCAATGGCCCACGTGGCCCGGCCGGCCCCCTGGGCTCACGAACCGGGTCCAATGCCCCCATTGGTCCCGGTTCTGGACTGAACCGGGACTAATGGGCTGACCTGGCCTAGACCATTGCCCCGTTTTCTACTAGTGATGGCTCCCAAGTTATATTGTCTATCACCTAATACAGCACTCTTGAGAACACTAAGATCAGGGACACACATGTGGCAAGCCTCATCTTTACCATTTATGCATCTACCAATAAAGAGAGCAAAGTACTGAATAGCAGGAAAATGAATGCTCTCTATGGTAGCTTGTGTGATTTCTCTAGATTCCCCCACAGTGATACTAGCAAGGAAGTCTCTATATTCAGATTTGCGAGGATCACCCATACCGCCCCACTGCAGGAGCTTACAAGCATCATTAAAATCCTCTAAGTGCATGGTGTAAGATTTACCATAAAGGTCAAACAGGACAGTGTGAGAATTACGTGAAGATGAAAATTTAAACCTTCTCACAAAGGTATCAGTTAAGTAACGATATTGAGGGCACTTATCTTGTATGAAGCCCTCGAGGTCAGCGTTGCGCACATATGCATCAAATTCCTCCTTAATGCCAACTTGAACCATAAATTCGTCTGACGGCCATTCACAAGGCCGCACTTCAGCTTCCCTCGGTAGTTCATCGTCCGGCTCACGAATCGCGAGCCTTGGTCCTTTCTTCCTTGAAGAACCACCTTGGAAGATTTTCCTATGCATTTTTCTGAAATTTTTAGTAACTCAAAATAAAAGTTAACCAAACTCAACAAGATTGATAGCCACAACTCCTACAAGTGCCTAGAGACTATATCATGCATTATAACTACTTGGGTCCAAATAAATTTGACATGCAAGCTCAAGAACAAGGTCACCACAACAACAAAACTTTGCAATAAATAAATCACTAGAACAAAAACTAATTGGACCAATGGAGGAGTCACATACCAAGGAACAATCTCCCCAAACAGTTTTGTGCATGGAGCTTTGAGCAAGGAGATCGAAAATGGCAACAAGATGAGCTAGAACTCGTGCTTGAGCTGGTTGGTGATTTTTTGGGAGGAAGAAGAAGGGTATGGGTGCAGGAATAAGTGGAGGGGGGCACGTGGGGCCCACGACGCAGGGGGGCGCGCCCTAGACCCTCGTGGCCAGGTGCTGGCTCCCCTCGTTGTGTTTTTTGTGCCATATATTCTCAAATATTCTAGAAAAAATCATATTTCATTTTCAGGGCATTTGGAGAACTTTTATTTTTAGGGTATTTTTTCATTGCACAGATAAGTCTGGAAACATACAGAAAATACTATTTTTGCTTTATTAATCCTGATTAACAGAAAGTAAAAGGAGGGTACAGAAGGTTGTGCTATCTAGATTCACCTATCTCATGCTCATCAAAAGGAATCCATTAACAAGGTTGATCAAGTCTCGTTAATAAACTCTTTCCGAATAACATGAAACCGGAGAATTTTCAAACAACACTAGGTTACCTCAATGGGGATATGTATGTCCCCAACAATAAGAATATCATATGTCTTCTTGACAGTAGGAATAGAAAATTCAAAACCTCCAATAGTAATAGTTGAAATTTTTCCAATATACATACTGTGGACCTGAGGTTGTTTCCTCGGAAAGTGAACCGTATGCTCATTACCATTGACATGAAAAGTGACATTGCCTTTGTTGCATCAATAACAGCCCCTGCAGTATTCAGAGAGGGTCTACCAAGGATAATAGACATACTATCGTCCTCGGTAATATCAAGGATAACAAAGTCCGTTAGAATAGTAACATTTGCAACTACAATAGGCACATCCTCACAAATACCGGCAGGTATAGCATTGATTTATCAGCCATTTGCAAAGATATTTCAGAAGGTGTCAAGTTACTCAAGTCAAGTCTACGATATAAAGAGAGAGGCATAACACTAACACCGGCTCCAAGATCACATAAGGCAGTTTTAACATAGTTTCCTTTAATGGAGCAAGGTATAGTAGGTACTCCCGGATCTCCTAGTTTCTTAGGTATTCCACCTTTAAAAGTGTAATTGGCAAGCATGGTGGAAATTTCTACTTCGGCTATCTTTCTTTTATTGGTAATGATATCTTTCATATACTTAGCATAATGATTTGTTTTGAGCATATCAGTCAAACGCATACGCAAAAAGATAGGTCTAATCATTTCAGCAAAGCGCTCAAAATCCTCATCATCCTTTTTCTTCGATGGTTTCGGAGGAAAAGGCATGGGTTTCTGAACCCATTGTTCTCTTTCCCTACCGTGTTTCCTAGCAACAAAGTCTCTCTTATCATAACGTTGATTCTTTGATTGTGGGTTATCAAGACCAATAGCAGGTTCAATCTCTACATCATTATCATTGCTAGGTTGAGCATCATCATGAACATCATCATTAACATTATCACTAGGTTCATGTTCATTACCAGATTGTGTCTCAGCATCAAAAATAAATATATCATTGGGATTCTCAGGTGTGTCAGCTACAGGTTCACTAGAAGCATGCAAAGTCCTATCATTTTTCTTTTTCTTCTTCTTAGAAGAACTAGGTACACCTAAATTAGTTCTCTGAGAATCTTGCTCAATTCTCTTAGGGTGGCCTTCAGGATATAGAGGTTCCTGAGTCATTCTGACACCTCTAGTCACAACTCTAATTGCAT
The DNA here is from genome assembly GCA_902687465.1 of Secale cereale. Taxonomy (NCBI): domain Eukaryota; kingdom Viridiplantae; phylum Streptophyta; class Magnoliopsida; order Poales; family Poaceae; genus Secale; species Secale cereale. The sequence continues at coordinate 718,013,980 of LR738713.1, read as the reverse complement.
TATCATTATTATCATTATTCTTACTATTTAATTCATTGAGCAAATCATTCTGAGCCTTAAGTACTTGTTCTACTTGAGTTGTAACCATGGAAGCATGTATAGTAATAAGTTTCAATTCACCTTTAACTCTAGACATATAATCACTCAAGCATTCAATCATATAAGCCCTATGTTGCAATTGTCTACCAACATAAGCATTGAAGTTTTCTTGCTTCACAATAAAATTGTCAAACTCATCTAAGCATTGGCTAGCAGACTTATAACGAGGAATCACCTTCATCAAATCTATAAATAGAATTTACCTTTACTACCTGTGCCGGGTTATAAAGACCATGTATTTCTTCAATAGGTGGTAAATTCTTGACATCTTCAGCTTTAATACCTTTTTCTTTCATAGATTTCTTTGCCTCTTGCATATCTTCACGACTGAGAAACAGAACTCCCCTTTTCTTTGGAGTTGGCTTAGGGGTTGGTTCAGGAAGTGTCCAATTATTTTCATTGGCTAGCATATTATTCAATAGTAATTCAGCTTGATCAACTGTTCTTTCCCTGAAAACACAACCATCACAACTATCCAGGTGGTCTCTCGAAGCATTGGTTAGTCCATTATAAAAGACATCAAGTATATCATTCCTCTGAAAAGAATGGTCAGGCAAAGCATTAAGTAATTGGAGAAGCCTCCCCCAAGCTTGTGGGAGACTCTCTTCTTTAGTTTGCACAAAGTTATATATTTCCTGTAAGGCAGCTTGTTTCTTATGAGCGGGAAAATATTTAGCAGAAAAGTAATGCATCATATCCTGAGGACTATGCACACAACCAGGATCAAGAGAATTAAACCAAGTCTTAGCATTACCCTTTAATGAGAACGGAAATAACTTAAGGATATAGTAATAACGAATCTTTTCATCGTTGGTAAACAGGGTGGCTATATCATTCAACTTAGTAAGATGTGCCACAACAGTTTCAGACTCATAGCCATGGAAAGGATCATATTCAACCAAAGTAATTAACTCAGGATAAACAGAGAAATCATAATCCTTATCAGTAACAAAGATAGGTGAAGTAGCGAAAGCAGGGTCATGTTTCATTCTAGCATTCAAGGACTTTTCTTTCAGCTTGGTTAATAATTTCTTAAGATCATATCTATCATTGCAAGCAAGAAAGTCTCTCCCAGTTTCCTCATCCATAACATAACCCTCAGGAACAACATGCAATTCATACCTAGGGGGTGAAGCTTTATCATCACTTTCATAAATATTATCAGTCTTAATATTTGCATTCTCCCTAACCTTAGCAATTTGTTCATCTAGAAATTCACCTAGTGGCAAAGTTTTATCAGGTATAGAAGTAGTTTCATCATACATAGCGAAGTGGCATCGAACATACGACATATCAGATTCAATAGCAGGAGTAGGTGTTGCAAATTTATCCATAACTGATGGTGAATCAAGTGCAGAGCTAGATGGCAGTTCCTTACCTCCCCTCGTAGTTGAGGGATAAATCTTGGTTTTTGAGTCCTTCAAGTTCATCATAGTGATCAACAGATATAAATCCCAAGTGACTTAAAGAATAGAGCTATGCTCCCCGGCAACGGCGCCAGAAAATAGTCTTGATAACCCACAAGTGTAGGGGATCGCAACAGTTTTTGAGGGTAAAGTATTCAACCCAAATTTATTGATTCGACACAAGGGGAGCCAAAGAATACTCTTAAGTATTAGCAGCTAAGTTGTCAATTCAACCACACCAGGAAACTTAGTATCTGCAGGAAGGTAATTTAGTAGCAAGGTAATATGGAAATAGTGGTAATAACAATAAAAGTAACGATAGTGTTTTTGTAGTTTTTGTAATAGTAGCAACGGAAAAGTAAATAAGCAACAAGAAATATGTGAAAAGCTTGTAGGCATTGGATCGGTGATGGAGAATTATGTCGGATGCAATTTATCATGTAAAAGTTATAGCCTAGGGTGACACAGAACTAGCTCCAGTTCATCATTGTAATGTAGGCATGTATTCCTAATATAGTCATACGTGCTTATGGAAAAGAACTTGCATGACATCTTTTGTCCTACCCTCCCGTGGCAGCGGGGTCCTAGTGGAAACTAAGGGATATTAAGGCCTCCTTTTAATAGAGTACCGGACCAAAGCATTAACACATAGTGAATACAAGAACTCCTCAAACTACGGTCATCACCGGGAGTGGTCCCGATTGTTGTCACTTCGGGGTTGCCGGATCATAACACATATTAGGTGACTATAGACTTGCAAGATAGGATCAAGAACACACATATATTCATGAAAACATAATAGGTTCAGATCTGAAATCATGACACTCGGGCCCTAGTGACAAGCATTAAGCATAGCTAAGTCATAGCAACATCAATCTCAGAACATAGTGGATACTAGGGATCAAACCCTAACAAAACTAACTCGATTACATGGTAAATCTCATCCAACCCATCACCGCCCAGCAAGCCTACGATGGGATTACTCACGCACAGCGGTGAGCATCATGGAATTGGTGATGGAGGAAGGTTGATGATGACGATGGCGACGATCTCCACTCTCCGGAGCCCCGAACGGACTCTAGATCAGCCCTCCCGAGAGAGATTAGGGCTTGGCGGCGGCTCCGTATCGTAAAACGCGATAATTCTTCCTCTCTGATTTTTTTTTCTCCCCGAAAGTGAACATATGGAGTCCGGGGGTACGTCGGTGGAGCATCAGGGGGCCCACAAGGCAGGGGGCGCGCCCAGGGGAGGGGCGCGCCCCCACCCTCGTGGACAGGGTGTGGGCCCCCTAACGTAGATCTTTCCGCAGATATTTTTTATATTTTCCAAAACAATTCTCCATGGATTTTCATGTCATTCTGAGACCTTTTTATTTCTGCACAAAAACAACACCATGGCAATTCTGCTGAAAACAGCGTCAGTCCGGGTTAGTTCCATTCAAATCATGCCAGTTAGAGTCCAACACAAGGGCAAAAGTATTTGGAAAAGTAGATACGTTGGAGACGTATCACAGGACATGCCGTTGGTGGGGAGGAAATTCACCTGGTGTAATGATCAGGAGCGCTCAGTAATGGCAAGGTTGGACAGGGTGTTATTCAACAGTGACTGGGAAGACACTTACCCCATCAGTGACCTGTTACCGCTCAGCTCCAACATATCAGACCACTGCCCCCTTCTTCTGACTTGCTTTCTGGATAGGCCAAGACAGCGTCGCTTTCGTTTTGAATTTTTTTTGGGTTAAGCTGCCCGGTTTTATGGATATGGTGAAGGCAGCCTGGGGCAAGCAAGTCGCCAGTAATGATCCCATGAATATTTTCAGTGTTAAACTACAGCGCACCGCAAAGGCTCTCAGAAGTTGGGGTCAAAGGAAACATAGCTATATGACCACCCTCTTTCAGATTGCTAATGAGCTGATTTTGCGTTTGGATGACGCACAAGAAATTCGATCTTTGTCGGAAGAGGAACACAAGCTAAAGGCTTTCTTGAAGGGCAAGTGCCTGGCTCTCGCTTCTCTAGAGAGAGTGCATCTCCGATAGCGTGCTAGAGTGAGAGGCCTTCGGGAGGGAGACACTAATTCCAAGTACTTCCACATGAAAGCTAATGGACGGCGTCGAAAGGATCAAATTCCTTTCTTCAAGGATGGCGATCGCATGGTCTCGACAATGGAGGACAAGCTGAATCTAGCACGAAATTATTACTGGGGTCTTATGGGCACGCCACGCCTCTTCATCTTCCTTGAGGCTTGATGATCTGAATCTGCGCGGTTTACCCCCGAAGTTGGCTTTTGGTCTGGAAGTGGAGCTCACTCACACCGAGGTGAAGCAGGTGATTATGGAGATGCCTTCTGACCGGGCTCCTGGGCCTGACGGTTTCTCCGGCCTGTTCTTTAAGGTATGCTGGGATGTTATTATGGAAGATCTGGTGGCTGTCATGCATGAGCTGCACAAGGGCAAATTCTTCTCCTTTGGCCGGTTGAACTCATCGATCATTTCATTGCTACCCAAGAAAGAGAGATCCTTGGAAGTGGCAGATTTTCGACTGATCAGCCTAATTCATGGTGCTGCTAAAAAATTTGCCAAGGTTCTGGCGGTCCGCCTTGCTCTATTATTACCTGGGCTAATCTCGCAAGTTCAGAGTGCTTTCGTCAGCCGGAGAAGTATACATGAAAACTTCATTTGTGTGTAACACCGCACGGTTGTTACATCGTCGGAAAATCCTGGCTGTACTTATGAAGATCGACATCTCCAAAGCCTTTGATACTTTATCCTAGGAATTTATTATCAATTTGTTGATTCGGAGAGGTTTTGGACGGAGATGGTGCTCATGGATTTCTGGACTCATGTGCACTGCCTCATCCTCGGTTCTGGTTAATGGTGAGACTTGTGACCCCTTTGCGTTGGCTTGTGGTGTAAGATAAGGCGATCCACTATCACCGGTACTCTTCATCCTAGCTATGGACACACTTCAGGCTATGATACATTGGGCTACCAGACACAACCTACTCTCGGATTTGGGGCTTGGGAGCAATGTGCCAAGGGCTTCGTTCTTCGCGGACGACGCGATTCTTTTCTTCCGACCTATCCCGAGCGACATGCAGGTGATTTCTGCCACTCTGAAGCTGTTTGGTGAAGCCACTGGACTTCGTATCAGCATACAAAAGAGCACCATTACTTGCATCAGGACAAGTGACACCTTCGCCGAGGGGGTGGCACATCACTTTTCCTGTCAGCTAAAACCATTTCCCATTCAATATTTGGGGCTCCCTCTGTCAATTTTCAAATTACAGCGCCAACATATCCTACCGCTCATAGACAAATACTCTAGCAGGATGAAAGGGTGGAAGCCAAGGATGCTTGCTCCGGCGGTCCGTGTGGCACTTACACAATCTGTATTGATGGCACTACCCCTGCAATTTCTTTCAGTACTACCACTGCCGGCATGGGCTTTGGAAATTACCAACAGGAGGTGTAGGGGCTTCATTTGGAAAGGGGAAAATGAGATCAGCGGTGGTCATTGCCTTCTACCTTGGGCTAGAGTGTGTATGCCGAAGGAGCATGGCTGCCTAGGGATTTTGTATTTGAAGTGGTTCGGTGAGGCTCTGCGTTGCCGATGGTCATGGCTGCGCTGGGACCCTGAGGAGCGACCATGGCGGATGTTGGCGGACAGCCAGGAGGGAGAGGTAGCGGCCATTTTCAGTGCGGTCACATCTGTGTGCTTGGGGGATGCAGAGTGGTCCAAGTTCTAGACGGACAATTGGCTACTGAAGGGTGGCTCCATTGCGACCATGGCCCGGCCCTCTTTTCTTTTGTCAAGAAACCGGGTCGCACTGTCCGGGACGCCCTCCATAATCATAGGTGGGTCAAATACATCTCTGGTGGAGTTTCAGTCATAGCCATTGCACAATATCTCACTGTTTGGGACATTACGCAGAATATCTCATTGACGCCTGGTGTGCCGGATCGTCTACTATGGAAGCTGACGAAGGATCATATCTTCTCTGTTAAGAGTGCTTACAACATGTTCTTTGTTACCTCAGTGTGCTTCGCCTGCTACAAACCAATTTGGAAGTCCAAAGCTCCTCCAAGATGCAAGTTTTTCATGTGGCTGGTGGTGCATCACCGATGCCTGATAGCGGACAACTTGGAGCGCAGAGGTTGGCCCTCAAACGGCAACTGCCGCTGTGTCCCGTGACATCGGAGGACTGCACACACCTGTTCGTGCACTGCAGGTTCACGCATCAGGTTTGGCTCTTGTTCAGAGATTGGACACGGGCGGATTTTCAGGTGCCGGAGGATTGTTTCATCGATACAGAAGACTGGTGGCTACAAGTACGTAAGGTTGTTCCCAAGCCTATGCGTCGTAACTTTGACACAATCTCCATCTTGATTCATTGAAGAATTTGGAAGGAAAGGAATTCCAGAATTTTTGAGCAGCAAGCGGGCAGTCCCTTCAGAATTTTCGAAATCATCAGAGAAGATATTGGGATACGGAGGGCGGTTGGCTGTATTACAGACATCTGACCTAATCAAAGTAGTTTCTTGAGTTGTTTGACGGCTGTTGCCATCCTCCCTATATTTTTGGAATATCTCAGTTCCGTGGGTTCCCAGCTTCTAGTTCGCCTAGACTGCTAACCCTTGTTGTATTGCTTCTTCTTCCTTCTAATAAAATTCGTCCTACGTAAATTCAAACTTGTCCATTCCTGCCACAAGTCCAGCGATCGGTGCCATAAAGTCCCGGCGATCGGCAATCACCTTGCCATAGTTCGGCGATCAAATAAAAAGTCCGGCGTTCAAAAGAAAGGACGCATAAATAATAAAACAATGCATCAAATGGCGGCGTCGGCCTCCGGCATCGGACTGGCGGTAGTTGGAGTGCGTGGGCTGGTCGGCATCGGCGCGGCTTCTGTGCTGGGCGTCGTAGAGGCGTCGCTCGGGCTGGGGTGGCGTTGGGGTCGGCGTGGGAGTTGGCACCGCCGTCGACGCCATCTGGTTCAGAATGAGGCCTCGCTCCGCCAGGTACAACGCCTTGACCTGCTCGTCCATCACCGACATGTCCGCCTCGCCCATGAGGAAAGTGAGGTCGGTGTTCCTCTTCTTCGCGGCGACATTGGTCCAGAGTAGGTCTAGCTTGACGGTGTTGTTCATCATCAACGCCGACCATCGCGCCTCGGTCTTCTCTTCCCTCTGGGCGGCGCGGGTCTTGGTGTCGGCGATGCAATGGTCGATGGACTCTTGCAGGCACGCGGTAGCCAGCACGGCATCCTTCGCCGACTTGGTGCACTTGTTGCCATCCGGGCGCCCATCGGTCGTGCCCGGCGTTGGTGCGTACAGCTTGTACGTCTCCTTGGCCTTGGCGAGGGTGCGCTGAACTTCCGCCCACTTCTCGATCTGGGAGAACACGTGGAGGTAAAGGAAATCTTGGTATGAGCTGTTGTCCTGGCGATACATGGCGAACATCCGCACCATCTGCGCCCAGGAAACTGTTGGCGGCGCACACGGCGAAAGAATGAGCGACAGACCAGCATCATACCTGACCCTCGATATTGGCGCCGCTCTCCGGGCGAGCCGCGATCTCCTCGACGACCCCATGCCATTTGTTGCATGATGTTTGGATGAGCGCCCAATGATTTTCCATGGCCTTCGCACCGTGCTGCATGTGGACGCCGACGAAGTAGGGGTCGACCAGCTTTCGCTCGTCAAAGTCCAACTTGATGCACTCCCAATACGTGTCGGCGCTCTGGTTCGTGCCATTGATCGGGTCGAGGCAAACGATCTTCCACGCTTCAGCGAGACAATCATCTTCTTTGGACGCCCACTTGATGCGTAGTTCGCCGGTCCCCCGCTTCTTCTTTTAACCTTTCCTCGCCGGGGCGGGCACCGACTCCTCCTCCTCTGGCTCCTCCTTGCCGTAGTCGAGCTCACTGTTCATGTCGTCATTGAGGTCCAATGCATATTCTTGGGCTGTGAACCCGGGGGATGCGGCGGCGGCGGCCGAGCCGATCGTGATGATGTCGTCCATGTCGGCCTCCGCTGCGCTAGGGTCGCCGAGATGCGATGACGAGGCTTGTGAGAAGAGCAGCGCGCCACGGCACAAACGTGGCGTCGGGGAGGATGCGTAGGCCGACGGTGAGTACGTGTACGGGGGGTACTGGACGCCAGTGAACACGGGTGAGGGCGTGCGCTGGGCGGGGTGGCCATGTGGAAAGGTGATATTGGGGTTGAACCCGCCGTGCGCGTCGCCATTGGTGTAGCCAGGCAAGGGCGTGCACCCCCATGGAGATGACGAGAAGCCGGCCGACGACCCGATGCTCTGTTGGCTCCAGGATGCCTATGGATCGTGGCCGACGGGTGGATTCATCATCCTCGCGCAATCTGCCTGCTCCGCCACGGCTGCAGCCGCCGCCGCCATCGCCGCCCTGTCCCTGGCCTTCTTGGCATTGGCCTTGTTCCGCCGGTCGGTGGTGACAGCCTCCCGACCAAACTTCCACCTTCAAGTCGGTGTTAGACATGCCGGGGGGGCTTGGACGGCTGCGCCTTGTGCTTCCGCTGTTTTGGCTGGGCGGCGGTGGCATCGGTAGGGGCGCGAGAGGCAATGTACTTCTTTGGCGGCATGGAGGCCGGATGGAGAGGGGAGAGGGAGAAGAATGGCGGGAGAAAGGGGGAATGTTGGGAAAGGGAGGGGAAAAGCAGTGGGATCGGCGGGAAAAGGGCCTTCTCTCGCCGACAGAGAGGACCCACGCGCCTTTTCACTTCGGCCGGCGCCCCCAGGCGACCCCCGGGGGCTTGGGTCTGGCTCGGGTTCGCCGGCTGTTTTTTGGGTCCAAACCGGCGATAAATGAGATCCTGGGGCACGACTAGGCCTTTTTCCGGGCGTCGGCGCTAGAAAAATGCCTTGGGGGCCGGTTGGGGGCGCGGCTGGAGTTGCTCTTAAGAGCATCTCCACCGCACCCCCAACAGGCCCCAGGCCCCTTTTTTATCGCTGGCGCCGAAAAAACGGTCCAGTCGCACCTTCCAGGAGGCCACTTTTCGCCGGTTAGGCCCGAAACTGGCGCTGGCAGATCCAGGTGAAATCCGGCACGCTGGGGGGCGCCGGGGCAATCGTTTTTGGTTCAAAAGAACGGTGGGCCCGCCGAGTCAGCGACCACCGCGCCTCGTCGTCCTCATCGCCTCAGTTTCCCGCGAGGAATCAGTGCCAAGGCTGTCGCCGGTCAGCCTTCCATTGATTCCTCACGGGTGGTGCAGTGCGGAGATGTGCCCCCTCCCGCCACGCGTACACACATTGCCCCCCCTCCCCCGCGGCCGCTATAAAATTTGCTCCTTCCTCGCCGAAGAAAGCACCCGCCCGCAGCCCCCCTATCTCGTCGCTGATGCCCTCTCTTTCCCTCCCTCCCCGTCTAGAACCATGGGTGAACAGTTCCCGGCGACGGCCAACGACTTCGGCCGCCGCTCTCTGCACGAGTGGGAAGCCCACTTCCTCCTCGAGGCAAACTACCCAGCGCCCCTAGGGATGCGCGCGCCAGGGCAGTGGAGGTTCAGCGCCGGGGGCGTACCCGTCCCCCCTCTGCCTGTCGTCGAACACCTCATCTACTTCCACGCCAAGATCGAGCGTGTAGGGGCCTCCCTGTCGGAGGAGGAGCGGGTGTCGGTGTCAAAACTGGCGGATCTCGGGTAGGGGGTCATGTACTGTGTGTTTGAGGATCGATGGTAACAAGGGACTGGGGACACCATGTTTACCCAGGTTTAGGCCCTCTCTATCGAGGTAATACCCTACTTCCTGCTTGATTGATCTTGATGAATATAGGGTTACAAGAGTTGATCTACCTCGAGATCGTAATGGTTAAACCCTAGAAGTCTGGCCTATGTAATTGTGATTCTGCCTCTATGTACTAAACCCTCCGGTTTATATATGCACCAGAGGGACCAAGGGTTGTACATGATCATCTTGCAGAGGAAGGAAACATTACACCCGGACTTTAAACTTTCCATTCTACGCATATAGGAGTCCTATCCGGATACGGGGGATAATCTTCTTCGATGATCTTCATAGCCCACCAATCCGGCCCATGACGAGTAATCCGGCCACCCGAGGACCCCTGAATCCAGGACTCCCTCAATAGCCCCTGAACCAGTCTTCGATGATGATGAGTCCGGCACACATACTGTCTTCAGCATCGCAAGGCGGGTTCCTCCTTCCAAACATATGAAGTTTATTTCCTGCATAAAGGAACTATGTCCGGCTCTGCATGATTAGTACAACCCTTAGCCATGAAGGCAATGTGTTGAAACAAACATTGTGTCTTTACTGAAAACTTTCTAGCGAAACGTCATGTCTGACCCTTTAATATTTCGAGCCATTTTTTGGCTCTAGTTTTGTGTTTCGAGGCATAGCCTCCACTGGCACGTCCTGTCGAAGCAGAGATCGAGCCCACTTATTGTGGGATCCTCATCAATATGACATGGGTAACCCAACAGCACCTTACGCATGATTACGTTGGAAACATGCGGGTTTTACAGTTGGAGTGGGGGACGTTTAGTATTTACCGTCTATAAAAGGACACATATCCTTCCCCTTTTACCTCATGCTCTCCTCAAGCCCTTTCTTCCCAATCTCTTAGCTCCAGCGCCCGCAACTCCCATATCCTCCACCACCGCCTCCTTCTCCAACAATGGTTGGATCTGGTTCCAAGGGCAAGTGGGAGGCCTCCACCGTCACGGAAAAGAACGTGAAGAGTCACCGGAGTGCGGGCTACCTCCCCAACGACACAGCACACCAGATTCTTGGCGAGGATCAGGTGATCCCCATCCCTGAGCCGGGTGAGAGGGTGGTGTTCATCCCTCACTTTGTTCGGGGGTTGGGATTTCCGCTTCACCCCTTTGTTCGGGGTTTCTCATTCTTCTACGGGCTAGATTTCCACCATCTGGCCCGAACTCTATCATCCACATATCGACTTTCATAGTCGTGTGTGAAGCTTTCCTCCGCGTCCCCCACACTTCGGTCTATGGCTCAAAACCTTCAATCTGATGCCGAAGATGGTCGACGGGCAGCACGCGGACTATGGGGGAGCTATGGTGAGCAAGCTCCCGAACGCAACCTAGCCCAAAGGGGCATTTGCGGAGACCAACAAGATATGGCAACAGGAGTGTTTCTACATCATCGAACCCCGTGATGCCAAATGGGTGGCCACGCCCAAATTTAGATCCGGACCCTCAGAGAGGCTAACCTCATGGACCACCAAGGGCCTTGATTGGGGGTCTCAGATGGAGGTGAAGACGCTCCAAAACCACATCTCTAGCATGATGGTGAAGGGTACCCACCTCACTAACGTGATTCAGGTGATGCTCTTCCGCCGTACCCTTCCCTACCAACTCCGGGCCTCCCGCTTATGTGAGTTCAATCCAGAGGAACCACTGACTTTGAAGCGCTTCTTTGGCACTACGCACGAAGACATATGGAAGTAGCTTTTCAAGGCCCAGAAGGAGTGGCCTGAGGATACTGAAGACAAAGGCTTCAACAACGTGACTTCGGCCTCAGAGGTAAGCATGATTTTGCTGAATACTTATCATGTCCATATTACAATCACAAAAGGAGTTAGAACTCTTACGTTCCATACAGGCATGTACAAAGAAATCGGAGCGGATCGACTGTCCGGCTCCGCTGCCCGAAAACCCAGCCACGCCTCAACTAACGGTGATGCTGGTTCCGGCGCCGTACAAGGCGCCGGAGAAGAAGGCCAAGGAGGTCAAGAGCGGCCCCACCCTAAGGGTCTTTCGGATACTGTGTCCGGAGAGACCAACACCCACTCCTCCCAGGACGAAGAGGAAAAGGAGGAGGAGGTGGAAAGCGACTCCCCCATCAAGGGAAGGGGGAAGAAGAGGGAGAGCCCCAAAGACACGAGAAGGGGCGCCTAGGAAGAAGCTGAATCTCCCAGACAGCTCGGACTCAACATCCGAGGCCAGTTTCCAAGTACAGCCCAGGGTCAAGCCCCTAGCCGACTCGTAAGTATTCGGATCTTCGTTGTTGTGTTCGGCTTAGTCAGTTATCATTGCATAAGAAACTTTATTTGTTGTTTTGCAGCCCTCCCCACACATTCCCTAGCGCTTCATTATCGTCAGGGAGCTCTCTGCCATCTGAAATGGTGGAGAGTGAAATGACACCGTGGGATCAATCGCCCGTCCTAGGGGACACCGAAGTGTCTTCCCTGCGGGGGTCCCCTGCATGAGGAGGCGGGAGCGGGGCGGACGAAAAGGTGCCCAAGGTGAACACCTCGGCCACTGTCAGCCAAGGGGAAACATTCCCTATGGTGACTGACGGCGGGGAGCCCAAGCAATCCGGGCCCCCGTCGAACACCATTCCGGAGGCCAGTACTGCTCTAGGATCGAAAAGACAACCCCCTACGATAGGGGGAGGAGCATCAGCTCCAACGGCATCCTCCATTAATCCGGAGGCGCCGAACACGCTGGAGGAAGCACTACAAGGTGCTTCCATCGTGGTGGAACACCGCACCCTTATGGGTGCAGTTATGGGAAAGATTCAGTCTGCAAAAAGCGGACTGAATGAAGCTTTCAACAGCCTACTAACAGGCTTTGAGGTATGCGACGTAATATTCTAAAAGAACTTTATGTTTTATATGTATAGGATAACAAACATGTATACGAACAGTAGCCCCTGATACTTCGTTTAATTCTGAAGAGAATCGGACAGAGGATCCATATAGTATCAACTAATAGATCATACTGTGCCATTTTTTTGAACATGCTTCCCTGGTGGTGGCATCTCCCCGGGCCACAGAAGTTTCTGAGCTCAATCGAAAGCTTCAATTAGCTGATGAAGAGCTCGACCGCGTGAACAAGTGGTTTGATGAAACGCAAGGTATGTGGACCTTAGAAATTTATTATGTCAAAAGACGATATGTTTAATTGAAGAGTATGAACTCATTGTGCGGTGTGATTATGTCACAGTTGGCGCAGCCGAGGTCGAGACCCTCAAAGGCGCCCTTGCACAGGCCAAGAAAGAGGCCGAAATGAACAAGGTAACCGCTGACAAAACGGCTGCCGAGCTGGAGGCCGAACATGCCTCCCGCCGACAACATGAGTCGCGGGTGGCCGAAGTCGAACAAGAGCTGCGAGATGCTATTCACAAGTGCGAGGAGCTGGAGCAGAAGACTTCGGATCAAGCATCCGAACTCAACAAGGCTGTCAATGCTGCCAAGGAGGCGCGAATCGAGTCCCGGAGTGCTCGCGAGGAGATCAAACAGGCGCGACAGATAGCGTCTGGTAAGGCCTTTCGTATGCAGAGTTGGTACATCTCCAACATATCTATAATTTTTTATTTTTCCATGATGTTATATTATCATTCTTGGATGTTGTATAATCATTTGATAGTCATTTTATATCATTTTTTGGTACTAACCTATTGACATAGTGCCAAGTGTCAGTTGTTGTTTTCTGCATGTTATTTACACCGCAGAAAATCAATATCAAACAGAGCCCAAACACCGTGAAACCTTTTGGAGAATTTTTATGGGCCAGAAGACACCCAATGGGCCAGAGCTACACCTGGGGGGTGCCCCGAGGGGGGCACAACCCACCAGGGTGCGCCAGGCCCCCCTGGCGCGCCCAGGTGGGTTGTGCCCACCTCGGTGGACTCCTACACCGCCTCTTCGCTCTATAAATACTCAGATATTACAGAAACCCTAGAGGAGTAGACGAAATTCTATTCCAGCCCCCGCAAAGTCCTGAACCACCAGATCCAATCTAGACACCATCACAGAGGGGTTCACCACCTCCATTGGTGCCTCTCCGATGATGTGTGAGTAGTTCCTTGTAGACCTACAGGTCCGTAGTCAGTAGCTAGTTGGCTTCCTCTCTCTCTTTTGATTATCAATACAATGGTCTCTTGGAGATACATATGATGTAACTCTTTTGTGGTGTGTTTGTTGGGATCCGATGAACTTTGAGTTTATGATCAAATCTATCTTTTTATATCCATGAAAGTTAATTGAGTCTTCTTTGATCTCTTATATGCATGATTTCTTATAGCCTCGTATTTCTTCTCCAATATTTGGGTTTTGTTTGGCCAACTTGATCTATTTATCTTGCAATGGGAAGAGGTGCTTTGTAGTGGGTTGGATCTTATGGTTCTTGATCCCAGTGACCTAAATGGAACCGGCATGCATGTATTGTTGCTACTAAGGATAAAACGATGGGGTCTATTTCTACATAAATAGATCTTGTCTACATCATGTCATCGTTCTTATTGCATTACTCCGTTTTTCCATGAACTTAATACACTAGATGCATGCTGGATAGCGGTCGATGTGTGGAGTAATAGTAGTAGATGCAGATAGGAGTCGGTCTACTAATCTTGGACGTGATGCCTATATAATGATCATTGCCTGGATATCGTCATGATTATTTGAATTTCTATCAATTGCCCAACAGTAATAGTTTTCCCACCGTTTGGTATTTTATCGAGAGAAGCCACTAGTGAAATCTACGGCCCCGGGATCTCTTTCTCATATTATTTGCCTTAGCGATCTATTTTCCTTTGCTTTTATTTTCAGATCTACCAAACCAAAAACCCAAAAATACCTTGCTGCTATTTATCTTATTTATCATTCAATCTATCAATATTTACAACTCTATCATGTCAGTTACCTGACACGGATTGACAACCCCTTTTACACGTCGGGTTGCGAGTATTTGTTATTTGTGTGCAGGTGTTGTTTTCATTGTGTTGCTTGGTTCTCCTACTGGTTCGATAACCTTGGTCTCATTACTGAGGGAAATACCTACCGCTGCTATACTGCATCATCCCTTCCTCTTTGGGGAAATACCGACGTAGCTCTACAAGACATCAAGAGTATCTTTGGAAGTCAGAAGTATCTTTCGCTAACGCGATTATGGAGTTCTCCAGGCACATTTGTGGATCTCCTGAAGAGCATCACCGATGCCGCCCAATTCTTCAGATCCCAGGAGGGGAACAAAACGGAGAAGCTGTTCTGGTCGCAATTCCTTGCACCAGAACATCTAGTACCTCTGAACGACCAGTTGAAGCAGCTGGTCGAGCTGCATAACATGGCGGGTGCAGCCATGAAGGACTTAATAATCATCTCTGGCCCGCCAAGTCAATCCATAGGGGCTACTTTGGATTGGTGAAGTGGCTCATCTACGCGAGGCTGTGGGTCGACGTTGTGAAGCGTTCGGCCTATATAGAAGGTGCCCAGATGGCCTTTGCTCGCGTCAAGATGCACTGGGCAAAGATGAAGGCCACCGAAGTGGCGACCGTCGACCCGCCCGTGGGCAAGGATCATCAGAAGCCAGAGAGGTACTTCAATGACGTTCTAGAAGGAGCCCGCATTGTAAAGGAACAGTGCTCAAAGGACGTGGCCTTTGAGTAATTGTATTCAGGTTGTAAAGACTATGCTTATGAACCAACGTGTCTATATTTTTGCGCCTTATATTTCAAGCGACTTCTCCTCCTGTGCGGCTGTTTATTATATCTGAAAGTTTCCTATTTGGTATTGCGCGTGATCACTTTTTACCCAACGTATTGGTCCATAAAGGAGGTGTCCGCAGAGCGAACCAGGCAATCGGACTATACGGCTTTATTGCTTTCACTTAGCCATAGGAGCTTGACTTGTGGGGCTAAGTACTAGCCCCTGGTGCGTGTGCGGCTATCCGAATTACGGTGCCCACTTTACGCGGCTGGGCGAAGACTAGCCCCTCGTATAACACGGAGTAGATCGCTAACGATCGTAGTATAACACTAAGTCGCCGAATCGCCGACCAGCTCTCACTTATCATGGCAGTCAGTTTTCGGCTTTATCTACTGAGGTACTTGACCGGATGATCCAGAAATACAATCGCAGTAGTTCTCCCTTTACTACCTTAGCCGAACAATACAGAACGTAAGGTGGTAAGCACAAGAGCCGGGCAACCCAACTATAGACCGAAGACATGATTCGGAGCCGATGCATATAACGCAATATCTGGGATGCCGAACAGTTCCCTATAGGTGTTCGGACTTCGAAGTGTGCTAGGCCGAATACATCCCCTGGTATTAAATCAGATTGAGGCACATGTGGCAATCTGAGGTAGGAGAGAACACATATGGTATTGTAAAATAAACTCCAAACAAATTGGAGCCAAACTGCTTCTTTTATACCCTGATTGATACAGCGAGCTGGGTGGTTACAGATAATGCCAATAGGATCTTTGGCATTTTACATGCCAAAAGAAGAAGAAGAAGAGTAATAAAGGGAAAGGTTTACACAGAGCCTAAAATTAACGATTTGAAAATCTCGATGGGGCCCTACTTCACGTCTGCGCCGTTTCTCCCTTGTAACATGTCCTTGAGGGAGAGTGGTTTGATGGCCGCCTGTGAAAAAGGAAGGGGAACTCTGAAAAAGAATGCCCAGCACAACCATATATAAGGTGTGTTCTTTTAATGAACTTTCAATGAAAATATGTTTTAGAGTTTGAATAGGGTCAAGCCTAACTATGGACTGTTTCTATGCACTGTGTCCCAGGCGCTGCCCAAAGTATTTTAAGGGCGTGGTTGTGTACACGAGTGTCGGTGTATTTGGATTGACACCTATGGGATCACAAGAATCCCAACTACGGTTGCGGGGCGCGGGGTTGAGAGAAGAGCGGATCTAACGGTCAGGACACAGTTCCTTTACCCAGGTTCGGGCCGCAAAGATGCGTAAAACCCTACTCCTGCTTTGGTGGATTATATGTTGGTGTTCTTCAGCTAGTGAGGAGCTCCAAGAGAGTCGTGAGGAGTTCTAAAAAGCCGAATCCTCCTCCTGATCACCTCGGGCCTCCTTTTATAGGGAAAAGGGGTTGCCACAGTGGCACACAGGAGGTGGAAAGGGTACAGTGATGCGAGGTTATCCCTCGCATTACAGGACAAGGTGCATTTAATGCGCCCAGCTTAGGTGTCCCTGCTTTATAGGGGACGAGGGGAGACGCCCGTCTTGTCCGTCGCCGCCCCTCCTCGCGTTGACACGCGCCCTGGCCAGCGGTGCCTGAGGTGCCATGTAGGTAGACATGCAGCTGAGGTGGCACAACGGTGGGTCTCCATGAAGATCTGTGGGTTGCCACGCAGGAGCCTGTCCAGCTGGTCGGGTCGGCAGCTGCGTGGGTCGGTGGAAACCCAGTTGGTGCGGGCCTGATGGTGGCCCCGTGGGTGTCCTCGGCAAGAGCCTTGCCGGGGCCCCGGCAAGGGTCTTTCCGCGGCGCCTGCTATCATCCCCGGCAAGGTGCTTGCCGGGGGCCTTGTGGTCCTCCTTGGCCGGGATCCCGCCAAGGGTCGTCGTCTTCCTATCTTGCATCTGATCTTGAAGGTCTTCACAAAGATCTGCATGCCACCACTGGGATATCTCCCGAATCCTCGCCCCATGGGGGCGGTGGACTCAAGGGTGATTCGCTCCGTAGGCGCGGGGTGAGCTGCCGCGGCAAGGGCCTTGCCGGGGCTGCCAGAGCCGGCCCCGGCAAGGATCTTGCCGGGGGAAGCCGCTTCGTCCCTTTGCTCTTTGTGGTCTTGTTCTTGGCGTCGCTCCAGTCTCCATCGAGCTTCAGTCTTGCCCCGGCTTGCCTCCCTTGCCATGCTTGGTGTGGTGGCGCCGTGGCTCAGACTACCCGTGCACAGTCATAGGGGTACAAAAAGTGTACCCCTCTTTTTGTACACCAACAGGAGCCCCCGGGCCCGGGCCACACATAAGCGTGACACGTTGTTGGGCCAGGCCCAGAACGGTGCGCGGGCAGGCGGGGTGGTTTTCACCATGGTAAGATTTCCGCGTGCTGCGCCTCCCACGGCCCGCGCGCGCGGCGCGGGGTGGGGGGCGTGCGTGACGTGGGCGGCATGCGTGGGGCGGTTTCCGCACGCATGCGTCACGTCGCAGTAAATGCGAAAGGAGGCGGCCCGCGCCTTCCCCATAAATGGGGGGAGGTGTGGGGGCGTGGCCCGCTGACTGGATGGGGCCGAGGCGTGGTCTGCTAGGCGTCCACTCCCCACGATCACGGGGTGGGGAGAGGTCGCCTCACCCGTCCCTTCGGTCCTGCGCGTTCGCCACGTGCCTCTCATGCGTTCGAGGTGGCGAGCGGTGGAGGCGGGAAACCGAGCCGTCGTTGGTTGGGGCGGCGGGTCGGTCCCAGCCCCTCTCGCCTTCTGCGTCTTGATTGGTCGAGCGGGGCGGTCGAGCTCCAGCCTCGCCCCTTTATAAAGGGCGGAGGGAGGGGACGGCGCTCCGCACTCCTCCATCTTCTTTCTCCTTCAGCTTCTGCTCCTTTCTTCTATCCGCCATGAAGAAGGAAAACCCCGGTTCCTCAATGGTGGCGGCGAGGGTCGCTGCTCGACAGCGCGTCCCCCCTTCTCCTGCACCCACAGTGGCCGAACTAGCCACGAGGGGAAGAGGGAGGGGCGGGGCCGTGGGCGAGGCCGGGGTGCTCGGGGAAGAGGAAGACGGGGCGGCTCATCGGCCTCGCCCCCGCCAGCAGCTCCTCCTCCAGTGGAAGGTCATGTTGGAGATGACCCCTGCGAATTCTTCATTAGGATGCGGGGGTCGCCGCGCCGTCGCCTTCGTCTCCCGACCCCGTTTGCGCGGAAGATGGAGGTGAACCCGCCGAAGTCGCTGTGGGTGCATATGAGGGGTTGTGGGATTAGTGGCACGCGGGCCTGCGTCGACTTCCCCGCCCCTCATGTGATGTATCTTCGCCAAGGATGGAAGAGGTTCGCTCGCATCCACAGCCTGACGGACGGGCTCACCCTCCACTTCAAGCTGATGGGGGATGGCCACCTCTCCGTCAAGGTCTTCGGGCACCTCGGGGCTTGCGCGAGGTGCTGCATGGAGAGCTCCTCCGATGATGAAGACTCCTTCTCGAACGAGGGTGACGAGGAGGACAGCGATAGCGACGATGAGGGCGGGGGACGGCAGGATGACGGGTCCGACTAGGTGTCGGGCGCCGCTCCTGGTGGCACCGGCGACCCCATCATCCGCGTCGCCGGCTCCTTGAACTTCTCGGGGGCATTTCCTTGGCGGCTGGCGTAGGGAGGCTGCGGAAGAGGAAGATGAAGAAGGCAGGCGGCAAGGTCGTCATGTCGGAGTACGCGGGCACCGACGCCTTCGTCTCCTACTGACGTCCTGCCGCCTCGTCTTCGAGCTCAGCCTCCGGCGCCGTCATTACCGTCCAGCCCTAGGGAGGCCGCCGAGATGCCTTCTCGGTGTCTTCTGCCACCCGTAGCTCGCCTAGGCACCCCTTTTGCCCTTCTCGCCTCCTTGACCTACCTCCTGAGGAGAGGGACAAGAAAGGCATTACGGGCATCTTATCTCTTTTTAGTCTGTAAGCCTTCGGGCATCTGTTAAGTTTAAGACTTGTAATCCCCTTATTCATGTTTTTCATTCCCCATGGACTGTACCTGAATGGAATGTTTTTAATGAAAAAGGAATGTATGTCGGGTCATTTGTTCATAGGTAAAAACCCACAACAGGGAATAAATCCATGATATCCTTAAGATAAATATTTTCTCGCCCGACAACAGGCCCTGCCGTTTCCCTACTTCGCTCGACCTTTATCACGGCCTTGGCGGAGGCAGGGATGAAGCGGGCCTAGGCTCCTCGTTTTGTCGCAATTGCTCTTGCTCAAGCTCATCATAAGCGAGCACTCGAGGTGACCCGTATATGAGTTCCGTGGGGATAACTGCTTCTGCCCCGTATATCAGGGCAAAGGGCGTCTGGCCGGTGGCTCGATTTGGCGTCGTCCTGATCGACCAAAGAACCGCCAGCAATTCATCAATCCAGCGCCTCCCACTCTTGTGCAGCCTGTCAAAGGTCTTTGTCCTTAATCCTCGCAGCACTTCAGCATTTGCCCTCTCAGCTTGACCATTGCTTCGGGGGTGAGCAACGGAAGCGAAACAGACCTTGCTGCCAAGGTCTTGGGTATATTGCATGAAGGTGCGGCTTGTAAACTGCGTGCCGTTGTCGGTGATAATCCTGTTGGGTACACCAAAACGGCACACTAGTCCCTTGAAGAACTTGACGGCTGACTGAGCTGTGACCTTCCTCACTGCCTCCACTTCTGGCCACTTTGTAAACTTGTCTATTGCAACGTACAAGTACTCAAAGCCCCCGACGGCACGGGGGAAAGGGCCCAGTATGTCGAGCCCCCAGACCGAGAAGGGCTAGGAGAGAGGAATGGTTTGAAGGGCTTGAGCTGGTTGATGAAGTTTCTTTGAATGGAATTGGCACGCTTCACACCTGGTGACCAGCGCCTCCGCATCCTGGAGGGCAGTGGGCCAGAAGAAGCCTTGCCGGAATGCCTTGCCGGCAAGGGCTCTTGACCCTATGTGGGATCCACATATGCCTCCATGTATTTTCGCCAACAGCTCCAGTCCTTCCTCTCGAGGCATGCACTTCAATTTCACACCGTTCGGTCTCCTCCTGTACAGGACGTCATCGACGAACTGATACATGGCGGACCGACGGGCTACTTTCTCCGCTTCTTCCTGCTCCTCAGGAAGTTTCCCAGTATGAAGGAATCAGACGGTATGCTGCCCCCACGCTGGAGCCTGGGGCTCGACGGCGAGGACTAAAGGCATTTCCTCCGCCAAGGGAGTGGCCATCTCGACGGCAAAAGCTTGACGCTCCGCCGAAGTTAGCCCTCCGGTGGCGGGCTCAGTGTCCCCGGCAACATCCTTGCCGGCGGCTCCGGGGAGCTCGGCGGGAAAGTACTTGCCGGGCCCTGACTTCCTCCTCTTGTTCTGCTCTGTTGATGGATCAACGGATGGCTGAGAAAGCTGAAGCACAAAGGTACCTGGTTCCACATGTAACTTGAGAGCAGCGCGCTTTGACAGGTAATCGGCGATGTCGTTCTCCACTCGGGGAACGTGCTCCGCCTGTATACCGTCAAAGCGCTCTTCCAACTTCCTCACTTCATCGACGTAGGCCTTCATCAACGGGCTCTGGTAATCCTTGTTGACTTGTTTGACGACAAGCTGTGAGTCGCCTCTGACAATGAGCTTCTTGATTCCGAGGTCCGCCGCGATCCTAAGACCGGCAAGCAGCCCCTCGTACTCGGCAGTGTTGTTCGTTGATACCTCCCTAGGGAAGTGCATCTGGACCACGTACTTGAGGTGCTCTCCGGTGGGCGCGACCAGCAGTACGCCAGCCCCGGCACCCTTCTAAGAGAAAGCCCCATCAAAGTACATGATCCAGTTGCAACTTGCCTCTTTGCCGGGGAGAGCAGTTTCTTGGACTTCTTCATCAGGCGTTGCGGTCCATTCTGCGACGAACTCTGCCAGGACTCGGCTCTGAATTGTCGAGGTGCTTTCAAACTTGAGGCCAAAGCTGGACAGCTCCAGTGCCCACTCTACAATCCTTCCCGTTGCATCTGGATTGTGCAATATCCGTTGCAAAGGGAGGTGAGTGACGACAGTGATCTCGTGCGCCTGGAAGTAGTGACGCAGCTTCCACGAGGCCATAAGAAGGCCGAAGAGCAATTTCTGCACACCGGAGTACCTTGACCTAGCCCCCTGCAAGAGGGAGCTAACAAAGTAGACCGGGTGCTGCATCATCTTCTTCTTCGGCTGCACTCCAATCGGCTGTGTCGTCTCTACGCTAGTGGCACCAGGCTCCATTGTTGCTATCACCTCATCATCGATTTCTCTCTGCGCCACCAGTGCAGAGCTGACCACCTGGTTCGTTGTCGCTAAGTATAGCAGCAACGGTTCCTGTGGTCGAGGCGCAACCAGTATTGGCATGGAGGAAAGATACTTCTTCAGATCCTGTAGCGCTGCTTCGGCTTCCGGCGTCCACTCCATTGGGTCCGCCTTTTTCAAAATCTTGAAAAAGGGGATGGCGCGCTCAGCAGACTTGGAAATGAATCTGCTCATGGCGGCAACGCAGCCAGCAAGCCGACGCACATCCTTGACCCGTTTGGGTGCTTCAATCTGCTCTGTAGCTTTGATCTTGTCTGGATTGGCTTCTATCCCACGCTGTGACACAAAGAACCCGAGAAGCTTGCCAGACGGAACGCCGAAGACGCACTTCTCAGGGTTCAGCTTGAGGTTGATCTTGCGCAGGTTCACAAATGTTTCTTGTAAATCCGGTACAAGGGTTGCCATGTTCTTGGTTTTGATCACTATATCATCCATATAAGCCTCCATATTTGTATGGAGCTGGGGTTCAAAACCAATCTGAACTGCCCTTGCAAACGTCGAGCCAGCACTCTTCAACCCGAAAGGCATTCGTACGAAACAGTACGTACCACATGGGGTGATGAATGTTGTCTTCTCTTCGTCTTCTCTCGCCATGAAGATCTAGTGGTAGCCGGAGTAGGCATCGAGGAATGATAGCAGGTCACACCCTGCCGTGGAGTCGACAATCTGGTCTATGCGCGGCAACGGGAAGGGGTCCTTGGGACAAGCTTTATTGATATCTGTGTAATCAATACACAGCCTCCACTTCCCATTTGCCTTGTGCACTACCACTGGATTGGCCAACCACGTTGGGTGGAGCACTCCTCTCACCAAACCCGCAGCTTCCAGTTTCCGGATCTCCTCGGTGATGAACTCTTGCCGTTCCAAAGCTTGCTTCCTGACCTTCTGCTTGACGGGCCGCGCATGAGGGCAGACAGCAAGGTGGTGCTCAATCACCTCCCTGGGAACGCCGGGGATGTCGGATGCTTGCCAGATAAACACGTCGACATTCGCCCGCAGGAAGGTGACGAGCGCGTCTTCCTATTTGTTGTCAAGGGCGGAGCTTATGGTAAAAGCCCCTCCCGTGCCGTCCTCGATGGGAGCGCGACACTCCGAAGAGGTGCGCTTGCCGGAGTGGGTGTCTGAGGTTTCGCCGGTCTTCTTCTTTCCGGTGGAGCTCTCAGGCACGTCCTCAACGGGAGCACAGCACTCCGAAGAGGTGTGCTTGCCGGAGTGGGCGCCCGAGGTCTCGCCGGTCTTCTTCTTCTTCCCTCCCGGGGCTCCAGTGGCAGGAGCAAGTGCCCCCGCAGCGGCAATTGCTGCAACTGCTTGCTAGTACAATTGGTCGGCGCAAATCAGCGCATCTTTCTTGTCGGAGGGGATGGTGATGATCGTCACGGGCCCTGGCATCTTCAGGGTGTTGTAGGCATAGTGTGATGCTGCCATGAACGTGGCCAGCGCTGGGCGGCCAAGGATCCCGTTGTAAGGCAGGGGGATCCTGGCGACATCGAACACGACCTTCTCCGTCATGTAGTTCAGATCACTTCCAAAAGTCACGGGCAGTGTGACTTTCCCCTTTGGTTGACTCCTTCCTGGGCTGACCCCTTGAAACGTGCCCGTCTCCTCGAGGTCTCCATCAGGAACTTGCAGCTTCTCGATCACGGTGGGCGAGAGTAGGTTTAGGCCGGCCCCGCCATCGACTAGCATCTTCGTCACCTTGAGGTTGCGTATTGTTGGCGAAACCAACAACGGCAATCACCCGACCGCAGTAATGCGATCAGGGTGATCCTCGGAGTCAAAGATGATAGATGTGCTGGACCATTTCAGCAGCTTTTGGGCACCGGGCGATGGCTCTGTCGCAATAATCTCTCACGCCCACTGTTTAAGCTGGCGGTGAGAAGCATGCAGCGAGGTGCCACCATCGATGCACATGGCGTCCGTAGCCTTCTGAAACTCTTGGCCGCCGGACTCGTCATCCTCTTCGTGATCGTCGTCTTCAGGTCTTCTATCGCGGCCCCGGGCGGGCCTTTCTTGGTGTTTCTCCTTGCCGCGATGGCCTGCTTGGCCGTCACGCTTCTTGCTGGATCCCTCAGCGCCGTCTTGGCCCTTCTCCTTGTCCCGCCTCTCGTATTCAGCTCTTTGCTTCTCAGCAAGGAGCTCAACCTGGTGGCAGTCCTGGAGATCATGGCCCTTGGTGCGATGGATCTTGCAGTATCGCTTGCCGGAGTTTCCTGGCTTCTCGGCAGCCGCCAAGGCCCGGCAGGCGACACAACCGGCAATTTCTTTGCCAGGATCACCCACCTTGGTTTTCTTGGTGGAGCCGGTGTCATCAGATCCCTCGATGGCAAGCATGGCCTTCCCCTTGCGCTTCCTGTTGCGGTTCCGACCCTTCTTCGCTGGAGCAGCGGTATCTTCGTCCGAGGTCGGTTTCCGCACCGGCGCTTTCGCCGGGGTACTTCCTTCCCTCTTCGGCCCGGGCACATCTGTCGGCAAGAACGTAGAGTTCTGCCACGTCCTTCACCTTGGTCATCGCCAGTTCTTCGTGCATCTTGCGGTTGCGCACGTTCTGGTGGAACGCGCTGATGATGGCGGCAGGGTGAACATCGGGGATATTGTACTGTACCCGGCTGAATCTCTGTACGTACTTGCGTAGAGTCTCGCCTTCCTTCTGGGGTATGACATGCAGGTCACTCGCTTGGCCATGGGCTTGATGGCCTCCGATAAAGGCGCCAACAAACTCATGGCACAAGTCGGACCAGGAGGAAATAGAGTCTACTGGCAAGTGCATCAACCATGACATGGCGTTAGGTTTAAGAGCTAACGGAAAGTAATTCGCAAGCACCTTATCGTCGCGGGCCCCAGCAGCTTGCATCACGATGATGTAGATGCTGAGGAAGTCCGACGGGTGGGTCTTGCCGTTGTACTTCTCACCAACGTCAGGTTTGAAGGTGCGGTGAGAGGGCCACTGGAACTGCCGCAGCTCACGGGGGAAAGCCGGACAGCCTACCTCGTAGGGTAGACCTCCAGGGCTTTCCGGTGCTGGGCGGTCCGCAGCAGGCCCTGCTCGCCTATCTGACTGGTGGCGCGTTCCGCGTCGGCGCTCGATGGTGGTTCGAGCGTCCTCATGAGCTCACTCCTAAAGAACTTGACGCTGGTCGCCGCGGGTCCGTGGGTCGGACGACGCTATGGAGATGGCATCGCCCGCGACGTCTCGACGGGTCGACGCACGCTGCACTGGACGAGGAGGAGGCGAATGCACCGTAGCCACGGCGCTGCCAGCTCTCCCGCCGCCGGTGCGTGGGACCCCGTCAGAGCGTCGGCCTGGGAACTCCGCTGGATTTAGGTCATCCCTGTTGGCGACTACGACAAGGCTTCGGATGGTGGCTCTCCATTCGTCGAGTTTCCCCGTAACAGGAGGAAAGTCAAGGAGAAACTGCGCGCGCGCCAAAGCTTCGGCTGGTGTCAACGGTAGTGAAACCTGCGCGGACCGTGACGTGCTTCGACCCCTAATCGTGTCAGGGGGAGCTCCATCACGACCCCGCGGTTGCCTAATGTCTCCACCAGCGCTTCGGCGGGCGGGCAGGTCTTCTACGTCCCGGGAGTGGCGCTCGGGGCTCTTCCCATGGCGACGCCCGAGGTCTTCGGGACGACGGCGCCGTTCGTCACGCGCTGCTTGAGAAGAGCGCGCTGTAGGCGCCGGCGCGGGAGTTCTGGAGGGCCTCGCGTCGCCCTCGGGTGGTGTGGCCGCGACCTTGGAGGGTCCCGCGCCACCTGCGGAGGGCCGGGTTCCATCTCTGGAACTGGCGATGTGCGGCCCGTTACCAGGCGCACAAGCATCGCCACCTCCCAAACTCCGGCTGTCAGGATGGCGTTGGTGTTCGCGAGCAGCGCCCCGAGTCCTTTCCGCGACTGGTCCACTGCTCGCCCGCGTCAGGACGGGCTGTCCGGCTTCCGACTGGCCAACCGCCACCGTCGTCTTCTTCTTGGGCGCCATGACGATGCGGGAGCGTCGAACTAACCGCTAAAGCCGATTCTCACAACTGCGCTTCCCCTACCTGGCGCGCCAAAGATGTCGGTGTATTTGGATCGACACCTATGGGATCACAAGAATCCCTACTACGGTTGCGGGGCGCGGGGTTGAGAGAAGAGCGGATCTAACGGTCAGGACACAGTTCTTTTACCCAGGTTCGGGCCGCAAAGATGCCTAAAACCCTACTCCCGCTTTGGTGGATTATATGTTGGTGTTCTTCAGCTAGTGAGGAGCTCCAAGAGAGTCGTGAGGAGTTCTAAAAAGCCGAATCCTCCTCCTGGTCGCCTCGGGCCTCCTTTTATAGGGAAAAGGGGTTGCCACAGTGGCACACAGGAGGTGGAAAGGGTACAGTGATGCGAGGTTATCCCTCGCATTACAGGACAAGGTGCATTTAATGCGCCCAGCTTAGGTGTCCCTGCTTTATCGGGGACGAGGGGAGACGCCCGTCTTGTCTGTCGCTGCCCCTCCTCGCGTTGACACACGCCCTGGCCAGCGGTGCCTGAGGTGCCATGTAGGTAGACAGGCAGCTGAGGTGGCGCAACGGCGGGTCTCCATGAAGATATGTGGGTTGCCACGCAGGATCCTGTCCAGCTGGTCGGGTCAGCAGCTGCGTGGGTCGGTGGAAACCCAGTTGGTGCGGGCCTGATGGTGGCCCCGTGGGTGTCTCGGCAAGAGCCTTGCCGGGGCCCCGGCAAGGGTCTTGCCGCGGCGCCTGCTGTCATCCCCGGCAAGGTGCTTGCCGGGGGCCTTGTGGTCCTCCTTGGCTGGGATCCCGCTAAGGGTCGTCATCTTCCTATCTTGCATCTGATCTTGAAGGTCTTCACAAAGATCTGCATGCCACCACGGGGATATCTCCCGAATCCTCGCCCCATGGGGGCGGTGGACTCAAGGGTGATTCGCTCCGTAGGCACGGGGTGAGCTGCCGCGGCAAGGGCCTTGCCGGGGCTGCCAGAGCCGGCCCCGGCAAGGATCTTGCCGGGGGAAGCCTCTTCGTCCCTTTGCTCTTTTTTGTCTTGTTCTTAGCGTCGCTCCAGTCTCCATCGAGCTTCAGTCTTGCCCCGGCTTGCCTCCCTTGCCATGCTTGGTGTGGTGGCGCCGTGGCTCAGACTGCCCGTGCACAGTCATAGGGGTACAAAAAGTGTACCCCTCTTTTTGTACACCGACAACGAGGTACGTGTGCTACCACCTTGTAAGGCAATCGGCGGATGCGTAACTGCTAATAAATCTCAAGTTCTTCTGAGCTGCCGCATTGTAATGCAGGCCGAACATGTTTAGGAGTGTTTCTGGTCTTGACGACCGATGAATTATTCGGCTTGAATAGGCCGCCTTGAACTTTGGCTGCTAGGGCCGTAGTATCCTCCTC
Organism: Secale cereale; assembly: GCA_902687465.1. Classification (NCBI taxonomy): domain Eukaryota; kingdom Viridiplantae; phylum Streptophyta; class Magnoliopsida; order Poales; family Poaceae; genus Secale; species Secale cereale. The sequence continues at coordinate 717,987,384 of LR738713.1, read as the reverse complement.
TGTACGGAGGGAGCGCTCCATGTTCCCATTGACCGTGATGATGCCACACGGTCTAGGCATTTTAAGCTTCAGGTAAGCATAGTGCGGGACTGCATTAAAGCGGGTGAAGGTCGTTTTTCCGAGTAGTGCATGATAGCCACTTCGGAAGGGAGTGATGTCGAAGATTAACTCCTCACTTCGAAAATTGTCTGGAGAGTCGAATACCACTTCCAGTGTTAATGAGCCCGTGCAGCGGGCCTCTACGCCGGGTAACACTCCTTTAAAGATAATGCTGCTAGGCATGATTCTTGACGGGTCTATCCCCATCTTGCAGACAGTGTCTTGATATATCAAGTTGAGACTACTGTCGCCGTCCATAAGGACTCGAGTAAGATGATATCCATCAATTATAGGATCTAGTACTAGGGCCGCCGAACCTCCATGACGGATACTGATGGGTGATCCCTACGATCAAAGGTGATCGGACAAGCCGACCATGGGTTGAACTTGGGAGCGACGGGCTCTATGGCGTAAATGTCCCTTAGTGCGTGTATGTGCTCCCTCTTGGGGATATGAGTGGCGTATACCATATTCACCATTTTCACCTCAGGGGGAAATTGCTTCAGTCCCCCAGTATTCGGTGGGCGAGCCTCGTCTTTGTCCTCGCTTTGAGGTCATTTCCCCTTGTGTTCGGCATTTAACTTGCCGGCCTGCTTGAAGACCCAAAAATTTATGTTGGTGTGGTGTGCAGGTTTGTCAGGGATGCCATGAATCTGGCAAGGTCTCTCTAATATCTTGTCCAAGCTGGATGGACTGTCTCTGTTACCTCTGAACGACTTCTTCCGTTGATCGGACCTGGAGCCACTGAATCCGGCATTTACTGTCGTGCCATCTATTTCTCCATTATGGTTCCGACGCTTATTCTTATTGGGTCGTGGCTTGCCATTGCCGTCCCTGACTTCAGAAGTGCCAGGGTCGCTGGTACTGTTGCTTCTATGAGCTAGCCAACTGTCTTCACCTACTCAAAAGCGGGTCATGAGTGTAGTAAGGGCTGCCAATGTCTTCGGCTTCTCCTGGCCGAGGTGTCTTGCGAGCCATTCATCTCGGTTGCTGTGTTTGAATGCCGCTAAGGCTTCAGCGTCCGGAGAGTCGACGATTTGGTTCTTTTTAGTTAAGAACCGATTCCAAAGCTTGCGGGCTGACTCCCCGGATTGCTGGATTATGTGACTTAAATCATCCGCATCCGGTGGCCGGACATAAGTCACCTGAAAGTTAGCCCAGAATGCGTCCTCTAAATCTTCCCAGTTTCCAATGGAATTCCCTGGGAGTCTATTCAACCAGTGCCGAGCTGGCCCTTTCAGCTTTAATGGTAAGTATTTGATGGCATAGAGGTCATCTCCATGAGCCATGTGGATGTGAAGAATAAAGTCTTCAATCCATACTGCGGGATCCGTAGTTCCATCATATGCCTCGATGTTCACGGGTTTAAACCCTTCCGGAAATTGGTGATCCATCATCTCATCGGTAAAGCACAGAGGGTGAGCAGCGCCCCTGTATCATGCAACATCGCAACGTAGTTCAGACGGCATCCGTGTTCGGTGTTGACTCCGAAATTGAGTGTATCTGGTGTGCTTGGCTTGATAGCCACCATCCCGTGTGGGAGCACGTTCTCTTGATCCCTAGATCGATCTGGCCTAAACGGCTTTTTTGTTCAGGTCCTGACGTAGATCGTACTTATGGCCTTGAGCCACTGTATCCTTTCCTTTACGGCGGGGAGGTGCGGGCTGGTGTACGACATTGCTAGCCGCTTTGTCCCATCCACGAGGTGGTCGGTCCGGTTGATCGGTGCTACCTCTTGAGCTTGCGGTGTATTCCCTCGAAGAGGAAAGGGAGATGCAGCACAGTAGCATAAGTAGTTCCCTCAGTTTTTTAGAACCAAGGTATCAATCCAAGAGGAGACCACGTGCGAGTCCCTCGCACCTGCACAAACAAATAAGAACTTCGCAGCCAACACGATAAGGGGTTGTCAATCCCTTTAAGGTCACTTACAAAAGTGAGATCTGATAGAGATGATAGTTTATATTTTTGGTATTTTTAGTTTATAAGAACAGCAAATAAAAGCGATAAAAGTAAAGTAGATGTAGATTGATATGTTGAGAATAGACCCGGGGGCCATAGTTTTCTCTAGTGGCTTCTCTCATGATAGCGATATTCTACGGTGGGTACACAAATTACTGTCGAGCAATTGATAGAAAAGCAAATAATTATGAGACTATCTAGGCATGATCATTGTATATAGGCATCACGTCCGAGACAAGTAGACCGACTCCTGCCTGCATCTACTACTATTTCTCCACACATCGACCGCTATCCAGCATGCATCTAGTGTATTGAGTTCATAAGAACAGAGTAACGCCTTAAGCAAGATGACATGATGTATAGGGATAAATTCAAGCAATATGATATAAACCCCATATTTTTATCCTCGATGGCAACAATACAATATGTGCCTTGCTGCCCCTACTGTCACTGGGAAAGGACATCGCAAGATTGAACCCAAAGCCAAGCACTTCTCCCATTGCAAGAACTATAGATCTAGTAGGCCAAACCAAACCAATAATTCAAAGAGACTTGCAAGGATATTATGAGCACACATAAAAAGTTCAGAGAAGAACCAAATATCTTTCATAGATAACCTTGATCATAAACTCACAATTCATCGGATCTCGACAAACACACCGCAAAAAGAGATTACATCGAATAGATCTCCTCGAAAACCGAGGAGAACTTTGTATTGAGATCTAGAGAGAGAGAAGAAGCCATCTAGATACTAGCTATGGACACGAAGGTCTGTGGTAAACTACTCACAACTCATGGTGAGGGCGATGATGATGATGATGAAGGCCTCCGTGATGGATCCCCCTCTGGTGGAGCTCCGGAACAGGCTCCAAGATGGGATCTCCACGGGAACAGAAGGTACGGTGGTGGAATTAGGGTTTTCTCTCTGTCCACGGAGTTTCTGGGGTACGTAGACTTATATAGGAAGAAGGAGGGCATCGGGGGAGTCACGGGGGCTCCACGAGGCAGGGGGCGCGCCCCCCACCCTCGTGGGCCCCTCATGGCTCTTCTGACGTGGTTCTCATGTTCATCGTGCGTGATTTCCTCCAAAAATATCTCTCGCGAAGGTTTCATTCCTTTTGGACTCCGTTTGATATTCTTTTTCTGCAAAACCCTGAAACAGGCAAAAAACAACAATCTGGACTGGGCCTTTGGGTTAGTAGGTTAGTCCCAAAAATGATATAAAAGTGAATGATAAAGCCCATTAAACATCCAAGACTTCATAAATAATAGCATGGAACAATAAAAAATTATAGATACGTTGGAGACGTATCAAGCATCCCCAAGCTTAATTCCTGCTCGTCCTCGAGTAGATAAATGATAAAGAAAGAATTTTTGATGTGGAATGCTAACCAATTTTTTTTTCAATGTAATTCTCTTAATTGTGGCATGAATGTTCAGATCTGAAAGATTCAAGATAAAAGTCTATATTGACATAAGAAATAATAATACTTCAAGCATACTAACAAAGCAATCATGTCTTCTCAAAATACTATGGCTAAAGAAAGTTATCCCTACAAAATCATATAGTCTGGCTATGATCCCTCTTCATCACACAAAATATTCATATCATGCACAACCCCGATTTCAGCCAAGCATTTGTTTTCATACTCTATCTTTTCAAACCTTTCAACTTTCACGCAATACATGAGCGTGAGCCATGGATATAGCACTATGGGTGGAATAGAGGTGGTTGTGGAGAAGACAAAAAGAAGGGAGATAGTCTCACATCGACTAGGCGTATCAACGGGCTATGGAGATGCCCATCAATAGATATCAATGTGAGTGAGTAGGGATTGCCATGCAACGGATGCACTATAGCTAAATATGAATGAAAGCTCAACAAAAGAAACTAGTGGGTGTGCATCCAACTTGCTTGCTCACGAAGACCTAGGGCATTTCAGGAAGCCCATCGTTGGAATATACAAGCCAAGTTCTATAACGAAAATTCCCACTAGTATATGAAAGTGACTAAACATGAGACTCTGTACAATGAAGAACATGGTGCTACTTTGAAGCACAAGTGTGGAAAAAGATAGTAGCAATTGTCCCTTTTTCTTTTCTTTTTTTTCTCTTTTTTGGGCCTTTTTTTTCTTTGGCCTTTCTTTTTTTTTCTTTTTTTTGCGGAGGGGTTTTATAGATTTAGCCTTTCCTTCCATGGGACAATGCTCTAATAATGATGATCATCACACTTTTCATTACAACTCAATATTACAACTCGATACTACAACAACAAAGTATGACTCTATATGAATGCCTCCGGCGGTGTACCGGTATGTGCAATGAAACAAGAGTGACTTGTATAAAAAATTATGCATGGTGGCCTTGCCACAAATACGATGTCAACTACATGATCATGGAATGGCAATATGACAATATGATGCGTGTCATATGAACGGAACGGTGGAAAGTTGCATGGCAATATATCTCGGAATGGCTATGGAAATGCCATGATAGGTAGGTATGGTGGCTGTTTTGAGGAAGGATATATAGTGGGTTTATGGCACCGGCGAAAGTTGCGCGGTACAAGAGAGGCTACCAATGGTGGAAGGGTGAGAGTGCGTATAATCCATAACCTCAACATTAGTCATAAGAACTCATATACTTATTGCAAAAATCTACGAGTCATCAAAACAAAGCAATCAACGCATGCTCCTAGGGGGCGGTTGGTAGGAGTTAACCATCGCGCGCCCCCGACCTCCACACAAAGGTTGGCACTCTACAAATACCTCATGCTCTAACTTCGTCACATAGCGGTTCACCATACGTGCATGATACGGGAATCACTAACCTTAACACAAGTATTTCTCAATTTTATAATAACTCCACTAGCATGACTCTAATATCACTATCCTCATGTCTCAAAACAATTATCAAGCATCCAACATCTCATTCTATTCAATGCACTTGGTGTGAATTTTTTTACTACATTGACGTTGGATGTCTATCATGTGAGGACTAGTTTCTTTAGCCTAAAAACATTACCATTCTGTTTTAATAGACACTCAAATAGATATAAGTGAATCATGAGAGTTCAACAATTTCTACAAAATATTATCACCACCGTGCTCTAAAAGATATAAGTGAAGCACTAGAGCAAAAACTATTCAACTCAAAAGATATAAGTGAAGCACATAGAGTGTTCTAGTAATTTCTACGCCATATTTAACTCTCTCAAATAGGTGTGTCCAGCAAGGATGATTGTGGCAAACTAACAAGAAAAGACTCAAATTATACAAGACGCTCCAAGCAAAACACATAACATGTTGCGAATAAAAATATAGCTCCAAGTATAGTTACCGATGGATGAAGACGAAAGAGGGGATGCCTTCCCGGGGCATCCCCAAGCTTAGGCTTTTGATTATCTTGAATTTACTTGGGGTGACATGGGCATCCCCAAGCTTAGGCCTTTGCTACTCCTTGTTCCATAGTCCATCAAAGCAATACTCGAAACTTGAAAACTTCACAACACAAAACTTAGACAGAAATTCTCGTGAGCTCCGTTAGTATAAGAAAGCAAACCACTACTCAAACTTGCAGCAATGAATTCATTCTTTGTTCATATTGGTGTTAAACCTACTGTATTCCAACTTCTATATGGTTCATATCCTCCAATACTACCCATAGATGCATCGGAATAAGCAAACAACACACGAAAAACAGAATCTGTCAAAAACAGAAAAGTCTGTAGTAATCTGCAGGTTTCGCCTACTTCTGGAACTCCAAAAAATTCAGACTAAATTGGTAAATTTGCGGAATTTGTCTACCAATCATCTGCAAAAAGAATCAACTAAAAAACACGCTCCAGTAAAATCTGAAGACTACTTTAGCGAGCGCTAACGATTCTGTTTTTCACAGCAAGATCACATAAACTTCACACAAGTCTTCCCAAAGGTTCTACTTGGCACAAACACTAAACAAAACATGAAACCACATCTAATAAGAGGCTAGATGCAATATTTATTCCCTAACAGCATCAAAAACAAAAAACAAAAAAATGGGTTGCCTCCCAACAAGCTCTTTCTTTATAGCCATTAAGATAGGCTTGAGAATTCAATGATGCTGACATGAAAGACAAGGATTGAAGCACAAAGAGAGCATCATAAAACATGTGACAAAAACATCTAAGTCTAACATAATTCCTATGCATAGGCATCTTATAGGAAAACAAATTAGCAAGACAAGCAAGATCTGGCATATGCAAGGAAGAAGAAATAAACAAGATCAATCTCAACACGAAGAGAGGTAATTTAGTAACATGAAGATTTCTACAACCATATTTTCCTCTCTCATAATAATTGCATGTAGGATCATAAGAAAATTCAACAATATGGCTATCATATAACATATTATCAACATGATCCACATGCATGCAAAGTTGACACTCTTCCAAAATAGTGGGATTAACATTAACTAAAGTCATGACCACTTCAAGCCCACTTTTATCAAAAATTTCATAAGATTGAATATTCTCCAAATATGTGGGATCTAAAGTTGACACTATTCCAAACCCACTTTCAATATTATAGCAAACATTATTATCAATCTCATATATATCATGGGGCTTAAATAAATTTTCAAGATCATAAGAAGAATCACCCCAATCATAATCATTGCAACAAGTAGTAGGCATAGCAAAATAAGCATCCCCAAGCTTAGGGTTTTGCATATCATTAGCACAATTGACATTAATAGAATTTATAATAACATCATTGCAATCATGCTTTTTATTTAAGGAGCCATCGTGAATCACTTTTTCTTTTAACAATTCCTTACAATTTCCAGATTCATAAATTTTAAGCAAAACCCCATAAAGATAATCTAGTGCATTCAACTCACTAGCAATTTGTTCAACATAGTTGGATCTCTTAAAGAGATTAGCAAGTGGATGAGGATGCATACTTTAGCAAGCGAAGATGCAAGCTAATTGAGGGCATATAGCACACAAGCAAACAAGAGGCAAGCGGACGGTAAACACATGGCAGAAGAAGGGCAAATAAAACGGCAAGGGTGAAGTGGGGGAGAGGAAACCAGAAGAAAAAAAATGTAATGCGAAGGATAAGGGTTTGTGATAGGTACTTGGTATATGACTTTTGCGTAAGCCTCCACGGCAACGGTGCCAGAAATTCTTCTTGCTACCTCTTGAGCTTGCGTTGTATTCCCTCGAAGAGGAAAGGGAGATGCAGCACAGTAGCATAAGTATTTCCCTCAGTTTTTGAGAACCAAGGTATCAATCCAGTAGGAGACCACGCGCGAGTCCCTCGCACCTGCACAAACAAATAAGAACTTCGCAACCAACGCGATAAGGGGTTGTCAATCCCTTTACGGTCACTTACGAAAGTGAGATCTGATAGAGATGATAGTTTATATTTTTGGTATTTTTAGTTTATAAGAACAACAAATAAAAGCGATAAAAGTAAAGTAGATGTAGATTGATATGTTGAGAATAGACCCGGGGGGCATAGTTTTCTCTAGTGGATTCTCTCATGATAGCGATATTCTACGACAGGTAAACAAATTACTGTCGAGCAATTGATAGAAAAGCGAATAATTATGAGACTATCTAGGCATGATCATTGTATATAGGCATCACGTCCGAGACAAGTAGACCGACTCCTGCCTGCATCTACTACTATTTCTCCACACATCGACCGCTATCCAACATGCATCTAGTGTATTGAGTTCATAAGAACAGAGTAACGCCTTAAGCAAGATGACATGATGTAGAGGGATAAACTCAAGGAATATGATATAAACCCCATCTTTTTATCCTCGATGGCAACAATACAATATGTGCCTTGCTGCCCCTACTGTCACTGGGAAAGGACGCCGCAAGATTGAACCCAAAGCCAAGCACTTCTCCCATTGCAAGAACTATAGATCTAGTAGGCCAAACCAAACCAATAATTCAATGAGACTTGCAAGGATATCTTTCATAGATAACCTTGATCATAAACTCACAATTCATCAGATCTCGACAAACACACCGCAAAAAGAGATTACATCGAATAGATCTCCTCGAAGACCGAGGAGAACTTTGTATTGAGATCCAGATGGAGAGAAGAAGCCATCTAGATACTAGCTATGGACCCGAAGGTCGGTGGTAAACTACTCACAACTCATGGTGAGGGCGATGATGATGATGATGAAGGCCTCCGTGATGGATCCCCCTCTGGTGGAGCTCCGGAACAGGCTCCAAGATGGGATCTCCACGGGAACAGATGGTACGACGGTGGAATTAGGGTTTTCTCTCTGTCCATGGAGTTTCTGGGGTACGTAGACTTATATAGGAAGAAGGAGAGCACCGGGGGAGTCACGGGGGCTCCACGAGGCAGGGGGGCGTGCCCTGGGAAGGGGGCGCGCCCCCCACCCTCATGGGCCCCTCGTGGCTCTTCTAACGTGGTTCTCAAGTTCATCGTGCGTGATTTCCTCCAAAAATATCTCTCGCGAAGGTTTCATTCCGTTTGGACTCCGTTTGATATTCTTTTTTGCAAAACCCTGAAACAAGCAAAAAACAGCAATCTGGACTGGGCCTTTGGGTTAGTAGGTTAGTCCCAAAAATGATATAAAAGTGAATGATAAAGCCCATTAAACATCCAAGACTTCATAAATAATAGCATGGAACAATCAAAAATTATAGATATGTTGGAGACGTATCAATCCGCCTGATTGTGCTTCGACGGAGTTGGCGCAAGGGCTTCGTCATTGAATTGTGGAAGCAACTTGCGCTTGGGATAGATCTTTATTTGGCGCTCACGGTCGTATCTCTCTTCAGCGTCTAGCACTTCATTCCATCTATCGTTGAGCGTATCCTGCTTGGCTTTAAGCCATTGTTGCTGTTTTTTAAGGCTCCTTGTTGTGGCAATAAGTTGTCGCTGAAAGCATTCTTGTTCGAGGTGTTTCTCTGGGACGATGAATTCCTCATCTCCCGGGCTGTCATCCTCTTCGAAGACAGGTAGGTAGTTACTGTCTTCGAAATCATTGTGATCGGTGAGTTGTTCGGGACTACATTGACCATCTTCCCGCTCGTCCTACTCCAACGATGGCTCTACGGGGTCTTCGGCTTCCTCCGGGTCCTCATTGTCTCCGGTGCCGGTATTACTTTCCTTTTCTCGACGCGGTCGTGAGCGGCGCCTCTGGCGTCGGCGCTTAGGAGGTTCATCGACGGGTTTATCCTGCTCTGGATCTTTATCGCCATCGTCGTCTTTCACCTTGGGTGTGTCCACCATGTATATGTCATAGGTAGAAGTGGCCGTCCATCGCCCGGTGTCGGGCGGGTTTTGACCTAGACTAGCTTCGACGTCGTGGTCCATCCCATTGAAGTCTTCGGAAGCATAGTCTTGTACGTCGGTTAAGTCTTCGACCGTGGCTACCAAGTGGGTGGTGGGTGGGAAGCAAAATTCCCTGATCTCAGCCCCCAGTTTTAACTGGGCATGGTTCAGCGGTGAATCCTCCGTATTGGCGAGAGATTGCAGCAAGTCCAGCGCCTCGTTTAAGAGCTAGAGCTAGATGGGAGTTTGGGGGTTTGCGGAACCAGGCTCGGCGATGACCGCTCGGTCGAGCCCGAAGAGTACGGATCCCAAGAGTTTGGAGCTCGTAATTTGAGACGAGTCCGGTTTTCCAGCGCCGGGGAGGGTCCCGCTCAATTCTGGGTCTGTGAGCAGCAGAACTGCCGTTAAGTCTCCCATTAGAAGTTCCATGGTGGGGGAGAGTCCGGCGGGGTTTATCCCACCATCTTCAGATGGAGCGATCTGCCCCAGGTCTAGGGCCAGAGCGGTCCCAGGTGTTGACCCCTGGATGGAATCTAATGATAGATCTGAGATGTCTTCATCGTGTAGGCAGGGAGCGACAGTCGCGGGTGCGAATCCTTCGAAGATCAAGTCTCCCCGGATGTCAGCAACATAATTCGGACTTCCAAACCTGATATGATGAACAGGGGCGTAGTTGTCGACTTGCTCAAGGTGGCCATCCGAGTTGGCACGTAGCACGAAGCCACCGAACACAAAAAGCTGACCGGGGAGGAAGATCTCCCTGGGGGCGGCGCCGTTGTTGATAACGAAATGAGCCATCAATCCTTCTGTTCGACGACACATCGGAACTGTAATGAAAGCACCAATGTCGGTGTCAAAACCGGTGGATCACGGGTAGGGGGTCCCGAACTGTGTGTATGATGATCGATGGTAACAAGGGACTGGGGACACCATGTTTACCCAGGTTCAGGCCCTCTCTATCGAGGTAATACCCTACTTCCTCCTTGATTGATCTTGATGAATATAGGGTTATAAGAGTTGATCTACCTCGAGATCGTAATGGCTAAACCCTAGAAGTCTGGCCTATGTAATTGTGATTCTGCCTCTACGGACTAAACCCTCTGGTTTATATATGCACCGGAGGGACCTAGGGTTGTACATGATCATCTTGCAGAGGAAGGAAACATTACACCCGGACTTCAAACTTTCCATTCTACACATATAGGAGTCCTATCCGGATACGACGGATAATCTTATTCGATGATCTTCATGGCCCACCAGTCCGGCCCATAATGAGTAATCCGGCCACCCGAGGACCCCCGAATCCAGGACTCCCTCAGTGGGCCCTCCCGGAGTACGACGCCGACAACCATGAGGCGTGGGCGGCATACTTCAAACGCCGGCAGGCGGAGCAGCCCGCCTCCATCAACAACGCGGCCACGGTGCGGGGGCGCAACAACAGCAACGGTCGTTGATGTAGGGTGGAACCTAATGGCAGATCTTTCACGAAAGGAGGTTATCCCACGATGAACACGAAGAACACAAGGAATATACGGAGGAAAACACGAGGGGAAACACTCAAATCAACACAAGTACGGTCACACAGGTGCTAGATCCACGATACACATCAAGATACACGATCCATAGTCAACAACGGTGGTACAAAGATAGTCTTCTCCCGGAGGAGGTCTTGAGTTATCCCTTGGGATCTTCTCCACGAAGGAGGTCTTGAATCCGAGGTGGATCTTCTCCGAAGAGGCTGCGGTCTCGTAGGAGAGGAACCACTAAGGTCTATGATGAGCTATCCAAAAGCTAACCCTAAAAGATGTGGGGAAAGGAGTATATATAGAGTACGGAGCGAAGGGATACACGGGCCACGGCCCAAAGGGATGCGCGCAGGCAATCAGGGGTCGGACGTCCGGGCGACGGGCCGGATGTCCGAGGCTTCGCGGGTCGCCGGATGTCCGGGGCGAGGGGCCGGATGTCCGGGCTGGAGGGGTCGAGTCTCGGGTGGCTTCTGTAGAGTGGCGCCGGATTTCCGGGCCCGAGGCCGGATGTCCGGGCCTTGCCTGGCCGAATGTCCGGGGCCTGGCCGGATGTCCGGGCCCTGTAGCTTCAGCCGCTGGTGCCCTTCTGTAGTTGTTTGTCCAGGTGCCGGATGTCCGGGCCAGGGGGCCGGATGTCCGGGGCCTGGAGCCTTCTTCAGCCCTTCTCGATGCAAAGCCTCGTCCGTGAGCTTGGGGACTTGTCCGTCTTCATGCACATCTCCAATGTGGTCTTCCTCACACCTGAGTACACAAAACACATCCGTCTGAGGTAGTAACCATGTCTCGCAAGATTCATATGGAAGTTGGGCTAGGAGTGATGTCACCTCGGTCTCGAGAGCTCTAGCACGAGCACGTGTCATTGGTCCTTGAGGCACTTGGTGAGGCGATGGAGGATCCATGGGGATGACCTTGGGATGCTCCGCATCATCTCCCCTCCCTTGGGAAGGATCCGACCTCGGATCGAAATCTTCATCACCATGGAAAGGAGATAGGTCCTTGATGTTGAAAGTATCGCTCACGGAGTACTTGTCTCGTGGGATGTCGATTTTGTAGGCGTTGTTGTTGTAGCGTGCTAGCACCTTGAAGGGTCTGTCGGCACGAGGTAGTAGTTTGGACTTGCGCTCATGTGGGAAACGGTTCTTGCGAAGATGAAGCCAAACAAGATCTCCCGGTTGGAACACCATTGGTGCCTTGTTGACGTTGATCTTTGTGGTGAGACGATGGACTTGTCGCTCGATCATTGCCCTTGTATCTTCGTGCACCTTCTTGAGATATCTCGCTCGTGCATTTGCGTCCATGTTCGTGCGCTCTTGTAAAGGTAGAGGTAGGATGTCCAATGGGGACAACGGGTTGAAGCCGTAGACGACCTCGAAAGGGGACTTGCCGGTAGTTGAATGTCTTGCGCGGTTGTAGGCGTACTTGGCGATGGGCAAGCATTGCTCCCATTCCTTGATGTTCTTCTTGATCAACACGCGAAGAAGTGTCGAAAGCATGCGGTTCATCACCTCCGTTTGGCCATCGGTTTGTGGATGGTATGCCGAGGAGAAGAGGAGCTTGATTTCGAGTTTGGCGCATAGAGTCTTCCAAAAGTAGCTCAAGAACTTGACGTCCCGGTCCGACACGATCGTCTTGGGCACTCCATGTAGATGAATGATCTCCCTACAAAAGAGATTTGCAACATGTGAAGCATCGTCGATCTTGTTACAAGGAATGAAATGAGCCATTTTAGAGAATCTATCCACGACAACAAACACGGAATCTTTGCCATTTTGAGTCCTGGGCAATCCAAGTACAAAGTCCATGCTTATGTCTTCCCATGGATGGTATGGAATAGGAAGTGGCATGTAAAGACCATGAGATTGAGCTTTTGACTTAGCTTTGCGGCTGATACGTCCAAAACGTATCTATAATTTCTGCTTGCTCCATGCCTCTTTTGTGTGATATTGCTATGATATTTATACACTTCCATACACTTTTGATCATATTTGGACTAACCTATTAACTCAGTGCACCCCAGTGCCAGTTTCTGTTTTTTGCTGTTTTTGTATTTCAGGTTTTCCCATTACGTAAACTGCCAGAAAAATCCCGGAAAAATTATATAAAAAATCAGCGTTCCGGAAGCTTCCATGCGGCCAAAGTAGGGCCGGAGGGGGGCTACAAGGGCTCCAGGCGCCCTGCCCAGGCGGCCCCATCCCTGGCCGCCTGGGCCCCCCTTAGCTCCCCTGGCGACCCCCTTTGGCATATATTTAACACCCGTCGAGGAAACCCTGATTCCAGACCCCTTTTCTCCAGACGCAATTCCGATCTCCGCCGCCATCGCCATCAAGCTTCGGGGGACCAGAATTCCTGTGCCGGCACCCTGCCGGGACGGGGAAGTGCCCCCGGATTCATCTCCATCGATGTTGCTTCCTCCCTCCATGATGCGGGAGTAGTTCCTCCTCGGGGCTGAGGTTTCTACCAGTAGCTATGTGGTCAATTCTCTCTCCCATGATGTGATCTTCGTTGTGATCATAGGTTATATTAATCTAGGGTGATCCCATGATGTTTCCCCTTCCTCTATGTATTGGATTGATGTACTCACTTGTCTTTATCTAGTATAATCCCCGAGACCAAGGTGACAGCGGTCTATTGGACATGGATTAGAAAAATATTTTCATGAGTGATTTCCTCTCTTGTGTGTTGATTGAAGATTGAGAGTCTCTTGGTGCTTGTCTTTGACTATCCTTTAGATATGTTGTGGTGATTGTGGGACTCTCTTTGGATGGCCGCGGTGACATTGGGAAATCCTTAGATTGAGAACTACGAACTTTGAGGTGTGCTTTTGTAGCCCTACATAATTCTCGTCCTCTCTTGACCACGAAGGAATGACCTCCGGGTGCGTCTCCATTGCATGTTTTATGGGAAATATCATGTGATTCGATTATGTTAATGTTGTTGGGAGTTGCCTCTAGTGAAAGTATGATCCCTAGGCCTTGTTTCCACCATTGCAATACCATTTGTGCTCACGTTTACCACTTGTTTGCTTGCTGCACTTTTTATTACAGATTTATATTACTTTGTTTTGCCATCCATATCACTTGCCATTTAACATCTCTTCGCCGAACTAGTGCACCTATACATCTAACAAGTGTATTAGGTGTGTTGGGGACACAAGAGACTTCTTGTATCTGAGTTGCAGGGTTGCTTGAGAAAGACCATCTTCAACCTCTACTTCCCTGAGTTCGATAAACCTTAGGTCATCCACTTGAGGGAAATTGCTGCTGTCCTACAAACCTCTGCGCTTGGAGGCCCAACATAGTCTACAAGTGTAGAAGCGTGTGTAGACATCAGCCGGCACCCTGCCGGGACGGGGAAGTGCCCCCGGATTCATCTCCATCGACGTTGCTTCCTCCCTCCATGATGCGGGAGTAGTTCCTCCTCGGGGCTGAGGTTTCTACCAGTAGCTATGTGGTTATCTCTCTCTCCCATGATGTGATCTTCGTTGTGATCATAGGCTATGTTAATCTAGGGTGATCCCATGATGTTTCCCCTTCCTCTATGTATTGGATTGATGTACTCACTTGTCTTTATCTAGTATAATCCCCGAGACTAAGGTGACAGCGGTCTATTGGACATGGATTAGAAAAATATTTTCATGAGTGATTTCCTCTCTTGTGTGTTGATTGAAGATTGAGAGTCTCTTGGTGCTTGTCTTTGACTATCCTTTAGATATGTTGTGGTGATTGTGGGACTCTCTTTGGATGGCCGCGGTGACATTGGGAAATCCTTAGATTGAGAACTACGAACTTTGAGGTGTGATTTTGTAGCCCTACATAATTCTCGTCCTCTCTTGACCACGAAGGAATGACCTCCGGGTGCGTCTCCATTGCATGTTTTATGGGAAATATCATGTGATTCGATTATGTTAATGTTGTTGGGAGTTGCCACTAGTGAAAGTATGATCCCTAGGCCTTGTTTCCACCATTGCAATACCATTTGTGCTCACGTTTACCACTTGTTTGCTTGCTGCACTTTTTATTACAGATTTATATTACTTTGCTTTGCCACTCCTATCATCCATATTTTACCATCTCTTCGCCGAACTAGTGCACCTATACAACTCCTAGTTGTATTAGGTGTGTTGGGGACACAAGAGACTTCTTGTATCTTAGTTGCAGGGTTGCTTGATAGAGACCATCTTCAACCTCTACTTCCCTGAGTTCGATAAACCTTAGGTCATCCACTTGAGGGAAATTGCTGTTGTCCTACAAACCTCTGCGCTTGGAGGCCCAACATAGTCTACAAGAGTAGAAGCGTGTGTAGACATCAAGCTATTTCTGGCGCCGTTGCCGGGGAAGTGAGTGCTTGAAGGTATATCTTTAGATCTTGCAATTAAATCTTTTTGTTTCTTGTTTTTATTTCACTAGTTATGTTTATGGAAAACCGCATTCTTAATTCGCTGCTTGTGGGAAGACGCCCCACACCTGTGGTGGTTGCTCCTCCCCCTACTGAAATTGTGCCCTATAAAATACCAGCTGGTATTATCGATTATGTTTTGGCTAATCGTTATGCAGGAGACAGACATCCCGGTGAACACTTGCTATATCTGTCACAACTATGTTCATTATTTAAGCTTGCAGGTGTATCAAGGGAGTTTGTCACGAGGAAATTATTTGCCTTGTCACTGCAAGGAAAAGCATTGGAATGGATAGGCTACTAGATGACTCTCATCTGCTGGATTGGGAAGAGATCCAGTCTCTCTTTTACTCCAAGTTTTATCCTCTTCATGAAGTCCATGAGAATAGGAATTATGTTTATAATTTCTATCCTCATGACGGAGAGAGCATAGCTCAAGCTTGGGGGAGACTGAAAACGTTAATGCTAAAATGTCCTAACCATGGGCTCCCCAAAGATATGATTATTACTAATTTCTATGCGAGGCTTTCTCGACAAAATAAAGATTTGCTCGATGCTTCCTCTATGGGTTCTTTCACAAACGAAAAGATTGATGCTAAATGGGAACTCCTTGAAAGAATTCAACGCAACACTGAAAATTGGGAGATCGACAAAGGTAAAGAGTCAGGTATAATTTATGAGTATGATTGCATTAAGTCCTTTGTTGAAACTACAAGTTTTAATAAGTTTAGTGCTAAGTTTGGGCTTGATTCTCAACTCATTGTTGATTTCCTCAAATCTTTTGCTTCACATCTTAATATGCCTAAGGAGGATTGGATCGAGTATCATAAACCTTTTAAAGAGACTTGCAAAGAAAATGAAATTGTTCATGATGATTGCAACATGCATGATCCAATTCCTAAAAATGAAGTTTTATATAAGCATGTTAATTTTTGTGGAGTGGATAGACCTTGTGAAAGGCCTATGATTGAAGAAGAGAAGTATTGTAAGCAACATAAGCATGAAAGAACAATCACTTGGGTCAGAGATTTAAATGAAATTGCTAGGTAATTGTGTGACCTTTATCCTTTTACTTGTGAACTTTGCTGTATAGAGGGTCACTTTAATTTTCAATGCATGAACTTTCAAAACATAACTGTTAACCAGTTGTGTGATAACATGATCACCTCTGATCTTTATGATGAGCTTATGTTATTTTTGATGTGTGAGGAGTTATCAGAAAAGACTTCTTGGCTAGATGTTAATGCCATAGGAATAAAAAACACTTTGCAAAATTGTCATCTCTATTGTGTTGTTAATTGCCATGAAAATGATTACATAAGTAAGATTAGAAAGGAGGGGACTTTACCAAAGTATAAAAATGTCTCTTATATTTCTGCTAATAAAAAGGAGAGTTTCTCCCAAGTTTCCCCTATTGTTTCTAATGATAAACCAGGATATGTGGAGAAGCTTCATCTCCAACCACTCCCTCCTAAGGTGAAGAAGAAGAAAAAGAAGAGGAGGAGGAAGAGGAGCAAGAAGGAAGAAGAATGGGTATCAACCTGGCCTGAGCATATTCCTCCCATCAACTTTTATCCTAATGGTTGTAAGTTTAAAGAAGAAGGTGAAGTTTATTGCCTTAATTATCATCTTGATGATACGTCCGTAGGTACTATTGAAGATGATTTTGATTATGATATGCATGTTACTTATTGTGATTGGGAAAATGATGATAATGCTACTTATGATCTTGAAAATCTTTTTGGTACCAACTCTGAAAGTGATGATATGGAAAGCTCTAAGCTTGGGGATGATAGGATTGCAAATCCTTTACCCACTAGTGATGTGATAATTGATAATTCTTTTGCTAGTAAGAATAAAGACTACATGTTTACAAATATAGTTGCTAGCAATGATAATGCTCTTCTCTACTATGATGATGTTATAACTCCAATCTACAGTGATTATAAAGGTACCTATGACATAAGGAGAAATTATCCTTATGAAATTTGTCATAATCTTGGAGGGAATTACTCCCTTGTTCAACACCATCTTCCTAATACTCAATTAATCTATAGTGTTCAAGTTGTTTATGATAGTCCTACTCCCACTATTACCAATGAGAAAGATTATGCTTATGTGGAGAGTAAGAGTACCTTTTTGCATGTGGATCGTGGTAACAATGCTTTATGTGATGCTTATATTGTTGAGTTCATCCATGATGCCACTGAAATTTATAATGAGAGAGGGAGACTTGGTTCTAAATATCTTAATAATAAGAAGTTTCCTCTCTTTATGGTGAATATTTTGAAGTTATGCTTGTTTTGCCTTCCTATGCTAGTTGCTTTGTGCTTCAATGAATTATTCTATTGCAATATTCCTATGCATAGGAAGCATGTTAGGCTTAAATGTGTTTGATATTTTCTTCTTGATGCTCTCTTTTGCTCTTCAACTCTTATTCCTACGAGAGCATCATTAAAGCCTTAAGCCTATCTTTATGGCTATAAAGAAAGAGCTCTAGGGAGACAACCCTTGTTATCTTTGCTTTCAGTTTGTTCTTTCAGTTTTTAATGGTCTTGATGTTTGTTACTACTGTAGCAACATCATTGTATCTTTACTTTTCAGCTTTGTGCCAAGTGTAGCCTCTGATTGCAAGAAAGTTCAAAAGTTGTGACGTGCTGTCCAGGAAACAGATTCTGTCCTTGGATAGAAAAATTCGTATAAAATCACCAGATCATCTTTTTGGTCTGAATTTTTTCGACAGCGTGCTCTATACAATTGGCTTTCGGGCGTCTGTTCTCAGTTTTTTGATTTGAATTGCAGAAGTGCCCCGAAAAAATCATTTACTACCTGCTGGTCTGTTTTTCACAGATTCTGTCCTGTTTTTGCCTTTCCTTCATTTTGCAAACCTTGAGCTTGCTTTTTCTTTGCAAAAACCTTTTGGCAATCTTGAGAAACAGTAGACCTTCAAGAATATCCTTATTTCCAGCAAGGAACACTTATTTTATTATGGGTACTAACCTCGCTAATCAGATTATGATGAGTTATGCATGAAGGGAGTTTTCAAGTGTGCGAGGGAAGATGATAAAAAGATTCAGGAGTGTCAAACGCTCAAGCTTGGGGATGCCCCCATGCACCCCCAAGAAATATTCAAGAAGACTCAAGCGTCTAAGCTTGGGGATGCCCCCGTGCATCCCCTTCTCCATCAACAATTATCAGTTCGTCTTTCGTTCCACTATATTTTTATCACTTCATGTGTTATGTGCTATGCTTGGAGCGTCTTGCTTTTAGTTTCCTTTTTAGTTTTATTTAGCTTTGCTTGCTTTTCATAACGAGTTGGGACTCAGCTTTCTTTGTGTGGGAGAGAAACACGCTCCACTTCAACCTAGAACATAACATAGAATTTTCATGTCTATCTTTGCTGTGTGTGTTCTTGGTCTTTCAATAGCTACTATCATGTTCAGCTCTTAGTTTTCATGCTTATCTTTTTAAAGAGCTTTTGTTTAGTTGGTCGCTGGAACTCTCTTTAGTTATCATGCTTATCTTGCTAAGAGAGTTGGCTTCTGTTGCATTGGTTGATATGTCTATGACAAAATGCTATGTGCATAATGGTGCTTAGTAGTTCATGTTTTCTTATGGTTAGTCTCAAATAGCTGGGGGGTTCCCAATGTGTTATTGGAGTACCAACATGATTTGTTTGCCTATGATGTGGTATGGTTTAGTGATATCTTCCTTCAAAAATTTATTTTGATTGACTTGGCGTATGCTCACGCATATTTAAGACTGTAAAGAAAGTCTGTCAAGCCTTGATGATCTTTTATTTCTGAGTAGCGATATAACTTCCATGCCTGATTCAATGTTGCTTTGTCACTCTGCATGATTATGACCGTCATTGCTCTTTTAGTTGGTCGCTCCCAGTCTTTTGCTAACCTCCACCTGTACTAAGCGGACTGACTGCTTGTGCATCCAAAATCCTTTAAACCAGTTATGCCATATGAGTCCACCATACCTTCCTATACATGGTATTTACCTGCCATTCCTAACGAAGACTTTCATGTACCATCTCGAAATTATTCAAAAAAGCATTTCTATTTTGTGCCTCTGTTTTAGCTCATGAGGAAGTAGTAGTTAATTCATGATCTTTTTAAGTTGGACAAGCTTCACCCCGGGATTGCATGTCTAATGTGCAAACCCATAATACGAGAAGGAACTGGCATAGAGTGCGCCCGGCTCATTAAAAATAATACAAACAAACAAACCCTCCTTCACGCTTTGTTCATGAGAAATCAGAAAACTTTGGCAGTGATAAACAAAGGAGATTAAGAGGATGTGATCGTCCTCATTCGGGAGCCGTTCCTCGAAACTTGTCCAGCTCGAGAAGTAATTGAGTTATCTACTAGCATTCGTTGACAAAATATGCATAAACTAAAAATAATAATTATTACCTCTGTTTTTAAAACCAAGAGCTCTGGTACATGTTTTGTCTTTGTTTCTGACCACGGGTTTTCAACCTTGCCAACAAAAGCCACGGTTCGAGAGTCTCCACCTTCTTTAAAGCACCAACTATTGAGAGCATGATTGTCATTCTGAGTGTAATGTGCATTGTCCCAAAGTAGCATTGTCTTTTGCATGATTATGATATCGTTTATTCTGAAATCATTGTATCTAGTCGTCACTTAAACCTTGGAGGTGCCCCTGCACTTATGTTTTGCTTCACTAAAGGGGGCAAGCGAGGTACCACTTTATCATATTTACACACCATGCTCACTACAAATCTATTTGATGTTTCAGTATCATATTGTAAAACTTTCAGTTCTTTGTGATTTTCTCATGAGGCAACTTAATTACTACAGATTCATTGTCTCAGTAAGCTTTTGTCATGTGACTATGAAAAGTCCTTGTATGGTTAATAGCATGTCACCACAGAAATTATGCTTGTTATCATTTACCTACTCGAGGACGAGCATGAATTAAGCTTGGGGATGTTGATACGTCCAAAACGTATCTATAATTTCTGCTTGCTCCATGCCTCTTTTGTGTGATATTGCTATGATATTTATACACTTCCATACACTTTTGATCATATTTGGACTAACCTATTAACTCAGTGCACCCCAGTGCCAGTTTCTGTTTTCTGCTGTTTTTGTATTTCAGGTTTTCCCATTACGTAAACTGCCAGAAAAATCCCGGAAAAATTATATAAAAAATCAGCATTCCGGAAGCTTCCATGCGGCCAAAGTAGGGCCGGAGGGGGGCCACAGGGGCTCCAGGCGCCCTGCCCAGGCGGCCCCACCCCTGGCCGCCTGGCCAGGCCGCCTGGGCCCCCCTTAGCTCCTCTGGCGACCCCCTTTGGCATATATTTAACACCCGTCGAGGAAACCCTGATTCCAGACCCCTTTTCTCCAGACGCAATTCCGATCTCCGCCGCCATCGCCATCAAGCTTCGGGGGACTAGATTTCCTGTGCCGGCACCCTGCCGGGACGGGGAAGTGCCCCCGGATTCATCTCCATCGACGTTGCTTCCTCCCTCCATGATGCGGGAGTAGTTCCTCCTCGGGGCTGAGGTTTCTACCAGTAGCTATGTGGTCAATTCTCTCTCCCATGATGTGATCTTCGTTGTGATCATAGGCTATGTTAATCTAGGGTGATCCCATGATGTTTCCCCTTCCTCTATGTATTGGATTGATGTACTCACTTGTCTTTATCTAGTATAATCCCCGAGACCGAGGTGACAGCGGTCTATTGGACATGGAATAGAAAAATATTTTCATGAGTGATTTCCTCTCTTGTGTGCTGATTGAAGATTGAGAGTCTCTTGGTGCTTGTCTTTGACTATCCTTTAGATATGTTGTGGTGATTGTGGGACTCTCTTTGGATGGCCGCGGTGACATTGGGAAATCCTTAGATTGAGAACTACGAACTTTGAGGTGTGCTTTTGTAGCCCTACATAATTCTCGTCCTCTCTTGACCACGAAGGAATGACCTCCGGGTGCGTCTCCATTGCATGTTTTATGGGAAATATCATGTGATTCGATTATGTTAATGTTGTTGGGAGTTGCCACTAGTGAAAGTATGATCCCTAGGCCTTGTTTCCACCATTGCAATACCATTTGTGCTCACATTTACCACTTGTTTGCTTGCTGCACTTTTTATTACAGATTTATATTACTTTGCTTTGCCACTCCTATCATCCATATTTTACCATCTCTTCGCCGAACTAGTGCACCTATACAACTCCTAGTTGTATTAGGTGTGTTGGGGACACAAGAGACTTCTTGTATCTTAGTTGCAGGGTTGCTTGAGAGAGACCATCTTCAACCTCTACTTCCCTGAGTTCGATAAACCTTAGGTCATCCACTTGAGGGAAATTGCTGCTGTCCTACAAACCTCTGCGCTTGGAGGCCCAACATAGTCTACAAGAGTAGAAGCGTGTGTAGACATCAGCGGCATGTAGAACATCGGTTGGTGAGGCGTGAGACGTCACGGAGCATCTTGGGCCAAAAGTAGTTCTTTGATAGCGTAGCAAATGTCTTGTCGCGTCCGAAGTGTCCCATGAGTCCTCCTCCATGAGATTCCTGCAAAAGGAGCAAACGAAGCGAAGACTCGGGAATGCAAAGTTTGTTAGCTCTCATAAGATATCCATCCTTTATGTAGTATCGTTCCCAAGAAGTGTGAGTCAAACTCTTAGCATGAGGATTTGCAAAGAAAGGATCATGCTCATATAAATCTTTTATGTGCTCAAAGCCAATCACATTCAACTCAAGTTGTGTAACAAGCATGCATTTGCGGGAAAGCGCATCCGCCACAACATTTTCTTTGCCTTTGATGTATTTGATGACATAGGGAAAAGACTCAATGAACTCACTCCACTTAGCATGATGCTTGTTCAACTTAGTTTGACCCTTGAGATACTTGAGAGTCTCATGGTCCATATGAAGAATGAATTCATGAGGTCTAAGATAATGTTCCCAAACACGTAAAACTCTCACCAAGGCATAAAGCTCTTTGTCATAAATGGGGTAATTAAGTTGCGCTCCGGATAGCTTCTCACTAAAGTAAGCAATTGGGCGCTTTTCTTGCATGAGCACGCCACCTATGCCGGTACCACTAGCGTCACAATGAATCTCAAACGGTTTATCAAAGTTTGGTAGGGCTAGAAGTGGTGCGTGTGTAAGCAAGCTTTTAAGCTCATTGAACGCGGTGTCTTGCGAAGGACCCCAAATGAAGGGTGTGTTCTTCTTGCTCAAGGCGTGTAGAGGCATAGCGATAGTGCTAAAGTCCTTCACAAAACGTCGGTAGAAACCGGCTAGACCAAGGAAACTACGCACTTGCATGGGATTCGTTGGTTGAGGCCAAGTTTTAATTGCTTCAATTTTAGTTTCATCAACGTGAACACCTTGTGAAGAAACGACAAATCCTAGGAAGACGACCTTGTCAACGCCAAAAGTGCATTTCTCCATATTAGCATATAAGCGCTCTTTCCAAAGGGTTTGTAAAACCATACGGATGTGTGTCACATGGTCCTCAAGCGACTTGCTAAAAACGAGGATGTCATCAAACTAAACCACTACAAAGACGCCTATGTAGGGACGTAGACTAAAATGCATAAGACGCATAAATGAACCGGGTGCTTCTGATAAACCCATTGGCATGACAAGCCACTCATATAACCCAAACTTAGTTTTAAAAGCCGTTTTCTACTCATCACCCTCTTGAATGCGAATTTGGTAGTAACCACTTTTAAGATCAATTTTCGAAAAGATGGTGGCACCACATAATTCATCAAGCATGTCGTCTAAGCGTGGGGTAGGATAACGGTATCTAACGGTGATAGCATTTATAGGTCGACAATCGGAGCACATGCGAAAACTTCCATCTTTCTTAGGCACGAGAATAACCGGAACGGCACAAGGGCTTAAGCTTTCACGTACATGACCTTTGTCGATGAGTTGTTGCACTTGCCGTTGTATCTCCTTGGTTTCCTCGGGATTGACGCGGTAAGGATCCTTGTTTGGAAGTGGTGCGCAGGGTATGAGGTCGATGCGGTGTTCGATTCCGTGAAGTGGAGGTAGACCCGGAGGTAGTTCATCGGGAAAAACGTTCGAGAATTCCTACAACAATTGAGACAACACTAAAGGTAGAGGTGGTGAAGTGTTAGTAGGTTTGGCTTCCCCTTTGCATAAAAGCACAAGGTGAAAGACACTCGATGGGTTCTAACACACTTCTCTCATCTCACGTTTGGTGGCAAATAGTACGAGTTGCTTCTTGTCGCTCATCGTGGAGTCGCTCATATTTGGCTTGTGGCTCTCACTCTCCTTTTGGTGGCTCACTCTCTCACCATTCTCTCCACGATGGTTGGTAGGTAAGTGCTTGTCGGCGGCTACTTGACTTGGGGACATAGGTCGTAGCACAAATTCCTTGCCCTTCATCTTGAAGCTATAGTGATTGGTCCGTCCATTGTGTGTGACTCCACGATCATATTGCCATGGTCGTCCAAGAATAAGGTGGCACACGGACATGGGGATCACATCACATTCAAGAGTGTCCTTGTAGGCGCCTATCTTGAAAGAGACTTGCACGGTGTGCTCGACTCGAAGAGTTCCGGCGTCGTTGAGCCATTGGACCTTGTAGGGGTGAGGATGCTTCGTCTTGACCAAATGTAGCTTGTGGCGTAGCTCTTTGCTTGCCAAGTTGTGACAACTTCCTCCATCGATGATAACCTTGACGGAGTGTCCATTGATGCCGGCCTTGGTATGGAAAATATGACATCGTTGGTCGTCATCTTGTTGATGTTGGAGTGTCAAGACCTTGGAGACAACAAGATTGGGACTTGAGTCATTGTCGCAAAACACTTGATGGTCTTCATCTTCGTTCACTCGGTGATGCATAGCTACATGCTCAAGGGCTTCCATCTCATCGTCGCTCATTGAGTCATAGGATCCGTCATCGTTGATGATCATGGTGCGAATGGTATTGCACTGAAATGACTTGTGGCCTCGCCCTTCGCACTTGAAACATTTTATGGAACTTGTCTTGGAGTTGTCCTTGGGTGGAGTTGTAGATGATGAAGCTCTTGGCTTGAAGTTGTTGGTAGAAGGGGGCCGACTTGATGTAGTCGCATTCTTGTAGCTTGACTTGTCACCGAAGTTTGTAGATGGCTTGGTAGAGGTAGGAGGAGTAGCCGAAGTCGTTGAAGCTTGGTTGTAGGAGCCGAAGTTCTTAGAGGTGAACTTGGAGTACTTGTAATCCTCTTGAACTTGTCGCTCCGCTTTGGTTGCTTGATGTACTAGCTCGGGGAGATTGGTGTATGGTTGAAAGTCCGCAATCTTCTTGATAGGATAGTTGAGTCCATTCAAGAATCTCGCCATTGTTTGCTCTTCATCTTCCGTGATGTTGGCTCTTATCATGGCAATCTCCATCTCCTTGTAGTACTCTTCAACGGACTTGGTACCTTGCTTGAGGAGTTGTAGCTTCTTGAACAAGTCACGGTTGTAGTGTGTTGGCACAAAGCGTGCTCTCATGACTTCCTTCATTTGAGCACAAGTGTTGATAGGAGGTTCGCCTTTTGCTTCTCTTCTCTCTATGATTTGCTCCCACCATATGAGAACATAGTCTTGGAACTCAAGGGAGGCCATTGCGATCTTCTTCTCTTCATCGAAGTTGTGAAGTCGAAAGATCTTGTCAACCTTCAATGCCCATGAGAGGTAGTCTTCGGGATCAATGCTTTCGGAAAACTTTGGCATGGTGAACTTGAGCTTGCCATAGCGATGCTCTTCATTGTTGCCTTGCCTATTGGGAGGGCGGTCTTGATTGGGACGATTAGCAATCTCATGTTGCACTTGGCGTAGTAGATGTCCATTGTCATGGTGTACTTGCCGATCTTGTTGTTCTTGTTGAGGTTGTTGCTCTTGCCGCGCTCGAGGAGGAACTTCTTCTTGCATTCTTGCTTGGTGGCGCCTCTCTTGCATCTCATCTCGAAGGAAATCCTCTTCTTGACGAGTGTGATGGGTGCGAGCTGCCACATTGCGATATGAATCACGTAATGCTCGTTGCGCCTCAAGAGCTTGAGCTTCTCGACGTTGTTGTGCTTGACGGTTAGCCTCGGCATCTTGTTCTTCTTTGTATTGACGTGCTCGCTCTTGTTGTTGCTGGCTCTGTCGTTGCCGTTCTTGTGCTTGCTCAAGTGTAGCTTGGTTTTGACGATGTCGACTCTCTTGCTCTTCAAATAGCTCTTGTGAACTCTTGTCATGAAGTGGATTCCGGTTGTCATGTCGAGCTTGACGTGCGGCTTGACGAAGAGTGTTTGATGTAGGTGTACTTGAGCCTTCCGTGGAGTCGGTATGTCAACTTGAGCGGCTTCGTCTTTGAGAAGATGTGGAAGAAGAACGTCGGTTGACTATCAAAGTCCGTAGCTCGTCGAATTGGGTAGACATGTTGGTGTTGATGATGTCGAATTGCTCTCTTGTTCGTGCTTCAAATTGGCACGCGTCCTCGGCGACTTGACCAATGTACTCGCGCATAGCTTCACTTTCTTGATGGAGAGCTCGTTGGACACCGAAGAGATGTAGTTTGGTGACGTAGTTGTTCGCTTCTTGAGGATCATCGAAGATCGGGTTCGAAGATGTACTTAGCCTATCCATCATCACAAGCAAATATGTGAGTGGGAGAAAGGAGAAGACAATACCAAATGTACCTTAAACGAAGTTGAAAATGGATCAATGATCACTCAATAATGTAACCCGGAAATAGCACTATTGGTACCACTTCATGTCGATTCTCACACCTACACAAGTAAGCTTTGAGAGGAGCTTGGTTAGGATGGTGGCACAAATTCAAAGCAATCGTCAAAGTGACTCAAAGATGTTGAAAAAGGTTCACAATTTGCTCATGCAACAAGTAGATCACTAGCAAAGTAACACACGGAACACACGCACGGATAGATAAATGTGGTTGTGCAACCAAGGGTGAGCGAAAAATGTGGAAACCACGGAAAATGCTCGTGTTGCACAACACTAGAGAGACGCTAACCGATTGCTTAATAGGCGGATACGCACTTGTGCACGACCTATAAGAGGCAAAACGTAACGACTATCTATCACAAGTATGCTATGAGTGTATGATGTATTGCTATGTCATATGATCTCTTTTGATGCAAGGCGTATGATGCTATTTTCCTTTTGCTTTAAGCTTTGGTTGGCTCTTTTGCTTAAAAGCTTGTGAGCTCTTTCTTTGTGCACTTATGCATGCTTCTCGTATCAAGGTAGCTATTGTGTATGCGGATCACTCTTGTGGCACACGGAGATATGAATGATATGGTATGCAATATCTATGGCTATCACTAATGTGCACAAGTGTCGTGGCTCGGCAATACTCAAATGGCTAGTCTCAATGGGAAAGCTACGCAAAGATGGTCTATAGGGTGACAATGCAATTGCAAGGTAGAATGAACAAGGTGTCGTCGATGTTACCATCCTTGCCGAAGTTGAGCAGTGGTGTGGTCGAAGTCTTGCCGTTCCAAGGTAGCCTAAACATCCAAGGAAACGGTGAAACCACAACTCAAGTATGCAAGACAATGGGAGACAAACTTTTCAAACTCGGAGCGGTTAAGCGATGGTGGTTGCGGAAGTGGTGGTGGTATGCGAAAGGTTTGATGGGATACCGAACGAAAATGGCGGTGGAAAATGCAAGGTGGGGTGGATCGGGGGTTTTGTGGCTGCGGGAGGCCGGATGTCCGGGTCAGGGGCCGGATGTCTGGGCCACGGGCCGGATGTCCGGGGTGCCCGAGGCCGTGATGACCTCCTTGCACACGGTGACTTTGGGGCCAAAATTCGTCGGATTTTGCGGAGAAAAATTGGGAAAAAGACGGGGAAAAGCTAGATCCACTCGTGGCACAGCAAATCCATGGAACAAATTCAACAAAATCTTGCCAAATCAACAGATCACAAAAAAATTTGGGGCTCTTTTTGTGGGGAATTTTCGAAATTGGGAAGAACACAACAAAAACAAGCTAGAAGACAAGGTGTGGGGCTCCAATTTCGTGATCAACCTATGCTCATGATACCATAATATGATGTAGGGTGGAACCCTAATTGGCAGATCTTTCACGAAAGGAGGTTATCCCACGATGAACACGGAGAACACAAGGAAGATACGGAGGAAAACACGAGGGGAAACACTCAAATCAACACAAGTACGGTCACACAGGTGCTAGATCCACGATACACATCAAGATACACGATCCATAGTCAACAACGGTGGTACAAAGATAGTCTTCTCCCGAAGGAGGTCTTGAGTTATCCCTTGGGATCTTCTCCGCGAAGGAGGTCTTGAATCCGAGGTGGATCTTCTCCGAAGAGGCCGCGGTCTCGTAGGAGAGGAACCACTAAGGTCTATGATGAGCTATCCAAAAGCTAACCCTAAAAGATGTGGGGAAAAGAGTATATATAGAGTACGGAGCGAAGGGATACACGGGCCACGGCCCAAAGGGATGCCCGTAGGCAATCAGGGGCCGGACGTCCGGGCGACGGGCCGGATGTTCGGGGCTTCGCGGGTCGCCGGATGTCCGGGGCGAGGGGCCGGATGTCTGGGCTGGAGGGGTCGAGTCTCAGGTGGCTTTTGTAGAGTGGCGCCGGATTTCCGGGCCCGAGGCCGGATGTCCGGGCCTTGCCTGGCCGGATGTCCGAGGCCTGGCCGGATGTCTGGGCCCTGTAGCTTCAGCCGCTGGTGCCCTTTTGTAGTTGTTTGTCCAGGGGCCGGATGTCCGGGCCAGGGGGGCGGATGTCTGGGGCCTGGAGCCTTCTTCAGCCCTTCTCGATGCAAAGCCTCGTCCGTGAGCTTGGGGACTTGTCCGTCTTCACGCACATCTCCAATGTGGTCTTCCTCACACCTGAGTACACAAAACACATCCGTCTGAGGTAGTAACCATGTCTCGCAAGATTCATATGGAAGTTGGGCTAGGAGTGACGTCACCTCGGTCTCGAGAGCTCTAGGACAAGCACGTGTCATTAGTCCTTGAGGCACTTGGTGAGGCGATGGAGGGTCCATGGGGATGACCTTGGGATGCTCCGCATCAGCCGTCTCCTGTGGTGGGGCGCCCCTGGCCGCACGCTCCACACCGTCCTCGAGTACCTTGAGGGCGGCAACGATCTGCCGCTCGAGTACCCGGCGGCCCCGGCCCCCCGCCGGAGTGGCGGCCGGTGGCTGCGGAGAACAATGCTGGGCGGGTCCTCCCCCTCCTCCTCCTCCCGATCCTCCTCCCACTCCTCCGGGTCGCCGACACTCGTCAGCGTCAAGGCCGAGCCCGTGGAAACGCCGCTCGGTCGACGCACCCTCAGCGCCGGCCTCATCATCAACGAGAGCGGCCGTGCCTCCTCCTCGCCCCCCTCCCGCCTCGTCAAGCCAAAGATAAGGCATGGGCTCGCCGCCATGAAGAGCGAGCCTGGGATCGCCGCCGTGAAGAGCGAGCCAATCGACAACGAGGCCGCCAAGAAGTGGGCGTGGGAGGATTGGGCCCGGCTGGAGATGGAACGCCAGTGCCGCGCCCTGGAGGAGATCATCGCGCGCCGCCGTGCCCACGAGGAGGGAGGTGTCCTCCTGCTCAAGGACAACGACGACGACTTGCCATCGCCGTCCAAACTAGTCCGCCATGGCGACCCCGGGCAGGGGTCCAGCAGGGACGGCCGTGTGAAGACGGAGAAGGAGGACGACGACGACAACTACGCCGCGTTCAGCAAGTTCTTCGGCCTATAGGCATGAAGCCCTTTTATGTTTTCTACATGTAAAAAAATGTGGAACGCCTAAATATCGCCGAGTCAATGTCGTGTCAGCCGAATTTTGGCCGAATGTCTTTTTAATATGTATACAAAACGGGCGTCTGGGGCCGACTTGGGGGCGGCGGCTGGGAACCCGGTTGCCCCTACGGCGAAAATATCACCGGTTCGCCCCCAAGCGGCGCTTTTTCTAGCCCCTTGGGGGTCGAATGGCTGGAGATGCTCTAAGAGCATCTTCACCCGCACCCCCAATAGGCCCCTAAGTCGTCATTTTTTCCGTCGGCGTCTAAAAAAACCAGTTGCACCCCCGGACGCCGAATTCCGTCGGTTCGGCCTATTTTTTTGGCTGGCGATGCCAGGGCGAACCCAGCACACCGGAGGGCACTTGGGGGCTCCGGCGGAGGGAAAAGTGGTGCGTGGGCTACCACTGTAAGGTGAGAAACGCCTTTTCTCTGTCTAGATTCGACCTGCGCGCTACAGGACGCCACTCCCTTTCTCGCCGCCATGCCGATTCCAGCGCCGCCCACCTGCCCACAGCTGCTGCTCCACCACTAGAAAGTCCATTTCCCCACCGGAAAGAGAGGGTTTCACCGCGACAGCCTCCATCCCGCTCCTGAGCGAGATTTCCAGGGCTCCGACCACGCAGGCGGGAATACCGACGGCTGTCCCGCCCACCACGCCCGTCGGGTGTTCGGCAATGGAATCAGACGACGAAGAAGCGTTCGCGGCTCTGATGGAGGAGGAAGCTGAGGCCGACACTGGCGACGAAGAGCAGCTCATGATCCTCGCCGCTCTGGCCGGCCTGTTCGTGAACAATGCGAAGCCGTGGCGAGGTGGCTCTGTGTCGGGTTGTCGTAAGAGCAAGCAGAGGCTTCGAATGGAGGTCTATTGCTTGCTCTACGCCGACTACTTCGTCGACGCTACACTGCACGACGAGAACGTATTTTGATGCCGTTATCGGATGAGCCGGAAGCTCTTCCTCAGGATTGTGAATGCCATCCGAGAGTTCAACAGCTATTTCATTTGCAAGAAGAATTGCACCGACACAGTTGGATTCTCCTCACTCCAAAAGTGCACGACAACTAAGAGGATGCTTGCATACGGAGCTCCCGGTGATATACAGGAAGACTATGGACGCATGGCCGAGTCCATCACCATTGAATGTTTGTACAAGTTCTGCAGGACAGTGATTGTAGTGTTTACTTGCGATCACCCAATGTTGAAGACACTGCTCGGGATCCTAGCACAGAATGCAACAAGAGGATTTTCTGGGATGCTTGGAAGCATCGACTGCATGCATTGAGCACGGAAAAACTGTCCATTTGCTTAGCAGGGGATGTACAAAGGCATCAAAGGAGCTTGCAGTGTGGTACTCAAGGCAGTGGCCACACATGACCTCTGAATTTGTCACTCTTTTTTTGGTATGACTGAAACTCACAATGACATCAACGTACTACAGTGCTCGAATGTCTTTGCCAAGCTTGTTGAAGGTATTTGGCCAAAATTCGAGGTCAATGGGCGCCACTACAACAAGGGATACTACCTAGCAGATGGTATCTATCTGAGATGGTCAACATTTGTGAAGACTATCTCAAACCCTGTGTCAGGAGGCAAGAACTCCTACTTTTCCAAGTGTGAGGATGCTTACAGGAAGGATGTCGAGCGGGCATTTGGTGTGCTCCATTCTCGATTTGCCGTTGTACGGTACCCCGCTCTGACCTGGTCGAAATCTCAGATGTGGGAGGTGATGAATTGCGTTGTGTCATCTTGCACAACATGATCATTGAGAGCGAACAGGAAGAACCGGTGTTTGACACTGGACCATATTTCAGGCAGGGTCCTCTTGCAACTGTTGATCACCGGGTACCGACAGCATGGACTGCTTTCCTCAAAATACGTGAGGAGATCCGAGACCCACAGGTGCATCAAGAACCGCAGCACGATCTAGTGGAGCTCCTATGAAGGCTCATGGGCTACGCCTAGTTCGATGTGTTTTAATTTGTGTTCGAATTATGAGTTTGCTTCGTTGAACTTTTTTTATTGATTTATGTGATGAACTATGTGATGAAAATTAGTTTTTGTTGAATTTGTGCCAAAGTGCGTCAGATTTGGGCCGGATTTGAGTTTGAAATCGGCGGCTTAGGGGTGAACTTGGGCCGGATTTGCGCCGAATTTGAGTTTGAAATCGATGGTTGAGGGGCGGCTGGGAACCCGAGGCCCCCAACGGTGAAAATAGTGCCGGTTAGCTCCCAGGGGACGCTATTTCAATTCCTAGGGAGTCGAACGGCTAAGTTGTGGATTTCCTGGTGATATTATTACACATTCTTTTCTGAAAACAAATATACAATACGTGCTAGGCAGCATGCACCACGGCATAAACGGATCTTCAAAATCAAGATCAAACCCTGAACAGCCACATTTACTAGCCAAAAACCAGACTGGTTTGCCAGACACAAGCGTCGACCGTCGATACGACAAGAGAACCATTGTGAACTCTCGTCAAGAAATGCATAAACAATTCCAGAACTTGGGGAGAGTGGGTCTACGACACGCATCCGCACGCAGGCAGGCGTTGAAAACGGCGAGAGCGACAAGGGAGCGATCAGCCAACCAAGTGCCGCGATCACGTCTCAAGTCCAAGCAAAATGCTCAGTGCCGTCTCCACGGGTTCTCCATCCTCATCTCGTCTCTGGTTCTGGTGCCTGTCTCCGCGCCATTGGGGGAGAAATATCATATGCGCAAACTACAAATCAGGCGAGATTTTCTTTGAACCAACCGGCGATCGGTTGCGGCTGCGTACACGTACAGCAAGTGAGGTAATGAAAGTGATTGCAATTGCAACTCCAAAATACTCGCACGCCAAGGAAGCACCATCTTGACTCTTGAGCATGGATGTGACGACGAAAGTGATTGCAACTCCAAAATACAGGCCAGGGAAGCAATACTTGCCTAATTGGCAACACGATCTAACACGTCAACTTTATTAAAGTTATTTTGGAGTGGTGGTCTGCCTCATGCGGTTTCAGCATGGCAAAGACTATGTTAACCAGCGAGAAGCTAAGTACTACCTCCGTCCTGGTTCATTGATCCCTATTGTGTTCCGTATCAAATTTTGACCATAAATTTAACTAACAAAATGTTCATGCACGTGACAAAAACTTGTATCATTGAAAACTACATTCAAATACGAATCCAACGGTATATTTTCTGTTGACATACATTATAAAAAAGACCAATAAACCAGAACGGAGATAGCAGCATTAGTGTCAAAAACGTTTTTATATCATGAGACCGTGGGAGTGGAGTGGAGTAGTACAATACAAAGCTATCACTGTTCACTGGTGCACTCACCGATGCAAGTAGGGTTTGGCGCCTTGTGGGGAAAAAGTCGGAGCTGATGATGAAGGTGGCGGCTATGCCAAGAGTTACTGCTGCTGCTGCTGCCATTTTATCATACCTATCTGAATCATCTGGTCCCGGTTAGATCTCAATCTTACCCACTCCGCCCTGAATACAAGTATGAGACAGTTGTATATTCCTAGGGGGAAAAGTCGTCTCCTTGCAGGCTGTAGCCGGCCAGAAATAAGAACTTCAATGCCTCGACGGAACAAGGATCAAAGAAGACACCGACCAGTGAGTAGCGAGTACCGTGCAACCGTCCAGGCACGGCAACCTCACCGTCCCACGTACAAGTACGGTACTCCCTCCGTCCAGGTGCATTGGGCGCCTAAGGAGCTGCACTATGATCTAGGTGTGATGGCATTGGTCGTAATATTAGATGTAATTAGCATTAAAACTCTTGTAACTTGAGCTAATTGATTGTAATTCCTTGGCCTTACCAATCAACATTCAGTGGGAAACGCATGCAACCAGAGTTATTGCCCTTGAGATTAAAAAGTTGTGCATGGGGGTGGAGCAAACGAGGTACGGGAATGGTACGAGGCTGATTTAATTTCTTGACGCCTTACTCATTCGGAAATTCTAAAATCGCTAAGATGCCCAATGCACCTGGACGGAGGGAGTACCTTGGGGAAGTTTTGGTCCCGTGGTTCATTACTCCCTCCGTCCCGCAATACAAAGCGTTTTTGAAAGAGAGGATCATCTACACAATTTGGGCTATCTGGAAAGAGAGGAACAGACGCGTTTTCACAGGACAACGGATGACTCATCGCGAGGTTGCTCTACTAGCTTTCGAGGCCATTAAGCAACGGGATATGGCTTTTGTTGGGGCCTTGCCATCTGTCGGCATAGGCTGAGTATGTGCTAGGTTTTACATGGTTCATGCTTATGGGCCATTTTTTGGTTTTTGCCATATTTCCTAAAAACGTGCGCCCCCCTGTAAATTGCGCTTCTGTTTCCCTTCTATAAGAAAAGGCAGTGCTCCTGCCGGTTCCTCAAAAAAAAAAAAAAGCGTTTTTGACACTTGTGGTAGT
Source organism: Secale cereale (assembly GCA_902687465.1). Lineage (NCBI taxonomy): Eukaryota > Viridiplantae > Streptophyta > Magnoliopsida > Poales > Poaceae > Secale > Secale cereale. The sequence goes on along the minus strand of LR738713.1, from coordinate 717,953,914 downwards.
GTAAAAAACCATCTTATATTATACTTCCTCCGTTCCTAAATATTTATCTTTCTAAAGATTTCAACAAATGACTACATACGAAGAAAAATGAGTGAATCTACAATCTAAAATATGTTTATATACATCCGTATATTGTACTTTATTTCAAATGTTAGAAAAACAAATATTTGGAAACGGAGGGTGTAGTGTGAAAAACACTCTGTACTTGGTTGGTCAGCAGGTTTGAACTTTTAAACCCACCCTTGCCGTTGTCTAGCTGATCTTGAGCACCAGCGTGCGCTGCAGCCTGCAGGTCAGCACGCTCCGAGATCTAAACAGTATACAGTTTCGCTGTGTAATACTCCCTTGGTTCCATAATGTAATGCCTATAGATTTTCTGGGAAGTCAAACTTTACAAACTTTGACCAAGTTTGTAGAGAAAAATATTTATATCTACAATAGCAAAAATATATAATGTGAAATTACATCTTATAACGAATCTAATGATATATGTTTCGCACTCTAGATATAAATATTTTTCTCCACACACTTAGTCAAAGTTTCTGAGGTTTGACTTTTCAAAAAATCTATAGACACTACATTGTGGAACGGAGGGAGTACGAGTACCAACGTTGCCAGGTTTTGCTCTACTTTCATTTTTTAAAGCTATGCTTCTTATCTTTGAAAAATGAATCAGTAGAGGTTTCTTCTTTCTTGTGACCGGCGACTGCGACAGCATGCGAGCATATAACAAGACCAACCAAGGACCACGTTAACAGTATTTAATCTTGATCATGCATGAAACTGAAAGTGGTTGCTACTCCAATACTAAAACAATTACAACACCGAAAGCTCGCAGGGAATAATCGACCCTTCGACTATCTTTATAACCAAACTGGAATAGCAAGTACCGCGCAAATAAATTACCAAGCATCATGATACATGTCTTGGTCCCTAACCGATGAGGTGGTGGTACATTTGACGCGTGCCCAAAGCAAGCACCACCATGCCAGTAGCTTCCGAGGCACCAAAAATTCAACAGGAAACTTCATACAGTACATGGTGCACGGACTAGCGCTTTGCGCCGCCTGGACGAGGCCCGAAATAGTTCGTCACCAAGCCCATGACAGCAAACCTGGAAATATTGCAAATTTCAGTTAAAGAGATAAGCTATTTATGAACTTGCATCAGGAAACGAAGGACCAGAAGTAGAAAACAGCGATATTACAGTACAAGTAAAATGAGATATAAGACGACAAAGCATGATATGTGGATATGTTTTCAAGAGGATATGGATAGTTGTTAATGCAATCTGACTATAAAAGGGGAAAACACTATTCAAGCTTTTTGGAGATGGGAAGATGGAGGTCTTCTCTGAAAAACAGACTTCTTCAGATGAACGAGTCCGAATTTTAAGTCAGTACAACACAAGAAAAATAATGCAAACAAGATGCGCTTTCCTATCTTTATGCATACCAGTGGCTTGACAATTCACATTTTGTTTATTTAGTAGATGATGCCATCATACTACACCCATCGTTATCTCTTATCTCTCAACTCTACCAAGTAATCAAAAAGATAGATACTTTGGAGGTGATAAAGAGGAAACATCCAAGCCCGAAATGATAAGTGGGTATATGAAGAACTTTCAACACAGTTACTGTTATCCTGAATATGCTTTTGGTTCATCGAATTACATTTCTACTTGATTCAGAGAGATGCGGCATTTACACTAAATTTCAGGAAAAATGATAACCAATCAACCAGTACAAAAGGGTGAGAACATGAAAGCGTAATCAACTTTAATAACTCTTTACTAAGCAAATCATCTTAATCAGTAACAATTATTTGTGTGTACTCTCTAGTTCTTACTTACTTTGGACCAAATTGTCAGATTGACCTAACCGGTCACCAGTATCCATGACAAGTCAAGTATAGTGATAATAATGGAACTCTGATGACCAGCTAATTAGCCATAACTATATAGTAACCTCCTGTTTCACAATAGACATACAATTTCTAGGGAATGTGATCAATGTTAGGGAATGTTCCTTAACGATGCAACGACAAACCATCCCTAAAATTTGTTCTGATCAATAGACAACTACAGCACATAATGTGATTTGCCTTCTACGCGACACTTGTTTAGTTTGCTTTTTCAAACGCCCTTCCGGGCAGATTCCACTATCATATCGATGACGGAACAACAACATTCAAGCATCCATGTGCATATACCAAGCAAAACAAAAGCTAGATCTAGAGGTCTATAAGGTCACAACTGCTAGCCCAGGAGAAAGTAAACAACCTTACAGAACTTTTTACAGACAGTTCAAAGGACTGCCAAAAAAGGATCAACAGGATCCAGCATCAGAAATAAGCAAGACAAGAAAAGCCAGCGCAGAAACACTTGTTTACTTTACTGTAATATATACAGAATTAAACAAAAGGTGTTCCATAAGGCACATACTGTCCTTTATCAGGTGATAGTTTATTAGTTCTATATACTTAAACAACTGGTAGAATACTAGAATTTGTAAGAGAATGATCAAACTGTCAATAATAATCCATTGATGTTTTGGCACAGCTTCAAAACAAGCAAGATAAGCAAAACCCAATGTTTTTAGCTTCCGGTATTAGCATCTCTAGTTAGAATATATGTTTGCGGTACAGCAGCACTTTGCTAGGAATTCTGCTACACATGTCGGAAATTCTTAAAAATGGCAAGGAACAAAATTTTGAAGTGATCTTAAGATCAATGTGAAGACCCATAACAGAAGGCCTACAATAGCATTTTGACTTAAATCCATCAAGAATTGCAGAAGAAAGCCCCAAATCGTATTCTGCCTCAGTGATGCAACCAATAAATCATTATTCCAATGTTACCAAATAAGCTGCAAATTAAGGAGCTGCGATAGCAAATGGCCAAAGATGGGGAAACTAGGGAAAACCACAGTTTAATTGCATAATTCCACCAAAAGTGGCAACACAAAAAGTACACGACAAATGAGAATTCCCAGTATATACAAAGACAAGATGTCAAGTGAGTAAGTGACCCACTGCAAAGGTATATGCTGCTGCTCGACCATCTAGATTTTAACTGTATGCTAGCTGAAATCCTAGATTACCAAATAAATAAACCACACAAATGTGAATAGAACTCACATGAAAGCCATGGAGAGCTGCTTGAGGTCGTTTTCGAAGTTCTTCATGTTTGACAGCGACTGCGCGCAGAAGATGATGGCGATCCACGAGCACACCTTGTACTGTAAAACCACACAGCAAAGTCAACCTCACAACAGGACCAACACGAATCAAAATCAGATAGTCCAGTAGCATAGGATTTGGTAAGACGAACGCATCGCCTCGACCAACTACGAAGGAGCCTACAGATCTACTACTAAGGCACTAGCTCGCCCAGATCCAATTACCCAGCTGCGACTCCCTACAGATAAACTAGATTGATCCGTGAGGCAAGACGCGGGCGCACGTAGACAGGAGGCGCGAGAGTAGAAGCGCGTAGACAGGATCGATTGCTTGGTTGGTACGTACGTGGAGCATGACGCCGACGACGCCGAAGACGACGGCGAGGAAGCCCGCGTAGTCGACGGGCAGGTCCTGCGACGACAGCTTGGGCGGCGCGTACGGCCTCGCCGTCGCCGGCTGCCTCGGGTCGTTCGCCCCCGCCGCCGCGCCGCCCCCCGACGCCGTCGCCTCCTTCATCACTCTCCTTTTTTTTCTTTCCCTTCTCTGATTTCTGATGATGAAAGACGATCTGAACCAAGGGGGGGAGAAACAGAAGGGGAAACCGAGAGAGAAGTACACTATACTGCCGCGATAGCTGAAAAGGCTTGGGCCCGGCCCGGTGCGGCCCGCGGCCTGGCCCCCACGCCGCCGCCGCTCGCCCCCACGCGGGTTGAAAAGTCAAAGCGCGAGTCTTCCCGACCACGCCCCCACTTCACTCCGCCCCCGCTCCCCTTTCCTGTCGCCGCTCTGACGACACCCTGTTGCGCCTCCCCCTCTTCACTCTCCACCCACCAGCGGCCCCAAAACCCTAGCCGGGGAGCTCGGCCCGCCGCGGGGAGGCCGCGCGGAGGAGCTCCACGCCGCGCCGGCCCCTCGGCCGCCGCCTGCCGCGTGTCGCCATTCCTCGGTAAGCCCTCGCTAAACCTTCTTGCTTGCGTTGCGTGCCCGCTTGGGCTCGGCTCTCCGGGTAGGCCGTTGGGCTCGGCTCGGCTCCGCAATGTCGAGCTGGTTGAGCGGTGCTGGGGGCGCGCTCGATGCGTGCGGATTTTGTGGCGTGCTCAAACGGTCCCTTAGGGTTTTAGTTAGTTAGTTACTGTTGTAGAAGTGCTGCCTTACTGTTGTAAGTAGTTTCTGGATGACATTCCCTGTGGCGTGCTTTTGGTTTTACTGGCTTGCTGGCTACATGCATGTAGATTCTTGGTGTTGGGGGTAGTAGGTAATTGAGGAGGTCAGTGTAGGGCTGTAGGAGATTTTTGGTGTTGCTGGCTACTAATTGGTTCTAACAATGCTCTGGTTTAATTTGGTTTGTCTGATTTTTGTGATGAAGATTCAAGTGTCCTGTAATGCATGTGGTTTTGAGGATGCGCCCTCGTGCTGATTTGCATGTCCGCAAATCGACCGAGTTACTGAAATGTTAGTAATATAATGCTCTGATTTAATTTAGTTTGTACTCCCTATGTCCGGAATTAACTGTCACTGAAATGAGTGTATCTACACGCATTTCAGCGTGTAGATACACTCATTTCAGCGACAATTAATTCCGGACGGAGGTGTATGATTTTTGTGATGAAGATTCAAGTGTCCTGTTATGCATGTGGTTTTGAGATGTGCCCTTGTGCTGATTTGCATGTCCGCAAATCGACCGAGTTACTGAAATATGAATAATTTCAAGGGAAGAAAGCAGAGTTACATGCTCTTTTAGGGAGGAAATAGATAGAGTGTTCAGTTATGCACCCTCATTTAACCTCAACTAATATTTCTCTCATGCTTAATTTTTCGACTGTAGGTACTCTCCATTGCCAGGAAACCAGTGGTTACTCAGTCAACCAGTCAAAATGCAGTTCCAGTCTGGCAACTGTGCCAAAACGTTGGCAAAAGTAGATGGATCTGGTGCAACAGATTTGTCGGTCGACCCAAGCACATTTGGTTTTCCACAAGATGCTAATCAGGAATATTTTAACCGGGCTTGCCAGTACAGTTATCCAGTTTCAACGCAAGGCTTTCAAGATAAAGGATTTTTACCAAGCGTTCCAGATTTTGTTCTGAATAATGCTTCTGCTGCACTCAGGGAATATCAACAATTTGACCACTTTTTCAGACCACTTCAGCCTCTAGCACCTGACGGAAACCAGGTGCAAAATAGTGGCATAAATACTGCACATCGCAGTAGACCTTCTAATGCATCCTCCTGCCTTGATCATGTAGAAGAAATAACTTCTCATGACACGGATGGTTATGACGACAGAGCTATCTCATTTGGGAGTAGCTGCAGCACAGGAATTGCATGCTATCCATATAGCAGCCCTATGCAAAGCGATGACTGCATTGCAGACACGCAGGATGGGACCTGGGCTGCTCTTATGCAAATGCAACAGGCTTTGGAAGCGGCTAATGAAGAGTGCAGTGACTTGACTTTCAATAACACAGAACTTTCAGGTGGGAATACCATGCAGCATCAAGTTGTTTGGGACAATGGCTGTTTAGCAAGTCCGTCTTTCACCTCAAACTTTCTACCCTTCACTGGAGAGGCTGAAACCACGGTCACAAATACCAGCGCTATGTATAACTTACATAACTCTTTTGATCTCCCTTATGATAATGATCAAGACATATCATCTTTTGAGCTCAAAGTGGCTGAACAGAAAGAGGCAACCACAAGCCATGTTTGTGAACATCGAGATGAAATGCATTCTGCTGAACAGGGGCGAAATCCTGGCCACGATGAATCTTTTGATTTGACAATAACCCAGGACAGACAGTTCAGTTCATGTGTTAATGGTGCAGATGGATCTGTAGATAGTGAAATGAACCTTTATGATTGTGAAGAGCAAATGGAAATTGATTCACTTCTAAATTCATTTGGAGCATCAAGTGATACCTTTCCACAGACATATGAAATATTACAGAAAGGGTAAACGGAAATTTTGCAATCTCATCTTATCATTGCTGTGACTATGTGACTGAAGTCTTGATTTTCCCCTCTCCTTTTAAGTTCAAACTAGAAACCTGCGATTTCTCTCACACAATGACACAATATTATAGTTGTTCTGTTGAATATAAATCTTGAAACTCTTACTACATAAAGGTAGTTTAGTTGTTGATGCTCCATTAATAATGCCAATGCTTCTTGCTGCTGTTGCTGAAACAGCAAAATGATGCCTTGAAACACATACAGTAATGGTGGTAACAAAAAATGTAATGTTTTCAGTATGCTTTCTTAGCTAATGACAGTTTGATTGATTTTGCTTACTCTGCTAGGAGCACCAGAACTAACGCTCTATGAGTGATTATATTTTTGGCACCATTGCCAGATTTATTATTTTGCATTTCTGAAATTTTAATATAATTAAATGTGATGAAATGCAGTGAAAGTATTGTTGACCTTCAAAAAAAGGCTAAATTAGCGGAAAGCATTTCTGCTACTTTCATCACTAATACTGTCCCATATATTACACAACTTGGGGCGACTGAGTCAACTGTCTCTGATGCATCTTCTTGGACTCAACAGTATCAATCTACTTCCCAGTCATGTGGTTTATCTTATTCTTCAGCTTCTCAATGGGAAACCATGCCAGGTACTGTTTTTCCTTTAGGGGGTTGTCAAAATGATGTTAGTGAGTCCAGTTCAATGACTAGCCTGGGGATAAATGGCGATTTCCTGTTATCTTTTGGCCATACTTCAATGCAGCAGCAACAGAGTATATCTAGTGACACTAATTTGGAATTGATTGACAATTTTGCTAACCCTTCTCAAGAGACGGGCGTGGATGGTCAAAGGAGCCACCTATACCGTGACGAAGCACTAGCAACCCAAGGTGTATGGGCGGCACATGCTGATGCGATGGTACACTCTTCAACTGATACTGGACATTCAGATATACAGCTGCCCATGACACAGACTACTACTGTTTCGCTGCCTGCTCCGAGCTTGTCCAAGGGCCCCACCTCATTATTTATTGGAACAGAGCTTAAGAAGATTGACCAACATCATACAGGTATGCAGATGCCCTTGACACAGACTACTGTTCAGCTGCCTGCTCCGTGCTTGTCCAAGGACCCCAACTCATCATTTATTGGAGCAGAGGTTCAGAAGGTTGACCAAAATCATTCAGATATGCAGCTTCTCTTGACACAGACTAGTCATATTCCGCTGCCTGCTATGAGCTTGTCCGAGGATCCAAAATCATCATTTATTGGAGGAACAGAGCTTAAGGAAGTTGACAAACATGATTCAGACATGCAGCTTCCCAGGACACAGGCTAGTCATGTTCCACTGCCTGCTGTGAGCTTGTCCGAGGAACCGAACTCATCCTTTATTGGAGGCACAGAGCTTAAGGAAGTTGGCAAGCATGATTCAGATATGCCGCTTCCCATGACACAGGCTAGTCATGTCCCGGTGCCTACTATGAGCTTATCTGAGGACACGAAATCATCATTTGTCGCAGGAACAGAGCTTAAGGAAATTGACAAACATGATTCAGATATGCCGCTTCTCATGGCACAGGCTAGTCATGTTCCGCTGCCTACCATGAGCTTACCTGATGACAAGAAATCGTCATCTATTGGAGGAACAGAGCTTAAGGAAGTTGACAGACATGATCCAGATATGCAGCCTCCCATGACACCGGCTAGTCATGTTCCGCTGCCTGCTGTGAGCTTGCCCAAGGATACGAAATCATTATTTACTGGAGGTACAGATTTGAAGGAAGTTGACAAACATGATTCAGATATGCAGCTTCCCAGGACGCAGACTGTTTCTGTTCAGCTGCCTGCTCCGAGCTTGTCCAAGGACTCCGAGTCGTCATTTGTTGGACGAACAGAGCTTAAGGAAGTCGACAAACGTGATTCAGATATGCAGCGTCCCGGGACGCAGGCTAGCCATGTTTCGCTGTCTGCTGTGAGCTTGTCCGAGGACCCGAATTCATCCTTTATTGGAGGTACAGAGCTTAAGGAAGTTGGCAAACATGATTCAGATATTCAGCTTCCCATGACACAGACTGTCCGTTCTCAGCTGCCTGCTATGAGCTTATCTGAGGATCCGAAATCATCATTTGTCGCAGAAACAGAGCTTAAGGAAGTTGGCAAACATGATTCATATATGCCGCTTCCCATGGCACAGGCTAGTCATGTTCCGCTGCCTACCATGAGCTTACCCGAGGACATGAAATTATCATTTATTGGAGGAACAGAGCTTAAGGAAGTTGACAAACATGATTCAGATATGCAGCCTCCCATGACACCGGCTAGTCATGTTCCACTGCCTGCTGTGAGCTTGTCCGAGGACCCGAAATCATCACTTACTAGAGGTACAGACCTTAAGGAAGTTGGCAAACATGATTCAGATATGCAGCTTCCCATGACACAGACTGTTCGTGCTCAGCTACCTGCTCCAAGCTTGTCCAGGGACTCCTGGTCATCATCTGTTGGAGGAACAGAGCTTAAGGAAGTCGACAAACATGATTCAGATATGCTGCTTCCCATGACAGAGGCTAGTCATGTTCCGCTGCCTGTTGTGAGGTTGTCCGAGGAACCGAAATCATCATTGATTGCAGGGACAGAGCTTAAGGAAGTTGACAAACATGATTCAGATATGCTGCTTCCCATGGCACAGGCTAGTCCTGTCCCGCTGCCTGCTATGAGCTTACCCGAGGACACGGAATCGTCATTTATTGGAGGAACAAAGCTTAAGGAAGTCGACAAACATGATTCAGATATGCAGCCTCCCATAACACAGGCTATTCATGTTCCGCTGCCTGCTGTGAGCTTGTCCGAGGAACCGAACTCATCCTTTGTTGGAGGCACAGAGCTTAAGGAAATTGGCAAACATGATTCAGATATTCAGCTTCCCATGACACAGACTGTCCGTTCTCAGCTGCCTGCTATGAGCTTATCTGAGGATCCGAAATCATCATTTATCGCAGGAACAGAGCTTAAGGAAGTTGACAAACATGATTCATATATGCCGCTTCCCATGGCACAGGCTAGTCATGTTCCACTGCCTACCATGAGCTTACCCGAGGACACGAAATCATCATTTGTTGGAGGAAGAGAGCTTAAGGAAGTTGACAAACATGATTCAGATATGCAGTCTCCCATGACACAGGCTAGTCATGTTCCGCTGCCTGCTGTGAGCTTGTCTGAGGACCTGAAATCATCATTTATTGGAGGTACAGAGCTTAAGGAAGTTGGCAAACATGATTCAGATATGCAGCTTCCCATGGCGCAGACTGTTCGTGTTCAGCTGCCTGCTCCGAGCTTGTCCAAGGACCCCGACTCGACATTTGTTGGAAGAACCGAGCTTAAGAAGGTTGGCCAACTTGATTATAGCCACATTGGATATCCTCAGCAAAGTATCCTGCTCTCAGCAAGCAAATCTTCACACCCAAGCGGTTTGCCAGTTATCAAGTTTGATGACGAGGTGGGTTCACAGTCAAAGAAGCGGAAAAGGTCAACAGAAGATGTTTTAGCGTCGCATGCACAAGCCATGTTCGAGGGTGGGAGACTGCAATGTAGAAGGTGATTGCTTTGAATTAGAAATTATCCTTACACAAAATCATATTTATTTTGCAGGAATCATGTATTTGGGCTCTTCTGTTTGCCTTGCTTTGGCATACATGTTCAAGAGGCTAATGCATGCTTTGTGTTTTCTGTATGCAGGACACCTGAGTTGGCTTGGGCTGATGCCACATTGACTGAGAAGGTTGTATACTTGTATACCTCACATATTGCATGAAAACGCCTGTTGTAGCCACATCAATTTCATATAAACTGACAAGCTTATCATGCATAACAGGTAGATGGTGAAAAAGCAACAACAGAAAATAGCGCCTTTGTTTCTCGAGCTCAGAGAAGACTTACTTTAACGACCAGCTTGATTCAGTGTCTCCTTCCTGCTCTGTCAGCGAGACTTCTTGCAGCAAAAGTTGCTGATTGCGGTGAAGCTATTGTGTACCACATTTGTAAACTGGTGCTCAGTGATATGTCTGACCCAGTTCAATCTTTTGTCAGCGACACCAACAACTTCATGCAAAGTGAAAATATGTATGCATTTTTTACTTTCGAATGTTATCCCTATTTAACATACCAGCTACCCTCCTAATTTTTAGTACCATTCATAGCAAGCAATTTCTTTCTTTCTGGTTTCTATGAAGAGTAAACGCAGCCACGTGTTGCACTGGCTTTGAGAGTCTTCATCTTGTGATTTTTTGCCAGGCCACCGAACGAGGCAAGCACCTCCGGAAAGGAGGACACTAAACTCTTATCTGAAGTTCTGGAAACCTTCGATGCGAGGCTCGCCGGGCTACAAAGCTCCTTGTCAAGGTATGATGATATTTCGGTTACAACTCGAAACATTGCCTCTAGCCTTTTCAATAGAACATGATGCCCTAGACTTCGGTACCGTGAACCTATTCAAAATTTGCTGTTTTTATGCCTTCCCTCCCCTGTTTGTTTCAGAATCGAGAAGTTGCCCAGCTTCCAAGACTACGCGTCGGCGCTACACCAAATCGAGCAGTGGTCCATGACTCATCAGTTCATAAAGTTGAACGAGTACAAGAGACTGCACGCCGGCCGCGGCTTGGGTTCTAAAAGGCCTCTCTGCGTCGGAGCCATCCGGAAGCATGCCGGAGGTTCTTCCGCGCCGGTCTCAGAGCTGAAAAGGATTCGGTGCCGCGCACTCAAGTAGCCGCTCGCTCGCCCCTAAGAAAAAAAGTAGGGTTGCTCGGTGACTTGAGGAATAATGTGTGGTCATACTGATGCGGTAGCGAGGAGTTAGGGGGGGGGG